>CM038679.1:292054787-292521859 GCA_021605205.1 Aegilops longissima | reverse complement strand
TGCAAGATGGATGACTCCACTCTCCCCTCGCCCCTCCTTTTATAGGCGGGCTGGGGAGGGGAGCCGCTCCCTCAACAAGCAGCCACTGCCCTCCTCAACCAATTCAAGAAGACTCGGCCCTCGCCTTGATGCTCTCCTGCACCACGCGCCTCTGTTACCTACCCGGCGCGATGCATGCAACACACGTGGCTAAGGATAAGAGCGTGGTGGTAAGAGTGAATTGGTAGTGTCTACCCCGTGCATTAAAGTCATTCATGGGCCATTACAAGAGTGGCCCCACCATGATTGGCTTTACACGACGCCCGGGAAAACCGGAAACTAGCCCGCGCTCAAGATTAATGAAGAAGCAAAGAAGACCTCAAGGGGCTAGCCTCTTCCACACCCCTGCCTATGCACTTATTAGGGCCTACCCCGACGACGCTTGGCAGCGCGTTCCAGGCAGGCTCGGGGGCTTCTGTCGGTGCAACAAACCCTGGGTCCGTTGCCCAGACTGTGCACAGGCATGGGAGCAAGATTAGAGCGCCAAGACCAGGCCAAAGTGTAGGAGATCAAGATCTTCAAAGGACCAGCGTGCCGATCAAGAGGACCAAGACCAAGCCAGAGAAGTAAGAAACCACCAGGAGAAAAGCCTTCCTTGCCGGGAAGGCGAGGGCGAGTCGCCCGGAAGAAAACCCAAGAGCGCCCGGCGAGAGGCCTGCGGGACTCGCGGAGATGAGCCACCTCACCAAACCACTTCACCACAACGCACGTCGTCGATCAATGCGGTGTCGAGCCGCAAAGTGACTAAGTGGAAGCCTCTTTCTACAGGAAATAGCTACAGACAACACCCGTCCTGTGACGTGTCGAGCGAGCAGGCGCGAAGCTGGCAAAACAGCCTAGCAAGGCTTGTCGGGCAAGCAACGATGTGACGTTGAGCGGCGCATTTAATGCGCTCTGTCAGCCTGTAGAGTTAGGTATGATAGCACTATTTGCTATCTTATCAGTGCATAATGACTAACTTGCCACTGTGGTGACACCTTAGTCTCTAAAAGGAGGCCCGAGGCAACCGTAGAAAGGGTTAGACCCTGTGTTAGCGAATCCACCCCCTCACATTTCATACGCACGTAGTCGTTTCGCCCTGAGGAAAACCCTGCTGGGCAAACGTGTTGCGACCACCACCATTTTTCCACCATCAATCCACCAAAGCAGGAATAGGGTTTTACGCCTCACGGCAGCCCGGACCTGGGTAAAATTGCCCGTGTGATGTCTGTCATGCTGCCCCACGCTCTTCTGCTCTTTGTGCAACGTGTCGTCCCCCCGCTGAACTAGCAAGGGACCTTTGGACCCATAGGTGGCCATGGTTTCCCGCGACACTCGTGATTCCTTTGCTCTGTCCCTCCCCTCCTTGGAACTACAGGGGAAGACAAAGAAGACAGACGCAAGGCCTGGCTGGGATTCAGCGCCTCCCCAGGATCAAGGATGGCGCTGTTCCCGGGCTGGGAGGAAGAAACCGGGGGGCAGGTGCGGATGGTGACACTGCCGAAAGCCCAACCGGTGATGATTGATATGTCTCCAACGTATGTATAATTTATGAAGTATTCATGCCATGTTTACAATGTTTTATATGATTTTGGTATGCTTTGATTAGGACTAACCCGGACTGACGCTATTTTCAGCAGAACTACCGTGGTGTTGTTTTTGTGCAGAAATAAAAGTTCTCGGAATGCGATGAAAATCAACGGATAATTTTTCTGGAAAATATAATAATACTATAATGAAGAGTTACCGGAGGGGAGTCCTGAGGGAGTTCCGGACTAGGGGGTGTCCGGATAGCCGAACTATCATCATCGGCCGGACTCCAAGACTATGAAGATACAAGATTGAAGACTTCGTCCCGTGTCCGGATGGGACTTTCCTTGGCGTGGAAGGCAAGCTTGGCGATACGGATATGTAGATCTCCTACCATTGTAACCGACTCTGTGTAACCCTAACCCTATCCGGTGTGTATATAAACGGAGGGTTTTAGTCCGTAGGCGAACAACAATCATACCATAGGCTAGCTTCTAGGGTTTAGCCTCTTTGATCTCGTGGTAGATCCACTCTTGTAACACATATCATCAATATTAATCTAGCGGGACGTGGGTTTTACCTCCATCAAGAGGGCCTGAACACAGGTAAAACATCGTGTCCCTTGTCTCCTATTACCATCCGCCTAGGCACGCAGTTCGGGATCCCCTACCGAGATCCGCCGATTTTGACACCGACATTGGTGCTTTCATTGAGAGTTCCTGCGTATGCGTCACCGATAGGCTCGATGGCGCCGATCATCAACAACGACAGCGGTCGGGTGAGACTTTTCTCCCGGACAGATCTTCGTGTTCGGAGGCTTTACTGCGGGCAATTTGCTTAGCCATCTGGAGCAGATCAGCTACACCCCTGGCCGTTAGGTCAGATTTGGAAGATTTAAACTATATGGCGATATCCGCGGAGACTTGATCTTGACGGATTGAGCGCAATAAGCAGCGCGCTGTCTCGATGGGCATGATCTAGCTCGCAGCGAGCAAGTGCCACGGAGGCCGCACGAGAATCCGCTCGACCCTTAATCCGGGCGGATTCCCGATAGAGGGCAGTGGTTGGACACCGCCTCGGGGCTTTAATCTCTCGGCGATCGAGGCGGACTCCATCCTGTCGCTGCGAAGACCTCGACTCTGTGGTGCGGACTCCTCCGGACTCCGAACCCTCGCGCCCTTGCCAATCGAATTCGATTGGGCGCCCGTTATGGAGTTCACGACGCGGACATCTTTCAAAGACTCGCCCTTTGGCGACATCTGAATTCACTAAAGTCTCTCTCTTTATCAGGAGAGCCCTAGCGGACTGCGGTCGGGGCGGTTGGGATGCGAGCGACAAAGAAATTCAAAGCCCACCCACCACCCACTTCATAGCCCTTTGCCGAAAAGCTTACACGGCGTGATCGATTTCGACTCGAAGACATCGGCGGTATGGACGGCGATGTAGGAGAAAACAATGAACCAGCACCTATAGGACGCTGGACAACCTCATCCATGATGTATACATGGTGGATACTCTAAAGGAAATGAAGGCGAGGAACAACGGGGCGCTACTGAAGGATAAATCCCTCAAAAAGTAGTCAAACGGCAGCGTAAACACGAACAAAGTCCGCCTCAACAAAGACCCAGCCATAGAGCAGGGCGAACCGGTGGACAACGAACAAGCTATCGAGCAATCGTGCGAACAAGACAACTTGGATAAACAATCTGTCCCGGTGAAGACAACAGCCCGGAAGACCTCACGCCCGGACAAACCATTGGAGCAAAATAACCTCCGAGAAAAGGCTAAATGCCATACGCTGGCGTAGCCTGAAAAAGCAAGCGGAAGCTCAAAACAGCGGAAGATGCACTCAGGATCGAGAGGAGCAAAATATTCAGCACCGCGAACAAATCTGGCTGACGATCGCCGAACAAAAACTACCGAAAAAGCTACTGCCCGAATTTGACGAGGAGGCCTTAGAGCCCCACAATTAAAAAGTAAGAAGGCCACCCGGTCGGATGGGCGATCCCAGCGAAAAGAGAGTGGTGAATGGCGCCGCACACAAACCAATATCGATCCGCGCAAGGATTCACATCAAGAGGATGGCCCGGTTAGGTCCATCTACGGGCCAAGAAAGAGCTCGTCAAAGCAATGCAATACGCCAAAATTCGAAGATCACGGCACACCCAAATATAGGGTGCCGCACCTATGTTTCACCGATGAGGTCTTTGGATCATAATTTCAGTGAGATTGAAACCCGTAAACATAGAGGCATACGACGGAACAATGGACCACAGATGCGGATGAGGATTACATCCTCCACATACACATGGCTAGAGGAGGCGATCTCCACGCCATAAAATACTTACCCTTAAACTCAAAGGGCCAGCTCGGCATTGGCTTAAAAGCCTCCCGAAAATACCATTGGAAGCTAGGGAGAGCTCGAGGGCGCATTCGGGCAAATTTTCAGGGACTTATGTCCGCCCTCCGGATCTGAGCGATCTAAGTCACATAACTCAACAGCCGGAGGCAGCCGGAAATTGGAACAGGTTCCTTACTAAAAGAACCAAATAGTCGACCGTCCAGGACGCGAAGCCTTAGCAGCTTTCAAACACAACGTCCGAGACGAATGGCTCGCCAGACACCTCGGCCAAGAAAAGCCAAGAACAATGGCCGCATTAACAAGCCTCATGACCGCTTTTTATGGCGGAGAGGACAGCTGGCTGGCTAGATGCAATACCGATGACCGAGTACATCCAAAACCAGGGATGGAAATGAGAAATCACGGCCTTGAAAAGATCGGCGCGGAATAAAGAAAATGGCCCAAATAATGCGGCGGTCAACGCTGGATTCAAAAGCTCTCGGCGAACAACAAAACACTGCCCCAAAAGGATAACGGTGACGAGCTATCCAACCTAAACAAGATTCGGACAGACTATGTCAAATACATGGTACCTCAGGGAAGCACGCAAACCATACCCACAGAGATTGTTGGGTCTTCAAGCGATCCGGCAGACTTAACGCCCGAACACAAGGGCTCGACACACCAAGGGAAAATGATAGCGAGCACCACAAGCGAGCCCGAAAAACAAAAGAATTTCCCACAAAAGGTTAAAACAGTAAACTCACTTCACGTGATCAAAGGGAAAAAACAAGCGGCGCCCACTAAAAGCGCGCCGCACGATGGTTGTCAAAACCAATCACCGACCATCGGGACTATTCTGAAAATATCCGGACGCAGGATGGACTGCCTTGATATTGGATCCTATAATCGGCGGATTCAATTTACACATGTCCTCATGGATGGCGGCAGCGACATAAACTGATATATCGGGACACAATCCATGAGGATGGGGATAAACCCAACCAAAATTAGCCGTAGCAACACCTCCTTTAAAGAGTCTTGCCCGCCCATACGCCTCTCTGACGGGCTCCATCTGCTAGAAGTTGTGTTTGGTTCATCCGACAACTTCCGTCATGAAAACTACTCTTCCATGTCGCCCGTTTAAAAGTAGCCATCAAGCACTATTGGGACGTGAAGCTTCGCCCGCTTTAACGCAATACCGCATTATGCATCTCTAACACTTAAAATGCCGGTCCACGGCATCATCTCGTTAAAGGAAGTATTAAGTGTTACTCGAGCACGGAAGAAGGGAGGCGGCATCGACAGCTCCACAGCTATCCGGCTCCACTAGGCAAAGAACATAATTGGTCATTCAAACCACAGACACGACTAGGCGAGTCCGGCGCCTACTAAGCACACCCCCATACGAGGGGCTACATGCATGTGCAACAAGAGACAATAGAGCTCAATTTTTTGAACCGTACTCTGTTCATTTAATATTAAGTACATCTTTCACACGATCCTTTTTCTTTCAAACAAATTTCCTCTCTTTTACGGATGAACAACGTGCTACACCCGTCGAGGATCACGGCTGCGGAGACACGGCAGCGGGCGTGCAGCGAGGACCCGTTGCAGGATTCTTTTCAGATTAAGACCTGCGTAAACCTTTTTCACTTGTCTCTTGTTGATATACATTCCCCAGTTCCTTAATATAAGCGAGGAGGAGGCTGGTGCTTTGGCATTGGCTGCACCAGAATTTTTTGCGTACACAGACACAAGGGGCTCGGGCATTATTTTCCCATTTTCATAAAGACCGAATACCTTAGGGAGTATTCGGCATCTCGAGATTAGGCCTTATATGCATCAGCTCGAATCATCTCTTTGGTCAAATGTTGGGTTGCCCGGCTCCTGTGTTTGCTGCCTTACGTTCCGTTTTCACGGTTAACACGGCACCGGAGAACTCTGCGATTGTGCCCGGTTCGCCGCGGCGAGCACCTCGATGAAAGAAAGCCGAAATTGTCATGATATAGCGAGACTGGTCAACCACTCGATGACTCACGGGAATGTTTAGAATTCCTCCGCGTTAACGAAGGACGGTTTCGGTCAGGCACATCGCGCGAATTTGGGAGAGTGCGGCGCCCGGGGGCTATATAGTAGCCCCACCCTCGAACTCCTATGGCTAAGTGAAAGTGATAAAGCATTATAGTCCGGTTGCCTGGTTTGCTACGCTATCACCTCCTTAACAGGACCAAGACGTTGGATTATGTGTGAAAAAGCGCCTTTTTTTTGCAAACACCCCCGCACTATGTGCGTGGGGGCTGAAGCCAAGGACTGCCATCTTTCAGGTTATATACACATATACATAAACGGCCGCATAGGGAATAGTTTAATACTTGAACGCACAAGTATAAAAAGCACTTATATTACATTAAAACATTGTTTTCACAAATCATACATGTCATCTAAACATAATATCCTTTGAGCATTGTGTCTCTATTACACGAGCGCCTGGCAGGACTTCTTCAAAGTAGTGCTCGGCAGGTACTCGGCCTCTGTCCGAATCCTGGGATGCAATGTCAGTGGCCTTCATCTCTGCCCAGTATGTCTTGACACGGGCAAGAGCCATCCGCGCTCCCTCAATACATGCCGATCGCTTCATCGCGTCGATACGCGGCACCGCTCCAAGAAACTGCTGCACTAAACCAAAATAGCTCTTCGGCTGGGGTCCGTCCGGCCACAAGTGAGTCAAGACATGCTTCATGGCAAATCCGGACAATCGATTCAGCTCGGCCCATTCGGCCAACCGATCGGTCAGGGCGGAGGGGCGCTCGGACTATGGAATTGTGACCAATATAGCTCCTCCTTATGTGCCCCTTCGGCCCCGGAAGTGCTCAACCGCGTCCTGGCGCTTCGCCGCCAAGTCGGATAAGCATCCTCTGAACTCCACAACTTATCTAAGCGAGCATACTTTGGATCCGTATATTTCCTCCTTGCGTAAGCGGTTTTCCATCCATAATTTCCCAGCTGACTCAGCTCCTCCTTGGCAGCTCTCAAAGCCGATTGGGCATTCTTGGATTCGTGGCGGCCTTTTTATGCCCTCTTGTTCCACTTGGCGTTCTTTCTCAAGAACCTCGCAGCGATCGGTAGTATTCCTCAACTTTTGGCAATATCGGCCATCTCTTCTTTGCTTGGCGGTGAGCAGCCCGTTCGACTTATAGCTCTTCAACCGCCTTCTACGGCCGCGCATTACTAATTCTGGCTTGCTCTTTTCGCTCGGCGAGTTCTACCGCAGCTCTTCCACGGCAGCGGCACCATCTGCATTAAGCATACGATTAATAAGACATGGGCGTCAAGCTCCCTTACCAGGTGTCCGCATAGAAGTCGCATACCTTGTGACTCGTCAAACCGTTTATTGACCAGCGCGATGTCCGCATCCGCCTCATCAAGCTGCCGCTTTAGTTCGGCATATTCATCGATCCAGGTGGCCTCCGGACGCCCGCCACCTGTTTAGGAGCAGCGATACTTTAAAAGCGAAATTTGATCCTCGCGCGTCGTCAATTTTGACAACATACCGAGTCTCGGGGCTACTATCTATACATGGCGCATTTTATATGCGTGGCTGTCGAAGGTACATTATTTTTGCGTACCTCAAACCCCGTCGATAAGCTTCGGCGGCTTGATGCAATCCGCTCTGCGGATGCAATTATTTCAATCACCGTACCCATCGAACACGGTGATCTTACGAATAACCGCTTCGCTTGAGCAGATCCTTCACTCCTCCGACCGCACACCACTTGGCGCGGACCTTCCGGCCCGCTGGATTTGGGGAACCCTCGCGGCGACACCTCGGGTAAATCGCTTCTATGAGGGTGCGACGGTGGGCGTTCGCTCTCCATCATCTCCGGAAGAAGATCCCCAAGGCGAGCTCTGCTGAGAAGGGCCGAGTCGAACTACAAGGTACAATTTCGGTTATCTTTATAAATAAATACAGGATGTTC
The DNA here is from genome assembly GCA_021605205.1 of Aegilops longissima. Lineage (NCBI taxonomy): Eukaryota > Viridiplantae > Streptophyta > Magnoliopsida > Poales > Poaceae > Aegilops > Aegilops longissima. The sequence continues at coordinate 292,513,990 of CM038679.1, read as the reverse complement.
CTCAATTACAAGACCCTTCTTTTTACTTACGGCTCATTGGAGGCTGATCCCTCGGGAAATAATGCGGCTGGGTTACTTCCCAGTAGCTGGACTCTCTGCCAAGATTCCCTTCCCTTCTTTGAGGCCTTGACCTCCGGATCTTCAGGCGGTCCTCTTCTCTCCTCGGAAGGTGGGACTCTTAATCCCTCCTTCCTTGATATCCTCCTGGCGGAGGCGGTTGCTTCCCGATCCCCCTTCGCCTTCTTCAAAAGGCGTGACCTTCAACATCTTGGCCAACATGGGATCGGCGTGGTCTCTGGGGAGGGCGGACACCTTATTAATTTTGCCTTGCCTATCCACTCTGTTCAAAAGCGGCTCCTTTAAAGGGCATATATATATGAAATGAATGAATGAACAGCTTGTCGAGTTCAGGACTACTTACTTGAGTGTCTGGCGATTGCAGCTTAGTCCTGCGTCCTCGGTCAAGTCCGGACACTTCTCTTGTGATCCGAAGAACAGCTTATACATCTCCACAGGCGTCGTGCCCATAAAATTTTGGAGAGCTCGTGGTCCCTCGGTTGAATTCCCACAGGCGGAGGCGGCGTTCTTGAGGTTGGGCGCGGATCACCATAACTCTGCGCCACTTTGCAACCAGATTGATCCTCTTTCACGGAGATCTCGAATGCGGCCCTGCAGCGGAGAGGCGTCCTTGGGCGGCCCCAGTCGAGCCTTGTTGACCCATGATGCCAGCCCTGTGGTGGACTGGAAGAGAAGGCGGGGGCGCCGCCCATTTGGTTCCCCAGGGCAGTGATATAAAACCACTCCCGTTGCCACAAACCAAGCTCCTCTTGAAAAGAGCCCTCGGACCCGCGAGCATCGGCACATTTGCTTATGACCGCCCCTCTGCACTCCGCTTGCTGCCCTTGAACATCTTTGGCTCCACCTTGAAGGCCTTGAGACACAATCCAAAGTGGGGGTAATATGGAGGAAGGCCTCACATACGACAATGAATGACGAGATATGGAGGATGGACTCGGTTCAAGTCATGGAAATCATGCCCGTAATAAAACATGAGCCCCGCACAAAGGGATCCGTCGGAAGCCTAAACCCGAAGGAAGTGGGACACGAACACCACGTTCTCACCGGGCTCGGGAGTGGGAATGACCTACCACAGAGCAGGCAGCCTATGCGAGATCTCACGGTTAGATACGGCGTCTCGCAGCTTTAGCACGTCTTCTTACGTGACGGAGGAAGACATCCATCGGCCATCTTGGTAGAGCGGACATCATCGAAAGTCCGGCGCTGAATCTGAAGCTTTGGGTGTTGCAACTTTCGAAGCGAGGCGAACTTCGATAGAGGGTGTAAAAGGAGAGGGCCTTGGTCTCGTTATAAAGAGGTTGAATACCAAGAGCCCACCCCATGGTCGACTAGGACTCGCCTTTGATAGAGAAGGTAGGCCAACAGGCACGGTTGGGTTACCCACGTCCGTATTGATGAGAATCCCGGAATAAGGGGAACACGATCTCTGCCTCGACAAGGCGTGCCAAAAACCGCTTCACTAAGCGACTTTGAGGTGGAACAATAAAAACAATTTGAATAAAGGCTTGGTAGTGGTGCGACGTCACGCGCGAGAATCGTCGGCAGATTGATCCTATGTAATATTATTATCTCTACGGTGGTATGTGGAATTTATTTTTGCAGGGCCGGACACTATCCTGGTGTTCACAATCTTCTATAAATTATTAGGAGGAGGAACCGCCTACGCAATGCGAAAGGCGATCAACGCCGCCGGACTCATCGTCATTGAAGCCTGGTTCAGGGCTCTTGAGGAGTTCGGACTAGGGGTGTCCGGATAGCGAACTATCATCATCGGCGGACTCCAAGACTATGAAGATACAAGATTGAAGACTTCGTCCCGTGTCCGGATGGGACTTTCCTTGGCGTGGAAGGCAAGCTTGGCGATACGGATATGTAGATCTCCTACCATTCTAACCGACTCTGTGTAACCCTAACCCTATCCGGTGTGTATATAAATCGGAGGGTTTTAGTCCGTAGGCCGAACAACAATCATACCATAGGCTAGCTTCTAGGGTTTAGCCTCTTTGATCTCGTGGTAGATCCACTCTTGTAACACATATCATCAATATTAATCTAGCAGGACGTAGGGTTTTACCTCCATCAAGAGGGCCCGAACCTGGGTAAAACATCGTGTCCCTTGTCTCCTGTTACCATCCGCCTAGATGCACAGTTCGGGACCCCCTACCCGAGATCCGCCGGTTTTGACACCGACAAGTCCCATGGGCCACACGAGGGTGGAGGGCACGCCCACCCCCCTGGGGCGCGCCCCCCTGCCTCGTGGGGCCCCCTGACTTTTTCTCGACGCCATCCTCTCCTATAAATATGGAAACCTTCAGAAAATAACCTAGATCGGAAGTTTCGCCGCCACAAGCCTCTATAGCCACGAGAAATCAATCTAGGCCCTCTCTGGCACCCTGCCGGAGGGGGCCATCATCACCGGAGGCCATGGAGGAGGATCCCAGAGGGGCCATCATCGCCATGAAGGCCAAGATCCAGAGGGAGAACCTCTCCCCATCCAGGGGGAGGCCATGGAGGAGGAAGCACAATGGGGAGAACCTCTCCTCCTCTCTCTTGGTGGCGCCGGAGTGCCATCGGGAGGGGAATCATCACTGCGGTGATCGTCTTCATCAACATCACCATCATCATCACCATCCTCATCTATTTTACATGGTCCACTCTCCCGCACCCCTCTGTAATCCCTACTTGAACATGGTGCTTTATGCCACATATTATGATCCAATGATGTGTTGCCATCCTATGATGTTTTGAGTAGATATCCTTTGTCTTTGGGTTGATTGATGATCTAGATTGGTACGAGTTGTATGTTTTATTTGGTGCTGTCCTATTGTGCCCTCCATGTCACGCAAGCGTGAAGGATTCCCACTGTAGGGTGTTGCAATACGTTCATGATTCGCTTATAGTAGGTTGCTTGAGTGACAGAAGCATAAACCCGAGTAAGGGGGTTGTAGCGTATGGGATAAAGGGGAATTGATGCTTTAATGCTATGGTTGGGTTTTACCTTAACGATCTTTAGTAGTTGCGGATGCTTGCTAGAGTTCCAATCATAAGTGCATATGATCCAAGAAGAGAAAGTATGTTATCTTATGCCTCTCCCTCATATGAAATTGCAATACGACTACCAGTCTTGTTAACAATTGCCTAGGATAGTTCCGCACACCAACCCATCATTATTTCACACTCGCTATTTATAATATTTAGTAATATATTCTAACTTTATGATAACAGCACCTACTTTTATATTTTAGCTCTCCGATATCATGCAAAGTTATCCTCTTCATACCCACAACGTAGGTTTATTTCTCGTTTCTAGTTGGAAGCAAACGCTCGGTGTACGTAGAGTCGTATTAGTGGCAGATAGGACTTGAGAGAATATTGATCTTACCTTTAGCTCCTTGTGGGTTCAACACTCCATACTTATCACTTCCACCATTGGGAATTGCTACGATGATTCCCTGCACTTGGGGATTATCAAGCTCTTTTCTGGCGCCGTTGCCGGGGAGCAATAGCGTGGGGTTGATATTTTCTTGTATGCTTGTTTTCTTTCTTCACAAAGTAGTTTTTGTTTTCCCTTTTTATTTTTGCTTAGTTTTGGGTGAAACATACAAAAAAATTAAAGAATGAAAATACAAAAAAAATTACTTGCCTCTCATGCCTAAAAAGTTTTTCAATGAGAGAAGTGATTGGAAGGTTATGCATTGGAGAAGTGAGGGTCGACCTTGGACACTTGTGTTCATGCTCATGGAAACAATGTAAAACAATTCATGGAAGCTTCTCAGAAAATAATTATCCCCTTGTATATTTCCATTGTATTATAAAAATAATGTGCCAAGCTTTGGTTTTAGGATGATTAGATTGCTTGTTTACTTTGTGCAGTACAAAAACAGAAACTTTAGCTGTAGCGCATGAATTTACATTTTTTACTGGAAACTCAAATGGGTCTGAAACTTTTTGCACATTACTTCTGTACAAATTTTTTAAATTTTCATATTTGTTCTAGAATTTTTGGAGTTACAGAAGTATAATAAACTTCCAGATTACTACAGACTGTCCTGTTTTTGACAGATTCTGTTTTCTATGTGTTGATCGCTTATTTTGATGAATCTATGGGTAGTATCGGGGGGTATGAACCATGGTGAAGTTGGAATATAGTAGATAAAGTGCTAATATGAAATTGAAATGAATTTGCAACAGTACCTAAAGGTAGTGATTTGCTTTAGTATGCTAACGGATCTCACAAAGTTTTTGTTAAATTTTTGTGGATGAAGTGTTCGAAGAACGAGGAGTTACCGATGTGAGAAGAATAAAGAGAGGCAAGAGTTCAAGCTTGGCGATGCCCAAGGCACTCCAAGTAATTATTTCAAGTATACTCAAGCATCTATGCTTGGGGATGCCCCGGTTGGCATCCCATCTTTCTTCTTCAACAATTATCGGTATACCTAGGTTTTTGTTTTGTTCACATGATTTGTGTCCTTTGTGTTTTTCTTTTTCTTTAAGAACCATGCTAGTATGAGATATCCCTTCATTGATTTATAGAATACTTCATGTGCTTCACTTATATCTTTTAAGTATGATCTTATGGAATTGCTCTTTGTGCTTCACTTAAATCTTTTGAGTATGGTTTTATAGAATGCTTCGTGTGCTTCACTTATATATTTTGAGCTTGGATATTGGTCAGTCTATATTAAATGTAGAATGCTCCATGAAATCCACTTATATCTTTTGGAGTATGAATAATACTATCATCTAAAGAGGGTTTGGAAGAGTGTCAACTTTAGGAATTAGTGTTCCCACTATTCCGAATGAGAAGAATTTTGCTTATGTGGAGAGTAGTAAAATTTCTATGCATGTAGATCATGAAAAGAATGATTTATGTGATGGTTATATTGTTTAACTCATTCATGATGCTACTGAAAATTATTATGAGGGAGGAATACATGCTTATAGGAGTTGCAATAATACCAAGTTTCCTCTCTATGTGCTTAAAGTTTTGAAGTTATACTTGTTTTGCCTTCCTATGCTAGTTGATTCTTGTTCCTAATTATGTGATCACAAAATCCCTAGGCAAAGGAAGTGGGTTAGATTTAAATGTGGTAGTCATATTGAGGGAGTCTTGGATTAGGGGGTATCCGGATAGCCGGACTATAGCCTTTGGCCGGACTCCTGGACTTTGAAGATACAAGATTGAAGACTTAGTCCCGTGTCCGGATGGGACTTTCCTTGGCGTGGAAGGCAAGCTTGGCGATACGGATATGTAGATTTCCTACCATTGTAACCGACTCTGTGTAACCCTAACCCTCTTCGGTGCCTATATAAACCGAAGGGTTTTAGTCCGTAGGACGAACAACAATCATACCATAGGCTAGCTTCTAGGGTTTAGCCTCTCTGATATCGTGGTAGATCTACTCTTGTACTACCCATGTCATCAATATTAATCAAGCAGGAGTAGGGTTTTACCTCCATCGAGAGGGCCCAAACCTGGGTAAAAACATCCTGTCCCTTGTCTCCTGTTACCATCCGCCTAGGCGCACGATTCGGGACCCTCTACCCGAGATCCGCGGTTTGACACCGACATTGGTGCTTTCATTGAGAGTTCCTCTGTGCGTCATCTTTAGGCCCGATGGCTCCTCGATCATCAACAATGATGCGCTCGTGGTCAGACTTTTCTCCCGGACGGATCTTTATATTGGCGGCTTTTGCACTGCGGGCAATTCGCAGCCATCCGAGCAGATTAAGCTACGCCCGCCACCGAGTCAGGTTTGGAAGTTTGAACTACACGGTGGCGTCGCGGAGACTTGATCCTCGACGGGTTGAGCCACAGCCAAGCGCCGCCGCCTTCACACGAGGGCATGATCTAGCTCTGCCAACGAGCAGGTGTCTGGAGGCCGCACGTGTCGCTCGACCTTTAGCTCGGAGCCGATCAAGGCCGTCGAGGGCGGATGGCTGGACACCACCTCGGGCTGCGATCTCACGGCGATTGAGCCGTACACCTACCGATCCTGCGGCTTCGTAACTCAAGGTGCCGGACTCCTCTCCGGACTCCGAGCCTTCCGCGCCCCCGCCAATCGAATCCAATTGGGCGCCGATCATGGAATTCACTGTCGCGGACATCTTTCAGCACTTGCCCTCTGGCGACATCCTGAATTCACTAAAGTCTCTCTCTTTATCAGGAGAGCCCTGGCCGGATTATGGTCAGGAAAGTTGGGATGCGGACGACGAAGAAATTCAAAACCCACCCACCACCCACTTCGTAGCCACTGTCGATGATTTAACCGACATGCTCGACTTCGACTCCGAAGACATCGACGGTATGGACGGCGATGCAGGAGGCGATTAAGAACCAGCGCCACAGAGGCGCTGGAAAACCACCTCGTCATCGACATATACATGGTGGACATCCCAAAAGATGGGAATGGCGATGGAACAGCGGAGGATGACCCTCAAGAAACAGCCTAAGCGCCGGCGTCGTGGCGCCACTCTAAATCCACCACAGCAAAAATGGTGATTCCGGCACGGAGACAATAACACCCGGACAAGTGCGAAAACAACCCCTCCAGCAGGATTCAGCGCGGGAGGATGGAGAAGCCAGCCCTCATGAGAGAGCGGCAGAAAGAGAGGTGAGGGCGATAATTACGCCTCCCTCCGAAGATGAGGCAAGCCTCGACGACGGCGAATTCGTCGTGCCCGAGGATCCCGCCGAACAAGAGCGTTTCAAACGCAGGCTCATGGCCACGGCAAGCAGCCTCAAGAAAAAGCAGCAACGGCTTAGAGCTGACCAAGACTTGCTAGGCGGCGGATGGACTGAAGTCCTTGCGGCGAAGAGTATGAACTCGGCGCCCTCCAAGAGCTACCCAAGGCGCAGGCTGCTACCCTGATTAGAGGAGGAAGCACCCAAACCTACATCACCAGCGATGACACGGCACCGACCACCTCATGGTCGCGACGAGAGGCCTCTCGGCCCTCAACTCAAGCCGCACCCGGCGCCGCTCAAAAATACCAAGGCGGCGGAAATCGCGGACATGCGAGATATATTGGAGGACAAGGCAAGGCAAACAAGATCGATCTACCCGATCGGCGTGGGCGCCCATAACGCGTGGCGATAACGTCACACCGGATATGGCAACTCCGCCGGGCGAACACGATGAGACAAAGCTCATTTGAGTTGCGTCGTGATATAGCCCAATACAGAGCCGCCGCACACCCACTATGCTTCACAGATGAAGTGATGGATCATCAAATCCCTGAGGGTTTCAAACCCGTAAACATTGAATCATACGATGGCACAACAGATCCTGCGGTTTGGATCGAGGACTATCTCCTTCACATCCACATGGCCCGCGGTGATGATCTACACGCCATCAAATACCTCCCACTCAAGCTTAAAGGACCAGCCCGGCATTGTCTTAACAGCTTGCCAGCAGAGTCAATTGGTTGTTGGGAAAACCTGGAAGCCGCATTCCTTGACAATTTCCAGGGCACATATGTGCGACCACCGGACGCCGATGACCTAAGCCACATAATTCAGCAGCCGGAGAATCGGCGGACAATTCGGACACGGTTCCTAACCAAGAAAAAATCAAATCGTCGATTGTCCGGATCAGAGGCCCTTGCAGCCTTCAAACACAACATCCGCGATGAGTGGCTTGCCCGGCACCTAGGACAGGAAAAGCCGAAATCCATGGCAGCCCTCACAACACTCATGACCCGCTTTTGCACGGGAGAGGACAGCTGGCTAGCTCGTAGTAACAACATGACCAAGAGCCCTGGTAATTGGATGCCAAGGACAGCAATGACAGGTCGCGTCGCAACAAGCACAAGCGCCGCGTGCGGCGATAATGCCGAGGATCTGGCGAGTCAATGCCGGATTCAGAGGCTCTAAACCCGGTCAGTAGAAAAAGCCATTTAAAAGAAATACTCCAGGCCCGTCCAATTTGGACCGAATACTCGATCGCTCGTGCCTGATACACGGCACCCCCGAAAAACCAGCCAATCACACCAACAGGGATTGTTGGGTGTTCAAGCAGGCAGGCAAGTTAAATGCCAAAAACAATGACAAGGTGCTGCATAGCGATGACGAGGAGGAGCCCCGGCCGCCGAACAATACAGGACAGAAAGGCTTCACCCCACAAGTGCGGACGGTGAACATGATATACGCAACCCACATACCCAAAAGGGAGCGAAAGCATGCACTAAGGGACGTATATGCGATGGAGCCAGTCGCCCCAAAGTTCAACCCGTGGTCTTCCTGCCCGATCACTTGTGATCGAAGGGACCACCCCACTAGCATCCGCCATGGCGGATTCGCCGCATTGGTTCTAGACCCAATCATTGACACATTTCACCTCACTAGAGTCCTAATGGACGGCGGTAGCAGCCTGAACCCTCTTTATCAGGATACAGTGTGCAAAATGGGCATAGACCCATCAAGGATTAAACCCACGAAGACGACCTTTAAAGGCGTCATACCAGGTGTAGAGGCCAAGCTATGCAGGCTCGATTACACTTGAAGTGGTCTTTGGATCCCGGATAACTTCGAGCGAGGAGTTAATCTTGACATAGTCCTGTTCATGGCGGCTATCACGCCTTGCTCGCTCAGACGAACCGCATTTGCAAAGTTCAATGCGGTGCCGCACTATGCATATCTCAAGCTCAAGATGCGAGGTCCTCGAGGAGTCATTACGGTCAATGGAAACACCGAGCGCTCTCTCGGACGGAGGAGCATCTGGCTGACCCTCATGGCGGAAGTACAAAGCAGCCTCTTAAGGCAATTCTCGAGTCCGATTGTTAAACGTCCGGACACCGTCAAGCGCGCCCGGAGTAACCTACAACAAGACCGCCTTGCACGTTCCGAGCACGCATAGTAATGCGGCCCCAACCCCAGCCCTCGCGAAATTGCGAAACCAATACTATGCGTACATAATTACGCTCTGGAAATACCATAGGCATAAGGGGAGGGGCACGACCACGGCATGCCCAGAATGCGGCTCAACCGCACCAGGGGCTCCCGATTGTGTCATTCTTTTCTTCTTTCTCTTTTACTTTCAGGACTCCGTTCCCACGAAGCCCTGTCCGACAGTAGAATCACCTAACACACGATGCAACAGCCAGGGAAGCAGAAAACTACGTCGAGTGTCCAGGTGGTCTCTATTACGAGTAGTATACCTGTTTTACACACCATCCCGCAGCTTACCCCTGGAGGGGGACATGTCAAAAAGTCCCGTCCCTTACTTATCGCACTATTTGTATCGTTCTGCTTTTACTACAGCCCTTTTGAATAAACAATACATAGCTTCTGCCTATTATTGAATTCCCTTTTTTCTATATATATATATATATATATATATATATATATATATATATGTGTGTGTGTGTGTGTGTGTGTGTGTGTGTGTGTGTGTGTGTGTGTGTGTGTGTGTTCATTTATGACATTGTGCAACCGTACACTTGGGTACGGGCAATACACCAGGGGCTTAAGTACCCCCACAACATGGTGTGATAAGTCCGAACACTTTCACAAGTGCGGCACCCCGAACTTATAGCATTATATGCATCGGCTCCGAATCATGTCTTGGGTCAATAGTTGGGTTTGCCCGATTCCCATGTTTTGGTACCTTATGTTCCGTTATATCGGCTATGGTAGCGTTGGGAGAACCACTGCGATTGCGCCCCGGTTAAGCTGGGTTAAGCACCTCAGTGGAGAAAGCTAAAACTGACCGTCATGATAGGGCGAAAGCCGGTCGCTGTTCGAGAGGTTTTCGAGTACCTAAAGACTTATGCCGCTTAGAGCGAGGAGTCGGCATTGTCCGGCCTAGGCGTGCATAGCGCCCTGAACTCGGTCTTCCGAATACTAGGGGCTTCACCGAAATTTAAAATTATAGAATTCTATGGGCAAGTGAGAGTGTTCAAGCATTATAGTGCGGTTGCCTTGTTCGTTGCGTTGAGCGCCTCCCTCGAAGGACCCAAGAATGGGAACAAGAGCGCTCGAGTTTATCCCGAACACCCCAGCACTCGTGGCATGGGGGCTGAAGCCGACGACTCGCCATCTCTCAAATTTAATACACGGCCGCACAGAAGGTAATATTTTAAATTCAAAAGTGTTGCTTAGCGCATATGAACAAGTTTTCAGCACACAGGATAACAAATGCGAGTCTACTCAAATACTACATCTTTGGAACATTCATCCGCTATAAGGCGGGCACCCTTCAGGACACCCTCATAATACATTTCAGGCTTGCGATGCTCCTTGCGTGGTGGTGGTCCGTCCGTCACAAGCTTCTCAGCGTCCATCTTGCGCCAGTGCACCTTCACAAGGGCAAGGGCCCTACGGGTACCTTCGATGCAGACGGAGCGCTTGACGACGTCCACCCATGGACAGGCGTCCACCAGCCCAAAGTAGCTCCCGGGCATGGCTTCCTTAGGCCACAGCCGAACTATGATGCCCCTCATGGCCTGTTCGGCCACCTTATGGAGCTCAACCAGCTGCTTCAACTGGTCGCTTAAGGGCACGGGGTGTTCGGCCTCAGCATACTGAGACCAGAACACCTTCTCCGTCGAGCTTCCCTCCTCGGCTCGGTAGAATGCGGCAGCATCAGACACACTGTGGGGCAGATCTGTGAATGCTCCTGGAGAGCTCCGGATTTGGGTAAGTAACAGATAATTCACTTTCACATGCTTGCTTTGCATATAGAATGCCTTACCCGCCGCTATCTTCTTCATCGCCTCAATTTCCTGGAGGGCTTTTTGGGCTTTGGCCTTAGCGGCTTTGGCGCTCTCAAGGGCCAAGGCGAACTCGGACTCTCGAGTCTTTGAGTCACGCTCCAAACTCTCGTGTTTTTCCACGAGAGCCTGGAGCTCTTGCCGCACCTCCGCCACCCACGCCTCCTGCTTCTCTCGCTCGGTGCGCTCCTGCCACATTGCTTCGGCCTTGGACACGCTTCCTTGAGGTCGCCACCTCGTTAAGTGGCCCTGCAGTATTCACGTTATTCCTGTCATCTTTTGCAACCACATCTTTTAAATACTCCCGCAAGGTATTACTTACCTTCCTTGTCCTCGAGCCGCTTTTTGGCAAGTCTGAGCTCGTTCTCGGACCGCTCGAGGCTCTGCTTTAATGCATCAACCTCCGCAGTCAGTGCGGCATAGGTCAGCAGCGCAGCCTGCATTCCCATATTGACATACTTATGTTAGACTCCCGCGTATATCTTTTTAGATCCTCAGTTCAGCTATTTCTTTCCGAACACCAAACTGAGCATCAGGGGCTATTGTCTATGCGGTAATATTTTTACATATCTTAAATACATACCTCAAAGCCTGTTAGAAGGCTGGCACGGGCTTCAGTCAGCCCGCTCTTGGCGGACTGAACTTTCTGGATCACCACACTTTCGATGGAAGCGCTGTTAAGCGCCTCCATCAAATCATCCGGTGCCTCCGGTTGGACGGAGGTCATCGGCGTTGCAGTCTTGCCCTTCTTACGAAGGGGTCGCCTGCCGGACTCCGGAATCACTGAAGGTTCCGATACAGAGTCCGGCACAGGGCCGGACTTAAAGCCCTTTGGGGTTTTATCCCCTTTGCGCCCGGAGTCGAGGAGGTCGCCTTGCGGCGCCTCCAGGGCCACCTCCTACTGGTTGGGCCCCTTTTGGGACTCCACCCCGGCGTCATCCACGGCGGGAGGAGACGAGGCAGTCGGGAGTGAGGTGCTATTCACATCCGACGAATCCAAGGAGCCGCTCGACGAAGCGTCGAGCCCGTCCTTGGGCGGACTGCATGGTTATATTCGGTGTTAGAAGATGATGTGCGACAAATGGAACGCCATGAGTTATTCTGGTACCCGGACACTTACGATTTCGCCAGGGACTTGGTCCTTGGTGGCCACTCCTCTCCGCTGTCGTCGGCGTTGGTGGTGTAGTCCGGAGGGAGGGTCCTTCCCTTCTTGGACCCTCCGGCCTCCCTAGTTGGGGCGGCCTTCCTTTTCTTCTCTCCCCCCGCTGGGGGAGAGGCCTCTTTTTCCTCCTCCTCATCTTCGTGGGAGGAGTCCGCCTCAGAGTCATCGGACAATGAGTCCGACAACACCTGGCGCCGGGAACTCCTCCGAGTTCCCGTGGCCTTCTTCTTGGCCTTCTTCTTGGCACCACGTAAGGTGCGGAACCAGCAGCCCGTCAAGCGGGCGTCTGCTGGGTCTTCGCAAGGAGGCGGACATTTAACCTGTCCGGACGTCTTCGCCGATCTGTCAAAGGTGAGGAGTTTTAGATCCGCATAGAGTCCAACTATGAAAAAGAGTCCCGTAAAGGGTAAAATAGCTTACCTCGCTGGCTTGATGCTGCGAGCTGAATCCGCGATCTTCGGTAGCGGATGCGGGAGCCTCGGCGCCCTTGAACAGCACCTTCCAGGCATCTTCGTACGTAGTGTCGAAGAGCCGGCTCAGAACCGTGATGTGCGGATCAAACTCCCACAAGTTGAAGGCCCGTTGCTGGCATGGGAGGATCCGGCGGATGAGCATAACCTGGACTACGTTGACAAGCTTGAGCTTCTTGTCCACCAGGTTTCGGACGCAGGTTTGGAGTCCGGTCAGCTCTTCCGAATTACCCCACGTCAGGCTCGTCTCTTTCCATGAGGTGAGCCGTGTAGGGAAGCCAGATCGGAATTCGGGGGCCGCCGCCCATTTAGAGTCGCGCGGCTCGGTGATGTAGAACCACCCCGATTGCCACCCCTTTATGGTCTCCACGAAGGAGCCCTCGAGCCATAGGACGTTGGCCATCTTGCCCACCATGGCACCTCCACACTCCGCTTGGCGGCCGCCCACTACCTTCGGCTTGACATTGAAGGTCTTCAGCCATAAGCCGAAGTGGGGCTGGATGCAGAGGAAGGCCTCGCACACGACGATGAACTCCGAGATGTTGAGGATGAAATTCGGGGCCAGATCATGGAAATCTAGGCCGTAGTAGAACATGAGCCCCCGGACAAATGGGTGAAGTGGAAACCCTAGTCCGCTGGGGAAGTGGGGGAGGAACACCACCCTCTCATGGGGCCTGGGGGTGGGGATGAGCTGCCCCTTGTTGGGGAGCCGATGTGCGATGTCGTCGGACAAGTATCCGGCCTTCCGCAGCTTTTTGATGTGCCCCTCCGTGACGGAGGAGGCCATCCACTTGCCTCCCGCTCCGGACATAGTTGGAGAAGGTTGAGGCGGGATGTGCGGGCTTGGGCGTTGGAGCTCGAGTACGCGGAAATGGATAAGCAAAGGAGGAAGAAGGCGTGTGTGAAAAAGTGGATCCTTATCCCCTTATATGGACGCACAAAGCTATGCGTCCCCACCGGCCTGATAAAACTCGCTTATCTCCCAAGCGTCGTAACCAATGGCGCGGTTGGGTTACCCACGCCCGTATTGATGAGAATCCCGGAATAAGGGGACACGATCTCTGCTTTGACAAGATGTGTCAAGGAAACCACCTCGCTAAACGCGCTGAGGTGGGACAGTAAAAATGATTCGAATAAAGGCTTGGCCGTGGTGTGATGTCACGCTGCGGAATACGTCAGCAGATTGAACTTGTGTAAACATCATTCTCTCTATGGTGGTATGTGGAACTTATTTTGCAGAGCCGGACACTATCCTTGTGTTCAAAATCTTCTATGGAGTATTCGGAGGAGGAACCCGCCTTGCAATGCCGAAGACAATATGCGCGCCGGACTCGTCGTCATTGAAGCCTGGTTCAGGGGCTCTTTGGGGAGTCTGGATTAGGGGTGTCCGGATAGCGGACTCTGGACTTTGAAGATACAAGATTGAAGACTTAGTCTGTGTCCGGATGGGACTTTCCTTGGCGTGGAAGGCAAGCTTGGCGATCTGGATATGTAGATTTCCTACCATTGTAACCGACTCTGTGTAACCTAACCCTCTTGGTGCCTATATAAACCGAAGGGTTTTAGTCCGTAGGACGAACAACAATCATACCATAGGCTAGCTTCTAGGGTTTAGCCTCTCTGATCTCGTGGTAGATCTACTCTTGTACTACCCATATCATCAATATTAATCAAGCAGGAGTAGGGTTTTACATCCATCGAGAGGGCCCGAACCTAGGTAAAAACATCGTGTCCCTTGTCTCCTATTACCATCCGCCTAGATGCACAGTTCGGGACCCCCTACCCGAGATCCGCCGGTTTTGACACTGACACATATTCTTCGTGATGCTCTCTTTACGTTTCAATTCTTATCTTTTATGTGAGCATCATTGAAATCATCATGCCTAGCTAGGGGCGTTAAACGATAGCGCTTGTTGGGAGGCCACCCAATTTTATTTTTGTTTCTTGCTTTTTGTTCCTGTTTAGTAATAAATAATTCATCTAGCCTATGGTTAGATGTGGTTTTTATGTTTTAATTAGTGTTTGTGCCAAGTAGAACCTTTGGGGAGACATGGGTGAAGTCTTTGCAATCTTGCTGTAAAAAACAGAAACTTTGCGCTCATGAGAATAGATGCCATTTTTTACTGGAGAGTGCTTTTTAGTTGATTATTTTTTCAGAAGATTAATAGACAAATTCCTCACGTCCACCAATTTGTTTCATAATTTTTGGAGTAGCATAAGTATGGTTGCTGTTCAGATCATTACAGACTGTTCTATTTCTGACAGATTCTGTTTCCATTGCGTAGTTTGCTTGTTTTCTAGTTTCTATGGCTTATATTTCTCAATATAAATTGTAGAAATGATATGGTACAGTAGGCATTGTGTGAGAACAATTATGAACCTTGTCTTTGACAGTACCAAAGTGAATGGTTTACTCTTTATCATACCAACCTATCTCACGAAGTTCCGTTAAGTTTTGTGTGATTGAAGTTTTTGAGCTTTGGGTGAGATATCGATATGAGGAGAATAAGGAGTGGAAAGACCCTAAGCTTGGGGATGACCAAGGCACCCCAAGGTAATATTCAAGGAAGACTCAAGCGCCTAAGCTTGGGGATGCCCCGGAAGGCATCCCCTCTTTCGTCTTCGAAACTATCGGTATACCTTACTCGGAGCTATGTTTTTATTCGTCACATGACATGTGTTTTGCTTGGAGCGTATTTTCAATTTTACTTGCTGTTTGAATAAAATCATTGGGTCTAAAATCTTGAATGAAAAAGAATCCTCCCATGGCTAGTTAATTATTTGACTACTCAGTGTTCTTCACTTATATCTTTTGGAGTAGTTTGTCATTTACTCATGTGCTTCACGTATATCCTATGAGTAAATGGTTGAATGAATTGAATATCATAAATCTGAATTTATATATGTTTCATATGCTTATACCATGGGGAGTAATGACTTCACACAGAATAAGTATAGGTAGTAAACTTATTTGAAAGTTAGCAAACGCAGCATTGGTCACTTGAACAATTCATGAAAGAATATTGCAGGGAGAGAGATTTCACATATAAATATACTATATTGGACATCTTTTGTAATTGTGAGCACTAATTAAATATGACATGCTAAAAGGTAGATGTTGGACAAGAAAGACAACGTAATGGGTTATGTTTTCTTATATCTGAAATAAAGTATATTGTCATGGATCATCCAACATGTTGAGCTTTCCTTTCCCCCTCATGCTAGCCAAATTCTTTGCACCAAGTAGAGATACTACTTGTGCTTTCGAATATCCTTAAACCCGGTTTTTCCATGAGAGTCCACCATATATACCTATGGATTGAGTAAGGTCCTTCAAGTAAGTTGTCATTGTTGCATGCAATAAAAAATTGCTCTCTAAATATGTATGATCTATTAGTTTGGATAAAATAAGCTTTGTATGATCTTGTGATATGGAAGCAATAAAAGCGATGGACTGCATAATAAAGGTCCCTATCACAAGTTGCAATATAAAGTGATGTTCTTTTGCATTAAGATTTTGTGCATCCAACTATAAAAGCACATGACAACCTCTGCTTCCCTCTGCGAAGGGCCTATCTTTTATTCTTGTCTTATACATTATACAAGAGCCATGGTGATCTTCACCTTTCCTTTTTTACATTTTATCATTTGGCAAGCACATTGTGTTGGAAAGATCCTGATATATATATATCCAATTGGATGTAAGTTATCATGAACTACTATTGTTGACATTACCCTTGAGGTAAAAGGTTGGGAGGCAAAACTATAAGCCCCTATCTTTCTCTGTGTCCGATTAAAGCTTTGAACCCACAAATATCACGTGAGTGTTAGCAATTGTGAAAGATTAAATGATAGTTGAGTATGTGGAGTTTGCTGAATCAAAGCTCTTACATAGACCCTTCCCGAAAATAAGATGAATTGCAATTGTTTGATGACTAAGAGCATAGTTTGTTGGTTTTCAAGAAAGTTTATGATCTATACTTTAACATGTGAATAGCTTGTTACTTGATCATGAGAAGTTTCATGAGTTGAGCTACTGTTATGATATATAATGATGCTAGAAAAAGTGATTGGAACTATCATTGATCAAATTTATGCACTTCCTAGCATTCACACCTCATAAATTATTTCTTTTATCATTTACCTGCTCGAGGACGAGCAGGAATTAAGCTTGGGGATGCTGATACGTATCCAATGTATCCATAATTTATGAAGTAGTCATGCCATGTTTACAATAGTTTTATATGATTTTGGTATGATTTGATTAGAACTAACCCGGACTGACGTTGTTTTCAGCAGAACTACCGTGGTGTTGTTTTTGTGCGGAAATAAAAGTTCTCGGAATGCGATGAAAATCAACGGAGAATTTTTCTAGAAAATATAAAAAATACTGGAACGAAGAGTTACCGGAGGGGAGTCTCGTGGGCCCCATGAGGGTGGAGGGCGTGCCCACCCCCCTGGGGCACGCCCCCTGCCTCGTGGACTCCCTGTGGGGCCCCCTGACTTGTTCTCGATGCCATCCTCTCCTATTAATACAGAAACCTCCAGAAAATAACCTAGATCGGAAGTTCCGCCGCGCAAGCCTCTGTAGCCACGAGAATCAATCTAGGCCCTCTCGGCACCTGCCGAGAGGGCCATCATCTTGGAGGCCATGGAGGAGGATCTCGGAGGCCATCATCGCCATGAAGGCCAAGATCCGGAGGAGAACATCTCCCATCCGTGGGGAGGCCATGGAGGAGGAAGCACAAGGGGAGAACCTCTCCTCCTCTCTCTCGGTGGCGCCGGAGTGCCATCGGGAGGAATCATCGCCCTGGTGATCGTCTTCATCAACATCACCATCATCATCACCATCCTCATCTATTTTACGCGGTCCACTCTCCCGCACCCCGCTGTAATCCCTACTTGAACATGGTGCTTTATGCCACATATTATGATCCAATGATGTGTTGCCATCCTATGATGTTTTGAGTAGATATCCTTTGTCTTTGGGTTGATTGATGATCTAGATTGTATGAGTTGTATGTTTTATTATGGTGCTGCCCTATTGTGCCCTCCGTGTCGCGCAAGTGTGAGGGATTCCCACTGTAGGGTGTTGCAATACGTTCATGATTCGCTTATAGTGGGTTGCTGGAGTGACAGAAGCATAAACCCGAGTAAGGGGGTTGTAGCATATGGGATAAAGGGGGCTTGATGCTTTAATGCTATGGTTGGGTTTTACCTTAATGATCTTTAGTAGTTGCGGATGCTTGCTAGAGTTCCAATCGTAAGTGCATATGATCCAAGAAGAGAAAGTATGTTAGCTTATGCCTCTCCCTCATATGAAATTGCAATGACGACTACCGGTCTTGGTAACAATTGCCTAGGATAGTTCCGCTCACCGACCCATCATTATTCCACACTCGCTATTTATAATATTTAGTAATATATTCTAACTTTATGATAACAGCACCTACTTTTATATTTTAGCTCTCCGATATCATGCAAAGTTATCCTCTTCATACCCACAACGTAGTTTTATTTCTCATTTCTAGTTGGAAGTGAGGGAGTCCTGGACTAAGGGGTCCTCGGGCATCCGGCCTGCTATCCATGGGCTGGACTGATGGGCTGTGAAGACATGAGGACCGAAGGCCATACTCGTGTCCGGATTGGACTTTCCTTGGCGTGGAAGGCAAGCTAGGCGACCAGCTGTGAAGATTCCTTCTTATGTAACAGACCCGATGTAACCCTAGATCTCTCCAGTGTCTATATAAACCTGAGAGCATAGTCCGGATAGGACACATTCATTACCATATACACATAGGCTAGGCTCCTAGGGTTTAGCCATTACGATCTCGTGGTAGATCAACTCTTGTAACACTCATATTCATCAAGATCAATCAAGCAGGAAGTAGGGTATTACCTCCATAGAGAGGGCCCGAACCTGGGTAAACATCGTGTCCCCCGTCTCATGTTACCATCGATCCTAGACGCACAGTTCGGGACCTCCTACCCGAGATCCGTCGGTTTTGACACCGACATTGGTGCTTTCATTGAGAGTTCCACTGTGCCGTCGTCAAAAGGTTTGATGGCCCCTTCGGTGATGACGTTGTCCAGGGAGAAACCTTCCTCCCCGGACAGATCTTCGTGTTCGGCGGCTTCGTACTGCGGGCCAACTCGCTGGGCCATCTGGAGAAGATCGACAGCTACGCCCCTGGCTATCAGGTCAGATTCGGAAGCTTGAACTACGTTGCGGACATCCGTGGAGACTTGATATTCGACGGATTCGAGACCGCGGCAATCGCTCCCCACTGCCCCGATGGACATGGCTTAAACCTGTCATCAGGCCGCATCCAGGAGAGAGCTCCTACAGCCACTCTGGCCTTAGATCCGGAGCAGATCAAGTCCCCCGAAGATGGGAAGCTTAACCCCATCACGGGGGCTATCGATTCTACGGCATTGGAGCCGCTCGCAAATTCCACTACGTATGGCATCTGCATCAACGGAACCCCAGACTCTTCTCCGGCGTCGAGTTCGGAACCCTGCGAGCCCGCGGATACCGAACTCGATCGGTTATCGATCTTCAAGTTCAGCGCCGTAGATGTCTTCCAACACTCGCCCATGGGCGACCTACTAAACTCATTAAAAAAACCTATCCCTGGCAGATGGCTCGTTGCCGAGGTATGTTCGGTTCGAACTTACGGCGGATGATGGAGAATTTTGCCTCCCACCCGCCACCCACTTTATAGCCACCGTCGAAGACCCAACCAACACGCCTGACCCCCGCTCCGAAGACATCACCGGTATGGACGGTGATGAGGGACAGGGCCAGAGCTCGCTACCCGCTAGACACGGGATGGCCACTTCTTGGTATGATGTGTGTATGATAGACACACCCGATGATGAGAAGGATCCAGTCGGAAATAAACCTCCTGGTACACAGTACGAACACCGGCACCCACGGCGCCGCTCCAAGCCACATCGCCCAAGAGAAAACACTTCTAGCACCAGAAAAGACAACAATCCGGACAATGAAGACCCTGTTGAGGCAGAATCCGAACAGGAGGAACGGGAAAGCGGGCAAGACAACCCTGATGAACAGGACACATATGGAGACTCGGAGGACAACAATTATCTCCCACCCTCCGAGGAGGAGGAGATCCTCGGCAGCGAGGATTTTATAGTGCCTAAGGAACCTCTCGAGCAGGAGCGTTTCAAACGCCGACTTATAGCCACTGCAAGGAGCTTAAGGAAGAAGCAGCTGCAACTTCAAGCAAGCCAAGAATTGCTCAATGATAGATGGACCGAGGTCCTGGCCGCCGAAGAATACGACCTTAGTAGCCCAGACAAAAGCCACCCAAAGGGCAGGTGGCTCCCTCAATACGATGGCAGGGCGCTGGAGCCCACACCACCGTCGAACAATGCGGCGGGCCGACCACAGTTCGGTCCAGAGAAAGCAACAGCCCAAACAGAGCAACATATCAACCCATCCGGCCGTCAAATCAAGAGCAAAACAGCTCGAGGGAACACTCGCGACATCAACCAAGACCTGGAGGATAGAGCAGGGTGCACAAGATCGATGTACAGATCACGGAGATACACCCCGACCGACTATGATGGTCACCCATTCGGACACTACAGAGCCGAAAACGCCCGGTCCAAACTCCGTAAGCGGAGTCCGCCGGAGGTGCTTCACAGTGTGGCCCAACATAGAGGAGCCGCACACCCTCCCTGCTTCACTGACGAGGTAATGGACCATGAATTCCCAGACGGGTTCAAACCCATTAACATCGAATCATACAATGGAACAACAGATCCCGCGGTATGGATTGAGGATTACCTCCTCCATATTCATATGGCTCGCGGAGGCGACCTTCATGCCATTAAATACATACCTCTCAAGCTTAAGGGGCCAGCTCACTACTGGCTAAACAGTTTACCAGAAAATTCTATTGGTAGCTGGGAAGACTTGGAAGACGCCTTTCGAGACAACTTCCAAGGAACATATGTCCGACCTCTAGATGCCGACGACTTAAGTCATATCGTCCAGAAGCCCGGCGAGTTGGTCAGGGAGCTCTGGACTAGGTTCTTAGTCAAAAAGAACCAAATTGGCGACTGTCCGGACGCAGAAGCCCTCGCAGCCATCAAACATGGCGTCCGGGATGAATGGCTAGCGCGTCACCTCGGCCAGGAAGGACCCAAGTCCATGACAACCCTTATCTCTCTAATGACTCGCTTTTGTGCGGGAGAAGACAACTGGCTCGCTCATAAAAGCAACAACGCCAGCGACCCCGGCACTTCTGAAATTCGAGACGGCAACGGTAAGCCATGACGAACCGAACACAACAGTCGCAGTAATACATGCGACACAGCGGTGAACACCGGATTTCACAATCCGAAGCCCGGTCAACGGAAGAAGCCACTAAAGGCAAACCAGGATGGACCATCCACCCTTGACAGGATATTGGAGCGACCTTGTCAGATTCACGGTCACCCTGATAGGCTAGCTAATCATACCAATAGAAACTGTTGGGTCCTCAAGCAGGCAGGCAGGCTCAACGCCGATCACAAGGGGAGGAGGCCACCAGGCGATAGAGACGACAGATCGGCTCGCCAGCCGAACACAAGGGGCCAGAAACACTTTCCCTCTGAAGTTCGACCACTCCCAAAACGAAAATAGCAGTTCGGCTTCCGCCACCCACCTACTGTACTGGCAAAGTTCACACCACGCATACATCACTATGCACTCAAGATACCATGGGCATCGGCGGAAGCACAATATGGACAACCCTGCAAGAATCCCCGTAACGTTCTTATCCATCTTTCCTATTTTTCTGTATCATTTCTTAAAAACAGGTGACCATCAGGACAGCATCTACATCGGACTCTCTCGAAGTTCGGATCTGCACACTCACCTGCGGGGCCATTCCCGTTAAGGATTCCCCTCCCCGAGGATGGGCGGCGCAGACGTGCGACAGGAGGTCCAAAATAAGCTTTTGTAGACCGCACTCTTTCTTTTGGGCCTGTACCATGCCCTTTTCCTTTGTTCCTAACCCCGAGCATGTCAAATAGCTGGGTTGTGGTTTTTACTTTTTATATATATTTATCATTGCCATATTGCTCCGCTCCCAGTAAACTTTATTCGAACTAATCTTTTATGCTCTTTCTACAATAAGTCTGTAGCAACCCGACCTCAGACGGTCAAGTCTCTGTGCTTAAGTGTCATCCCTGGATCGGTATGCTGACACACACAGTACTCGAGGATTTATAACAGAGGTAAATCACATGTATAAATTAACGTAAATACTATTACCTCAATCCAAATAGCAGAAGTAACAATAAGGTTGTGGATTCCCATCAACACCAACGGCAAAGTTGAGTGTAGAAATCGTAACCCTAACGTATCACTTACTCGTCGTAAGAAACCTACAACATGAGACGTTGCAGCCACAAAGGGTCAGTACATTGAATGTACTAGCAAATTCACACCATAGGATAATGATGAATAATGGCTATCACTACATGCATATTTGGCTGGTGGAAAAGCTCTAAGTTTATTTTTGCATAAATCCAATTTTTCCCTACCTCAAAGGAATATATTTTATTTACCTACAAAGTTTGTTGAAAACATTGAGAAGGTTCCTCCAACTCAATCCCAATTAAAATATGAATAACCCAACAATCTTATTAATTAAAGTGATGAGACCAACACGATAATCCAAGAACCAGATACTCAAGATGTCCATAACCGGGGACACGGCTAACCATGATTAGTTTATACACTCTGCAGAGGTTTGTGCACTTTTCCCCACAAGACTCGATCTCCTCCGTTGGATTTCTCACACTTCATGGTGTTTGAGAAACGGATGACCAAGAGACAGTCTTTCAGAAGCATTAACTCTAACCCCAGGTAGACAGTACCAACCTACATCCCCTACATCTGCTAGCCTACCACTAGAAGAGGTCATGCAACATACTCCACTATGTTAGAGCCCATAATAGCTCGTGGCTGCACACGGAAGTTTCTATCATGAATAATCTTATGATCCCTTTGAGTCTGGGTGGCATTCCATAGAGTGATCACACGGGTCCTCCGGGATCCCCTTGGGCAAGCACTGGGTTCTCCAGGTGCCCGGGAAAACCACTTGGTGCTCCAGGGTTCCCTACCATTCCACCCAGATGTGTATTAAAGTTGCCACCTTAATTTAACCATTAATTAACAATTTCACATCTGTCATGGATTCACTCACCCAAACCACGTCTACGAGCATAGCATAGCAGTATAAGCATAACGTAGAAGTAACTCCCAAAGTTTGAATGCAGGACAATAAGTTCCTACCTCATCAACTACTTCCCAATGTCCACATGTTATCAAGTCCTAACTATGCAATGTTTGAGGATTGAAACTAATGCATAAAAACTGGGTATGGAAGGGATATGATCAAAGTGTGAACTTTCCTTGTACTGTTGATGAAGATGATTTGCACTCATAACTCCTGATAGTTCTACTCGTCACACTCAAGTCAATCTATCATGAGCAAGCAATTGCATACATAAGCACTCATACAAAAGAATCAAAGAAAAGATCTCAAAAGACTTTGAAAACAAGCAATTAACTCTTGCAGCATAAAACAATTTCTAAAAGTACCAAAACTAGATGTATTTGGCCTTATCAAAAAGTTTAGGTCAAGGGCTTCGTTTTGCAAAAAGAATCAACCAAATCGGAGTTACGAAACTCAAGTTATGATCAAAAGAAGTTTGAATATGAATCTGAACAAATTTGGAAATTTGAAAATTTCAAAAAGTTGATGTGACTGGTTCACTGGATAGGTGAAAACAAGACGAAACTATAGACGCTGGTTTCATCTAATTTGGATGAATGAGTAAAAAGTTATGGCTATTTGAAAAATCAGGGCCAAGCTGTTTTACGAAGAAAAATATCTACACAAAAAGAATTCTAGGTCTAATGTATAAATACAGAGACTAATTGATAATCTAATTATTCTACCGTACTAGTCTACGAAAGTAAAAAAACGAAGAAATATACCTTTATAAGGTAGAGAAAAGACGACTTCGGTGAAAGAAAGATACCGTACTAGTCTACGAAGCCCGCCGGGGAGGAGAATTTTTTTTTAATGAATCTAGTCAAACCAAAATATTGATTTAACCCGAATTGAATGATTTTTGGAGGCCCTATGGGTCTATATTTATAGGTGGAAAAGAGGCTTAGAGATCAAAGGCTAGACAATGTGGTACTAAACGTAGGCCAAAATAAACGAAACATAGAAGAAAAAGGCTAAACGCCTCGCACGGGCCTAAAGGCCTCGACCGGCCGCGCGCTGTAGTTTTTTCAATAAACAAAATTCGGCCTAAGTAAAAAATGAAATGGTTGGATGGGCCTGGCCCATGTAGGAGAGAAAAAAATGGTGGGGTGCCCGATGCCACTATGCTACGCGTGTGGGCGACAGTTAGTTCCAGGGAACGCGTAGTTTTTTTTATGAAAACAGAAAAGGAAAACTGAATAACGGAAATAAAGTAAAATTTTATATAGGCATATTATATATCAAAAGTTTCAGAAAAAGATTTTCTATAAGATGAACTTTTTTCTAGCGTCAAATTAAATCTACAAAAAAGTTAAGTAAAACAAAGAGTGCTACTATTGAAATAAAACCCAATATAAATCATTTTAAAAATACCAAAATGATTTCAAATTTATTTCTCTCCAATTTTTCTAATGTAGGGAATCATGTTACCCTATTTTCCACACATTTTATTTTTGAGAATTAATTTGAATAAAACCAAATAACTCCCAATTGAAAATAATTTCAAAGGGACTTTAAATTTGATTCTTTTAAACTTCCAACTCATATTTCATATGTTTTGAAGAAGTCATTTTATCTTCTCTCATGAAAATCATTGAGTTGCTTAAAGTTTCTGAATTTGAAATATTTTCAAATGGAATTCAAACATTTTCAAAAACCCTTTTTCATTTACTTAAATGGAAGAAGTCATGTCATCTTCTCTCTATGGTTTTGTATTTGAAAATAACTTGAATTCATGGAGATCATAAAAGCAAGATGACAGTTTTGGGAAAGTCATTTTATTCCCTCGCATTTAACTTTCAAAAAGTTTCAAATTTCACTCAATTTCACACAAGTAATCATACAATCAATCAAAACTATCTATTTAATATAACATTCCAAAATTTAGAATTTTGGGATGTTACAAACCTACCACCCTTAAAATGAATCTCGTCCTCGAGATTCGGAGAGGCTAGCAAGAAATAGTTTAGGTTCGCGGGTCTTCTCAAAATCCATCGATCGTCACAGGGGGTCTGGGGTGCTACCACCCTTAGAAGAAGTGTTATGGTTCCATCAAAACTCATATACTCCATCCTTATTCTTGACAGTGTCGGTCTTCTCAGATTTTCAGGAAAATTCCTTATCTGGCTCTTCCGGTAGTGGCATGACCCTTACCGCAATTCTTCTGTCCTTTCATCTTGGTAAGGTTCTTCTGTGATCGGGTCTGGCGCCAATACTAAACAACTATCGATATCTCATGATGGTCAACAATTTATGGTTTCTCCTGCAGGAAAAAGTGCAGGTTGAACCTCACGTATATCCTCTGATTGGCAACAATGACCTTGTACATGGGAAAATAGTCATACCATTCTAAGGTTTAAACAAGGTTTTAATATTGCCGTCTCTCTACTATAGGTAAGTCACTCAGATTTATCATCCCATATAGCAAGGCGAATAATAAGAGTAAGTCGGTATGGTGATCAATCCATCCCGCACCCAAATCATTACCTAGTATACGGTTTAGCGAATCTCGCATTCTAACACTCGGTCATCCTCACAAGCATTGCAGAATTTCTCTTGTTGACGAACCAAGTTCGGAAAAATCCATTGTTTCTGCAAGCCAAACAAACATCTATCGTTCCTTCACAACTCTCAGGTTTTGCGTAAACTCCTATAAGATCGTCTATCGATAAAATCATAACTTCTTCCAGGGTTTTTCCTTCAGCAAGAGTGTGCTTGCTTCTCGGCAGGTCTTGGGGCATGTGGGTTATGGCCCATCTCATCACGTGTAATCCTTGAACTCATTATCGGGGCAACTGATCATTACTCCAACATCCAGCTTCCCAGCACTCTTAAATCCATCTAATTGAATTGTCTCTCTTCCTTCTATTGGTTCCAAACTAAGACGTGATTACTAAGACTCATCATCGAGTTACAATTGCTCCATATTACCAGCATTCTACCTCCTTTATATCCAATAGTACTTCATCCCTTCATACTCTTGGGGTATCCATATATCGAGACAAAACTCGTACTTATTTTGTCCGGAGTCCACTTCGTGGAATATCATCATCTTTCCCAGGGGTCAAGTGTCCTCACAGGGTACTACCACCCTTGAAATGCACAAATTCTTCCATAGACCATATTTCTCATATCCTCGAAAATGGTCAAAGACTTTCTTCATAGAGTAACAACTCATAAAATCCAAATCCGTACCCATGATACTAACTTTATTGATTCTCAAAGTATTACAATCTCCTTCACTTCCATTTCATGCCTCAACTCAACACCTCACTAATGAAAGAAATGTCCCCACTACTACTACTATACTTCTCACAAACACAACTAATTATCACAAGTCTCCTTCTCCTTGGGACAATCTTTGGCAAAGTGCCCTGCTTCTAACGAAAACATATTACTTCTGACAAATTTCGAGGTTTCCTTGTGATCATATAGCCTCCTTGGGTCCTCGGCTTTCTTTTTGGGCAACTGTTGAAGTAGTGCCCTGACTCCTTGCACCTGAAACAGGTGATATGACTCAGGTCCTTCCTGGAATCCAATCTATTTCTCTTCCTGGACTTTTTCGTTCCAATCAGGGCTTCTATTTCCTGTGGGTCATACTCTACTTCCTCTGTCGGGAATTCTACTAGATCCCCATTCAGACAATTCTGGGAGATGTGTCCTTCTTCTCCACATGAATAGCAAGACTTGGTGCAAGATCTAATTGGTTCTTCTTTAGGTGTGTCCTCCACCTCTTCATCCATCACCGGTTCTCCTAAAATTTCCGTGAGGGCTCCTTTCATTGCTTCCTTCTTCTGCTGGATGGTTCTTTGTACCATGGGGTAAATGTGACACTGAGCAGGGTAGTGTGTAGTTCCTTCACACCAGAAACAAGTAATCTGCCTAGTTGGGCATTCTTCAGCTGGGTGACTTTCTTCACGATGAGGGAATTCATCCTTGTGTTCTTTATGGTTGTGTCCTATTTCTCCACAAAGCTTGCATGCACAAAATTTCTTCATATCCTTTCCATGAGGCTTCCATTTCTAGGACACAACCCAGGACTTTAGCAAAGTCAACTTAAATTCTTTCCAAGTGGTTACTCCTTGCCATCCATTGATGGTTCGGTACATCCTCCACCAAGCAGTAGCACCTATTTCAAAGCACTGAAGAGCATGTTGGGTCATATCCTTTCTGGCTATTATTCTCCATGTGATCCTCCATGTTCTGAATCCATCGGTCCGTCTCCAATTGAGTCATCGGTCCAGAAAGTATGGGCCCAACTCCATTCATCCTCTATTGGGTCCATGGTTTTTGGGGTAAGATAAGAGAGATAGAGAGGGATACACACCATACAAACAAAAGTTTTGAAAAGACAGATTTTATTGTGGCTATCGGAAAAACATCAAACAAAAATGACAGATCACAATCGTCACATCTAACGTAAGTATATAACTGGGGTTTGGTCTTCTAAAGGTCAATAGATCTTTAAAGTTGCCAAACTCTTCAAGCCTTGTTCATGTCTCCGTTGGC
Organism: Aegilops longissima; assembly: GCA_021605205.1. Taxonomy (NCBI): domain Eukaryota; kingdom Viridiplantae; phylum Streptophyta; class Magnoliopsida; order Poales; family Poaceae; genus Aegilops; species Aegilops longissima. The sequence continues at coordinate 292,486,760 of CM038679.1, read as the reverse complement.
ATCTTCCGATCATGCTTGTCCTTCTCCAGTCCTTTTGCCAGATCATCTCTGTTGACGCGAAGTCCCTCGTGACGTCCTATAAGGGTTGCGTTCCAACCTTCTGGGTTTCAACATCCTTGGCATGAACCATGTCCTACTGTCCTTCAGTTCCTGACGAATCTCTAGTATTCTCGAGGTTTTGCTCCTCTAGCTTGGCTACTTCAGCTTCTGGGTCCTGAGTTCTTCACAAAATACTTCTTTGTCAAAATACGGCTTCATAAAGGTCCACCCTAAACTTCTTGATGTAACACTCCAGATCCTGGTGATACTCCAGCTAAGGTTAAAACTTCATCTCTTGGTGATAGGTGCTCCATCAGCCTTCTACCATCCAATCCTTCCATACATATGCATGCTTAACTCAGCACGGTGATAATAGCATAAGCGGGCGATAACATCATGAATAGTTGTGTTTCTGCCCTTGTCATTACCATGAGCTATCATTCCATAGTTGATATCTCCTCCATTAGGGTTTTCTTGACAAAAACTTTGAGTTCTAATGCTCCATGTTCCGGTCTTTCTTCGACACACCTTGATCTCGGGTATTGACAGCTTCCATAGTCTACCAAGTTCCATAAGGGTAGCCTTCCTAGGTCATACAATTCTGGGAATTCTTCAGAGCCTTCAAATTCTCCTAGTCTTCGGAGTCTTCAACCATTGTAGTTCCAATTATTCCAATGCTCGGTAAAATACTCTTCATTCCGAAGTGGTCTTAGTTGTCTGATATCTGGTACTTCTTGGAGTGGTCTCTTCAGTTGAATCTTCGTGGTCAAAAGGGGAAAAGGGGTATAGTCTCACTAAAAGTGAATATTTGAATTAACTCAGAAGAGAAGAGAGGTAAAAGATCCTTTTTGAAAGGAAAGTTGTGGAGAAAAAAATCTTTCCTATGGGCTTGCCAGTTTCTAGGGGCACGTCCTACAGTCAACATGTGCTCTGATACCATCTTGTAGCGACCTGACCTCAAACGGTCAAGTCTCTGTGCTTAAGTGTCATCCCTGGATCGGTGTGCTGACACACAGTACTCGAGGATTTATAACAGAGGTCAATCACATGTATAAATTAATGTAAATACTATTACCTCAATCCAAATAGCGGAAGTAACAACAAGGTTGTGGATTCCCATCAACACCAACGGCAAAGTTGACTGTAGAAATCGTAACCCTAACATATCACTTACTCGTCGTAAGAAACCTGCAACATGAGACGTTGCAGCCACAAAGGGTCAGTACATTGAATGTACTGGCAAATTCACACCATAGGATAATGATGAATAATGGCTATCACTACATGCATATTTGGCTAGTGGAAAAGCGCTAAGTTTATTTTTGCATAAATCCAATTTTTCCCTAACTCAAAGGAATATATTTTATTTATCTACAAAGTTTGTTGAAAACATTGAGAAGGTTCCTCCAACTCAATCCCAATTAAAATATGAATGACCCAACAATCTTATTAATTAAAGTGATCCATAACCGGGGACACGGCTAACCATGATTAGTTTATACACTCTGCAGAGGTTTGCCCACTTCTCCCCAGAAGACTCGATCTCCTCCGTTGGATTTCTTGCACTTCATTGTGTTTGAGAAACGGATGACCGAGGCACAGTCTTTCAGAAGCATTAACTCTAACCCCGGGTAGACAGTACCAACGTACATCCCCTATATCTGCTAGCCTACCACTAGAAGAGGTCATGCAACATACTCAACTATGCTAGCGCCCATAATAGCTCATGGCTGCACACGGAAGTTTCTAGCATGAATAATATTATGATCCCTTTGAGTCTGGGTGGCATTCCATAGAGTGATCACACGGGTCCTCCGGGATCCCCTTGGGCAAGCACGGGGTTCTCCAGGTGCCCGGGCAAACCACTGGGTGCTCCTGGGTGCCCCTACCATTCCAACCAGATGTGTATTAAAGTTGCCACCTTAAGTTAACCATTAATTAACAATCTCGTATCTGTCATGGATTCACTCACCCAAACCACGTTTCGAGCATAGCATAGCAGTATAAGCATAACGTAGAAGTAACTCCCAAGGTTTGAATGTAGGACAATAGGTTCCTACCTCATCAACTACTTCCCAATACCCACATGTTATCAAGTCCTAACCATGCAATGTTTGAGGATTGAAACTAATGCATAAAAACTGGGTATGAAAGGGATATGATCAAAGTGTGAACTTGCCTTGTACTGTTGATGAAGATGATTCGCACTCATAACTCCTGATAGTTCTAATCGTCACACTCAAGTCAATCTATCGTGAGCAAGCAATTGCATACATAAGCACTCATACAAAAGAATCAAAGAAAATATCTTGGAAAACTTCGAAAACAAGCAATTAACTCTTGCAACATAAAACAATTTCTAACAGTACCAAAATTAGATGTATTTGGCCTTATCAGAACGTTTAGGTCAAGAGCTTCGATTTGCAAAAAGAATCAACCAAACCGGAGTTACGAAATTCAAGTTATGATCAAAAGAAGTTTGAATATGAATCTGAACAAATTTCGAAATTTGAAAATTTCAAAGAGTTGATGTGACAGGTTCACTGGATAGGTGAAAACAAGACGAAACTATAGACGCTGGTTCCATCTAATTTGGATGAACGAGTAAAAAGTTATGGCTATTTGAAAAATCAGGGCCAAGCTGTTTTACGAAAAAAAAAATCTACACTAAAAGAATTCTAGGTCTAATGTATAAATACACAGACTAATTGATAATCTAATTATTCTACCGTACTAGCCTACGAAAGTAAAAAAAACGAAGAAAGATACCTTTATATGGTAGAGAAAAGACGACTTCGGAGAAAGAAGACAACTTCCAGAAGTCCCGCCGGAGAGGAGAATTTTTTTTTATGAATCTAGTCAAACCAAAATATTGATTTAACCCGAATTGGATAATTTTTGGAGGCTCTACGGTTATATATTTATAGGTGGAAAAGAGGCTTAGAGATCAAAGGCTAGGCAATGTGGTACTAAACGTAGACGAAAATAAACGAAACATAGAAGAAAAAGGCTAAACGCCTCACACGGGCCTAAAGGCCTCGGCCGGCCGCGCGCTGTAGTTTTTTTTTAACAAAATTCGGCCTAAGTAAAAAAATGAAATGGCTGGTTGGGCCTGGCCCATGTAGGAGAGAAAACAAAATGATAGGGCGCCCGATGCCACTATGCTGCGCGCGTGGGCGACAGTTAGTTCCAGGCGAACGTGCAGTTTTTTTTATGAAAACAGAAAAGGAAAACTGAATAACGAAAATAAAGTAAAATTTTATATAGGCATATTATATATAAAAAGTTTCAGAAAAAGATTTTCTATAAGATGAACTGTTTTCTAGCGTTAAATAAAATCAACAAAAAGTTAAGTAAAACAAAGAGTGCTACTGTTGAAATAAAACCCAATATAAATCATTTTAAAAATACCAAAATGATTTCAAATTTATTTCTCTCAATTTTTCTAATCTAGGGAATCATGTTACCCTATTTTCCGTATATTTTATTTTTGGAGAAAATTAATTTGAATAAAAACCAAATAACTCCCAATTGAAAATAATTTCAAAGGGACTTGAAATTTGATTCTTTTAAACTTCCAACTCATATTTCATATGTTTTGAAGAAGTCATTTTATCTTCTCTCATGAAAATCATTGAGTTGCTTAAAGTTTCTGAATTTGAAATATTTTCAAATGGAATTCAAACATTTTCAAAAAACCCTTTTTCATTTAATTAAATGGAAGAAGTCATGTCATCTTCTCTCTAGGGTTTTATATTTGAAAATAACTTGAATTCATGGAGATCATAAAAGCAAGATGAAAGTTTTGGGAAAGTCATTTTATTCCCTCTCATTTAACTTTCAAAAAGTTTCAAATTTCACTCAATTTCACACAAGCAATCATACAATCAATAAAACTATCTATTTAATATAACATTCCAAAATTTAGAATTTTGGGATGTTACAAAGTCCGGCCGTAACGGCTGCCTTACAAGACGCGCCTCGGCATAACTTGCCAGGGGCCCGGTATGGGAACAAACGAGCCGCCGGTAAAAGTCCGAACAGCTCTATAGCGTACTTCGGCGTCGCAACTTTTGGCCTTATATGCATCAGCTCTGAATCATTGTCTTTGGTCAATAGTCGGGTGGCCCGGCTCTTGTGCTTGCTACCCTATGTTCCCCTCTATCGGCTAGGGTAGTAAAGGGAGAACTAATGCGATTGTGCCCCGGCCTAGACCGGATGAGCACCTCAGTAGAGAACTGTCATGATGCGGCGAGAGCTGGTCAACCACTTTCGACTTATTCGGATCTTTAGTGATTCTCCGTGTCACACGAGGGATCTTTTTTAGATCAACATATGTAAAGCAATATGCGTCGTATACATACCAGGGGCTATGTCGTAGTCCCACCATAAAACTCCTATGGCTAAGTGAAAGTGTTAACGCCCTACAGTCCGATTGCCTGGTTCGCCGCATTATCACCTCCTTTATGGACCAAGACGTTGTATAAAGAGTGATTAAATGCTTTTTCGAACACCCCCGTACTTCCTACGAGGGGGCTGAAGCCGATGACTGGAAAACTTTCAGATTATACTAAAATGGCCACAGAGGAGGAATTCAAGCTTTTGAGCAAAATATAAATTGATTAACTATAAATTTGTCTGTTACATCATTATATAAATCACTCGAACATTATATCTTTCAAGCATTGACCCTCTATCAAGAGGGCGGCATCCAAGACGTCTTCAAAATAGTGCTCCGACTCATTACGGTCCTGGCCCTAGGGTGGACTCCTCGCTGCAACATCAATGGCCTTCATCTTTCCCCAAAATGTTTTGACTCGGGAAAAGGCCATCCGTGCACCCTCAATGCACGCCGACCGCTTCACAGCATCGATATGTGGCACCGCGTCAACAAGCTGTTGTACCAGGCCAAAATAACTACTCGGAATAGGCTCACTTGGCCACAACCGGACTATGATGTTCTTCATGGCGTCGCCAGATATCCTATGAAGCTCGGCCCACTGGGACGTCTGTTCATTGAGCAACCCCTCTTGTGTGTGCCGAATTGTGACCAGAAAAGCTTCTCCGTTGCATACCCCTCTTGTGCGTGGTAAAATTGCGCCGCATCGGAATAACTCTTTGGCAAGTCCAAAAATTCAGTCGGAGAACTCCAGACATGGTTTAGCTGAGCATAGTATGGATCGCCAAACTTGGTCTGAAGCAAAAAGGGCTTACCAGCCGCTATCTCCTTAGCCTGCCGAATATCTTCACGAGCTGCCCTAGATTCAGACCGAGCTTCACTCGCCTCTTGTACGACCTTATCAAGCTCAGCCATTTTGGCCTTATTCTCCTTCTCAAGGAATTCACAGCGGCTAGCAGTATTCTTCAATTCAAGCGCTAGAGCGGATATTTTCTCCTCACTTTGGCGCCGAGCTGCTTGTTCGGCTCTTAGATCAGCCGATGCCTTCTCGGCAGCCGCATCACTACGTCGGGCCTGCTCCTTGGCCCGGGCTAGCTCCGCCCAAAGAGCTTTAATGACGGCAGCACCATCTACAATCATGCACATTTCATATACACCCTTTTCGGCATCAGGCCTACATTACAAGCACATTGGTGTAAGGAATGCTCGACATATATACCTTGCGAGTCGTCAAGACGCCTGTTGATCAATGCAATGTCATCTTCCGCAATATCCAGCTTTATTTGCAGTTCGGCTACTTAGTATTTGGTAGCAGCGGGAGGAGGCAGCCTATATTCCAAGTTAAATCAAGGTTAGCAACTGAGCATATCTTTTGATCCTTCGATCACTTCCGTCGGAAGGCAATCCAAGTCTCAGGGGCTACTGCATTTACAACAGGTGCATTCTGTCAATATTATTCAATTGGCAAAACTACATTACAAACCTCAAAACCCCTTAGGAGGCTCGTGAAGGCCTCGTTCAACCCGCTCTTCGCGGATAGAACCTTTTTGACCACCATAACCATCAAGGCACTGTGTTCCTCCAAAATGGACGCTTGTCGCAGCATGTCCGTCAGCATTTTCGACGCTTCTGGATCCTTGGAAGCCCCCGCCGGAGCACGGTATTCCTTTGAAGGAATCCGCCCACTTGCCCCCGGGATTGTCTCCGGCTCTAAACCGGATAGGGCGGGGACGCCATGCTTGATTTCAGAACCCTGAGTGACAGAGACACCACCTTCGGGTAATGCCCTCTTCGTTTCCTGCACTGCTTGTCGACTAGGAGGAGCCCCTCGGGACGATACCTCAGAATCATCCGCCCTGTTGGGCGAGGGGGCCGGAGAAGGCGTGTCACTCTCCATCATCTCTGGAAGAAGGTCTCCCGAGGAGGAGGACGATTGGGAAACCCCAAGCGTTAACCTGCGAGGACATACGTATGTTGGAGGATTACTTCAGTAATAAGAAAGGAAGGAGGTATGGTTTAAGTACCCTGTTGCACTTACAGTTTGGCCAGAGGTTTATCCTCATCATAAGGCTCCACGTCAACATCGCTTGCCTAGCCCAAGCCGCCCGTTGATGGCGTTTTCCCTTTCTTGGAAGGTTTCCCCTCCTGACCTTCAGAAGCTTTTCTTGCCATGGAAGGCCTCCTCTGCACCTTTGCCCTCGGGCAAGAGGGTTTAGGTTTCCCTGAACACAACGTCTGATTTATCCTTGGGGCAGAGACCACCTCCGGCCTCCCTGTTCTTGCCCTCCTCCGCAGACACCTGGTATGGTGTCGGAGTCAACATCCTCGTTAGTAGGGCGTTCGCAGAGTCTTCGGGAAGGGGCGCCGGACACCAGATCAACACCGCTTTCTTTATCCAGTCCTGTGAAGGGATGGATTGTTCAATATCTTACCAAGAGATACTCGAATAAAGGGTGTGCGGAGATTGAATACTTACCGTGGTGTCCGGATGTTTGCAGTCGAGGCCAACATCTTCGGTGGTGTCCGGCCATTGCTCTCGTTCCCCGAAATATAATTTCCACATTCCCTCGTGCGTAGTGTCGAGGAAGTGCTGAAGAGTCTGCTGTCCTTCGGGATTAAACTCCCACATACGGAGAGGCCACCGCTGACATGGCAGGGTCCGGCGGACTAGCATTACATGAACGGTGTTCACAAGTCCAATGCCCTTCTCGGTAAGGCTTCGGACGCGACCTTGCAGAGTCTGCACTTCATTGTGGATCCCAGTCAGTCCCTTATTGATCCATGAAGCAAGCTGAATTGGAGGTCGGTCGGACGCAGCGTAGCCGCCCACTTGGAGCCGCGCGGCTCGTTGATATAAAACCACCCCTGCTGCCATAGGTCGGAAGACTTGGCAAAAGATCCTTCAAACCAAACCGCGCTGGCAAGCTTGCCTATTGTGATCTTTGCCTTTTCGCCTGCTCCTCCTCTGTCACCTGCGGCCTCATGTCAAAGGTCTTGAGCCACAAACCAAAGTGCGGAGGAGTCCGGAGGAAGGATTCACATGTGACGATAAATGTCGAGATGAGGAGAATAGAGTCCGGGGCCAGATCGTGAAAGTCTAGCCCATAGTAAATCATGAGCCCCCGGACGAAGGGGTTAAGCGCGAACCCTAACCCATGGACGAACTGGGGCACAAACACTACCCTCTCGCCGGATTTGGGGGTAGGAACGACCTGCCCCTATGCAGGAAGCCGATGGAGGATTTCCTGGGTCAGATACCTTGCTGCGCGGAGCTTCGCAATATCCTCCTCTGTGACAGAAGAAGCCACCCACCGGCCTGGATGGCTGGATCCGGACATGATTGGGGCTGGTGGCGATGGGAACCCGATGGTTGGAACTTGGGGTGGCTAGGGTTGAGGAAGAAGCGAGTGCAAAGGAAGAAGACAAGTCTGGGACCCTATATAAAGACCCCAAGTACTAAGCATATCCACCTGGGTCTCGAAACTTACCAATCTCCAGAGAGTTGTACCCGGGGGACGGTTGGGTTACCCACGCCTGCATTAATGAAAATCCCGTGAATAAGGGAACACGATCTCTACCATGGCAAGACAAGCCAGTAAAACCGCGTCCCGAGACGTGGGGCGACGCGCCGGCCAACGGTTGGAAATAGTGACCGGGCAGGCGTGATGTCATAAACAGTTACCAATAAATTAGGCTCGTATATTTTCTGCAACTATATATATAGGTCCGGATATATCTCGCATCCGAAGACTATCTTGGAGTTAGAAAGGGAACCCGCCTTGCAATGCGAAGACAATCTGCGCGGACTCCTCGTCATTGAAGCCAGGTTCAGGAGCTCTTGAGGAGTCTGGACTAAGGGTCCTCGGCGTCCGGCCTGCTATCCATGGGCGGACTGATGGGCTGTGAAGACATGAGGACCGAAGGCCATACTCGTGTCTGGATTGGACTTTCCTTGGCGTGGAAGTCAAGCTAGGCAACCAGCTGTGAAGATTCCTTCTTATGTAACCGACCCCATGTAACCCTAGATCTCTTCTGTGTCTATATAAACCTGAGAGCATCGTCCGGATAGGACACATTCATTACCATATACACAAAGGCTAGGCTCCTAGGGTTTAGCCATTACGATCTCGTGGTAGATCAACTCTTGTAACACTCATATTCATCAAGATCAATCAAGCAGGAAGTAGGGTATTTCCTCCATAGAGAGGGCCGAACACAGGTAAACATCGTGTCCCCGTCTCTTGTTACCATCGATCCTAGGCGCACAGTTCGGGACCCCTACCGAGATCCGCGGTTTGACACCGACGGAAGCAAACACTCGGTGTGCGTGAAAGTCGTGTCGATGGCGAGATAGGACTTGAGAGAATATTGATCTTACCTTTAGCTCCTTGTGGGTTCGACAATCCATACTTATCACTTCCACCATTGGGAATTGCTACGATGATTCCCTGCACTTGGGGATTATCAATGATGATGCTTCCGGCAATCACGCCTTGTCGGAGCGCTCGTCCTCGCTCTTGACGCGTCGTGGGTTGACGCCACCTTCCTCGCCGCTGTTGCTCAAGGGGGCACGCCCGCTGTCGCCTAAGCCTCCACCATGGTAGCCAGGGCGGGCAACAGGCGCTCTGGATGGCTCCACAGAGAGCATGGTCATCTCCAACGACCCGAAGCTAGATGGATGTCGTCCCTTGAAGAAGCATGCACGGGAACAAGGAACCCACCCATACACAAGACATGTAGTACCCTGAAGGAAGGGATCTGCCGTTACAAATGGCGAACCGCTACCGCGGTCTCCCTTCGACGTCACAGGAGAAGGAGGGATAGGCCACGATTGACTACCACACTTTGCATCCGTTATGGGCTCCGGCATGGTGTCGCTCACGTAGCCCCCCACTAAAATTGAAGCCCCGAGCGGCCGGCGACGAGCGCACCAGAGTCGCTACCTTCAACGCTACCACCCCCCCCCCACCCTGAGGCATGTGCGAAGACGGGAGAGGGGTCCTATCCCAGCAAAGGCGTGACCACGCCTTTCTTCTCCCCGAGCATCGACACAAGCATTCAACATCATCAACCCCAAGCTCGAGCCCGAGGCCTGGCCCCGATCTCTCCCTTTCAGCATAAGCAGAAGAAGGTGGGGAATGAAGGATGAGAGGTGCATGGATGAACATTTCCGCTCCCTCCTGCCCCCTCTTTTATAGAGAGACTTGGGCTGGGAGCTGATCCCTCAGCGGGTAACCGTCGTCCTCCTCCACCAATCTAAGAACCGGCCCCCTTCCTTGACGCTCTCCCACACCACGCGCCTCCGTTACCTACCCCACTCAATGCATGCAGCATATGTGGCCAAGGATAAGAGCATGGTGGGAAGAGTGAATTGGCAGTTACTCACCCATGCGTTAAAGTCATTCACGGGCCATTACAAGGATGGCCCCACTAGAAGTGGCCTTACGCGACGCGCGGGAGAATTGTAAAATGACCTGGGCTCAGGTTAATGAAGAAGCAAAGAAGATCTCAAAGGACAAGCAATTACTACCCTCTTGCCTGTGCACTAGATAGGGCCTACCCGGACGACGCCCGGCAGCGCGTTCGGGCCAGGCCCGAGGGCTCCTGTTGGTGCAACAAACCCTAGGTCTGTTGCCTAGACCATGCACAGGCCTAAAACAGCAAGCTTGCAACATCCAAAACGAGATCGAGTTGAAGAGATAGATCTTTGAGAAATCAAGGGGCAAACCAAGAATACAAAGTCAAGCCAAAGGAAGCAACACGCCACTATGGGAAATCATCCCTTGCCGGGCAGGCGAGCCTGGCGAGGTCGAGGTTGCTCCGGAGACAAGTCGCGAGACTGCCCCGGAAAGCTTGTCGGGGATGCCAAGGGCGGACCACCCCGCCAAGGCTCCACCGCTCCACCTCACAGCAACGGAAGTCATTGATCGGTGTGGTGTCAAGCCCCCAAATGACTAAGTGGTTGTTTCTTGACACATGGCAGCCACTTTTGAAGGAAATCATCTCCAAATGACACACGTCCAGAGACGTGTCGAGCAGACAGACAAGAAGGTTGCCAAACAGCTTGCCGGGCACGCCACAATGTGACACTAAGCGGTGCATTTAATGTTCTCTACCCTGTCTGCAAAGTTAGGTATGATAACACTATTTGCTACCTAATCAGGGCACAATGACTGATTTGCCATTGTGGTGACCCCTTGATCTATAAAAGGAGGGCCATGGCAACCATAGAAAGGATTCAAACCCTTGTACACTCATACATGCATAGCTGCCCTCGCCCTGAGGCAACCCTGCCAGGCTAGAGCGTTGCGTCTCCACCACGGTCCTCTCATCCATCCACCAAAGGAGGAGTAGGGTTTTATGCCTCGCGGCGGCCCGAACCTGAGTAAAACTGCCCGTGTGATCTCTGTCGTGTTGTGCTACGTTCTTCACTCTTTGTGCAATGTGCTCATCCCCCCTGCCGAACCACAAGGGGATGATGGCCCCATAAGTGGTCGTGGTTTCCCACGACACAACCGCTCCACCGCATCATGACGCCAATCACTTGTCAATGTGGTGTTGAGTGCCCAAGCAGCTAAGTGGCTCTCGCTAAGCACGTGGTATTATGGTGGAAGGCAGATCATGCTCATTTGACACCCGTCTAAAGGCATGTCAAGATGGTAGGCAAAGCTGGCTAAGCGATGGCGTAAGCTTGCTGGGGATACACCCCCGCACGCCACCTAAGGTAGCATTTATGGCATTTGTCCTAAATGACAGAGTTAGGTATGATAGCACGGTTAGATGTCTAATCATAAGATAATGTCTGTTTTGCCACTGTGGTGACCCCTTTAGCTATAAAAGGAGGCCCAAGGCAACCTAGAGATGGATTAGGACCCCCACACACTTGTACGCGCGTAGCTGCACCCCCGAGGCCACCTTGCCAAGCTTGAGAATTGCGTGTTGTTGTGATCCCTCCATCCAATCCACCAAAAGCAGGAGTAGGGTTTTACGCTTCTCAGCGGCCCGAACCTGGGTAAAAAATCACCAGTGTCATCGTCATCGTGCTGCCTCATGGCTTCCGCTCTCTGTGCAACGTGACCTCCCCTGTCCGAACCACAAGGGGCTCATGGCCCCATAGGTGATCGTGTTCTCCCATGACATATTTGGTGTGCCAGGTAGGGGGAAGCACTTGTGCAAATCCAAAGTTGTGAACAACGCGTCGATCTTCATCAGCATCTTCTTCATCATCATCTTATTTGTCCATGACTTCGAAGAAAACGAGCGATACTAATCCCTAGCCTCGTCTCTTCCGGACTCTATCGCGTGTTTCCACCACCGCGGCAGAGATGGCGAGAGCGAGGGACAAAGGCATTACGGTGGGCACGGGTGACACTGACGACGTGTCCACCATGCCTCCCACGGCCAAAGGGAGAGTCGGGCCGTGCAACAGCGTCGCCCTTCCTGCGGCCCTCTATCGAGCGTGTCCGATCCCAAGAGATGCCGCTTGGGCGGACGAATGAGAAAACGGTGCGTTCTTGGCCTTCCCTCTTCCTTCTTGCCCACTAATGGTTGGGTCGCGCAGTGGCGATGCCGCCAGCATCGATAAGCCCGCGTGGACCTTGGTCCTGCTTTTATCCCGCCAAGGGTAAATCCTGAGTTGGGCGCTGGTGTGAATCCGTTGGTTGGCACCCCCAGCAAGCGAACCCCGGCAAGGTCTTATGCGCCATCGTGTACTTCACGCCGGTTGCTGAGGGATCATTGGGAGTAAAGGAAAATGAGGAGGAGCCAATTCTTTTCCTTTTTCCACTATATATCATTAGTTGCAAATGTCTATGTTGACCCCTCCGGCCCGTGCCGGGGGTGGGCACGTGACTAATGGACTTCCTAGTCCCTCCCTTCTGTTCCTTCCCGTTTTCCCTCTTTTCAAAGAGAAAATGGGTATACGTGTGCGGCCCCCCAGGAGACGCTGAGGGGAGGGACGACTACACATGGAAGAGGAGATGTTATGCGTAATCAAAAATGCACCCCGGCAGGAGGGGAGCATAGACAAAAGCTAAGTTGACGTGCTTGTCAACTTTTCTTCAGAGCTTTTACTCGCACGTCCCTCAGACAACCAAGGTTCCGTATGGCAAGTCCTCCATGCAATGGAACCTTACCATATTTGTCCGCACCCTTAATTTGTTTTGAGCCTGCTCAACAAAGTGGGTGGCAGCGTCAAGGACTGTTAAGGAATAACCCACCGACAGCGTGTCCTCGCCAACAGAATGCTAAGGACCCGTTCCTCAAAGCAATCGCGTCAGCATGCTGTAGGCAGGCAACCAAAGTACGCAAGGAAACTAACCAGGCAAATACCAATGGATACACATAAGGGAGGTGGCGTGCATTCACATAAAAATATTAGTTTGACGAGCATTAGAGCAAGAACAGTATGGGGCCTAAAAACGGGATACATAGTGTCTTATTACAGGGCAACACGGCAGCAAGAATGGCTTAAAGCTGGACCCGGCGACCTCCCTGTGCTCTTGGGACTGAGAGGACCCTCTTAGCAAGGGGCCGGCCTTCTCCACAGCGGCAGAAGTGTCGGCACCTGGTGGCAGCTTCTTGAAGCCATCGGCGAGGTTGAGGTCTGTGTTGGGGAACGTAGTAATTTCAAAAAATTTCCTACGATCACGCAAGATCATGGTGATGCATAGCGAGATGAGAGTGTTGTCTACGTACCCTCGTAGACCAGCAGCGAAGCGTTGGCATAGCGTAGAGGAAGTAGTCGTACTTCTTCCCGATCCAACCGATCAAGTACCGAGCGTCACGGCACCTCCGAGTTCTGCACACGTTCAGCTCGATGGCGTCCCTCGAACTCCGATCCAGCCGAGTGTTGAGGAGAGTTTCGTCAAGACGACGGCGTGGTGGCGATGATGATGTTCCACGGCGCGGGGCTTCGCCTAAGCTCCATAGCGGTATATTCGAGGTGTAGTTTGGTGGAAGGGGCACCGCACACGGCTAAGAGCGATCTCAATGATCAACTTGTGTGTCATGGGGTGCCCTCTGCCCTGTATATAAAGGAGGGAAGGGAGGGGCTGGCCGGCCACCAAGGGCTGCGCTGGGAGTCCTACTCCCACGGGAGTAGGATTCCTCCCAATCCTAGTCCAACTAGGATTGGCCAAGTGGGAAGGAGAGAGGCGCCACCTTCTCCTAGTCCTAATAGGACTAGGGAAGGGGGAAGGTCTGACCAGCACTTGGGCCCCTTTCCTCCTTTCCACTAAGGCCCATCAAGGCCCATTGACCCCCGGGAGGTTCGGTAACCCCGGTACTCGGTAAAATTCCCAATTTCACCGGAGTGATTCGGAATCAAACATAGGCTTCCAATATATCAATCTTTATGTCTCGACCATTTGAGACTCCTCGTCATGTCCGTGATCTCATCAGGGACTCGAACAACCTTGGTACATCAATATCATATAAACTCATAATAAGCGTCATCGAAGCGTTAAGCGTGCGGACCCTACGGGTTCGAGAACTATGTAGACATGACCGAGACACCTCTCGGTCAATAACCAATAGCGGGACCTGGATGCCCATATTGGTTCCTACATATTCTCTGAAGATCTTTATCGGTCGGACCGCATAACAACATCGTTGTTCCCTTTGTCATCGGTATGTTACTTGCCGAGATTCGATCGTCGGTATCCAATACCTAGTTCAATCTCGTTACGGCAAGTCTCTTTTCTCGTTCGTAATACATCATCTCACAACTAACACATTTAGTTGCAATGCTTGCAAGGCTTATGTGATGTGCATTACCGAGAGGGCCAGAGATACCTCTCAGGCAATCGGAGTGACAAATCCTAATCTCGAAATATGCCAACCCAACATGTACCTTCGGAGACACCTGTAATGTACCTTTATAATCACCCGATTACGTTGTGACGTTTGGTAGCACCAAAAGTGTTCCTCGGGCAAGCGGGAGTTGCATAATCTCATAGTCACAGGAACATGTATAAGTCATGAAGAAAAGCACTAGCAACAAACTATACGATCAGGTGCTATGCTAATGGAATGGGTCATGTCAATCAGATCATTCAACCAATGATGTGATCCGTTAATCAAATAACAACTCCTTGTTCATGGTTAGGAAACATAACCATCTTTGATTAACGAGCTAGTCAAGTAGAGGCATACTAGTGACACTCTGTAGGTTTATGTATTCACACATGTATTATGTTTCCGGTTAATACAATTCTAGCATGAATAATAAACATTTATCATGATATAAGGAAATAAATAATAACATTATTATTGCCTCTAGGGCATATTTCCTTCAAAATCACCCAACCGCGTTAGGGACACAAAATCCGGGAACATAATACCGATATGGCGGAAACTAGAGGCGGCAAGAGTGGAACAAAACACGGGCATAAGGCGAGCCTTCCACCCTTTACCAAATATATAGATGCATTAATTAAATAAAATATATTGTGATATCCCAACAAGTAAACATGTTCCAACAAGGAACAACGTCTCCATGTTCAACAAGGAACAAACTTCATCTTCACCGCAACTAACAACGCTATAAGAGGGCTGAGCAAAGCGGTAACATAGCCAAACAACGGTTTGCTAGGAAAGGATGGTTAGAGGCTTGACATGGCAACATGGGAGGCATGATATAGCAAGTGGTAGGCATCGCAGCATGGGCATAGCAAAAGAGCGAGCATCTAGCAAGCAAAGATAGAAGTGATTTCGAGGTATGGTCATCTTGCACGAAATCCCATAAGGAAGAAGAACGCGTCCATGAAGAAGACAAATGGGCGTGGTCGAGCGAATCCTCACAACTCGAGCGAAACCGAAGCTAACGAGAGAAGCAACCCGGAAAGAAACAAACAACATAGTAAACAACCATCACATAAACATGGCATGATGCGCAAACAAGTATGATGCATGTCCGATTTAAATGAGGCATGGCATGGCAAAATGCAACAAACAATACTACAAATTAAGTGGAGCTCAATATGCAACGAGTTGCATATTGACGAAACACCACATCAATTATTTAGTTCTCTCTCGGTTATGTACCCAACAATATTAAATGTTATTAAACATGGCAAGGGGTGAAGCATAACAAAACTATACCATCTAAACAATTTAAATGGGGCCGGATATAAAAACAACAAATCCGGTAAATCCCCATATGCATTTAGCAATTTAATGCAACAACAATTTTAAACATTTAAATGTTGTTATCATGATGCGGATGACATATACAAGTTTTATGCATTTTTTTATGAAAATGTTGACATGAGCATGTTATGAAGCATTTGTCGTCGTGGCGGAAACGAAAAAGGGTGCCACGGCAATGACAACGGAAATGGTGCCACGGCAACATTCCGGTTCCGATAACTTCGATTGAGATGCGGTGCAAAGGAAAGTGTGGATGTGCAGAACATGCAAAGATGGTGGGGTGATCCGGATACCGGGTTCCACGAGACGATGGCATGGCAGCGAGGAGGAACAAGCGGCGACAATTTGGACACGGTGCAAGCGGGCATCTCATACAACATATGCATTCGTCCACGGGCGGTCGTTCCGCGGTTATACCTTTGAAGCGTGCTTTTCGAACGGGACAAGTTAAATCGAAGGAAGTAGTGGTACACGGGCCGTAGTGGAAGTAGTCGTTCTCGCGACGGTAGTGGAAGTGAAGCGTGCTCGCGGGGTAGTGGAAGTAGTTGTACACGTTTCGTGGATGTTCGAGTCATCGATAGCGGTATTTGATGAATCGAAAGCGGACTTGGCGTCTTCGCGTAGAGGGTACTTGGCGTTTCGGTTCGGTGGTCGTTGGCGCCGTATGTCGTGGTACTTGGCGTGCATCAACTGTTGACCAACGATTATACGAGGAGGCAGCAAGGCATGGCCGACTTGGTGTGCAACCAAAGATGGACTCCGGGTGTCGCGGTACTTGGCGAAAACCACGAAGAGGGTACTTGTACTCGCACCATTGTGGAAGTAGTCGTTCGGGCTCCCGTGCGGACTTGGTGGTCTTGGTCTCCGCAGCATAGTTGTACAAAAACATCATCGGACTTGGACGAATCCAGAGGCGAGCACAGGCAGTGGTGGTCGCGGCGTAGACGGAAAGCAGATGGCGACGCGAGGCAGGGGGCGCCGGAGTAGGCCTCCAGTGGTGGCGCGGGAGGCCAGGCGCGCAGGAGGGCCAACGAGGGGGCGCGACGGAGCTCAGCAGACGTGCTCCGGCAGAGATGCTTGAGCGGGGCGAACGCAGAGGAGAGGAAGGAGGCGAGGTTGCTCAAGACCAAAAATAGAGCGTCACGAGCAAGCTTCCGGGATTCGTCAGCAAAGAAGGCTGCCATGTCGTCTCCGTACATCTTTAGCCCCTCGAACAAGCCTTCCAAGAAAAGCATCAGCTTCACGCTTGGAACTTCATGCTTACCGATGGAGAAGGCCCAGCTCTTGATGTCCATTTTGGCAATTTGAGCGGTGAGGCGTTTGGCGATGTCAACCATGCTTCTGATCCAGAGGTCACACTGCTGAATCTTGTTCTCAAGCTTGTCTTTTGCACCTTTTTGGAGAGTTCTAGCCTTGGTCAGATCCGTTATCAGCAGTTTCTTGAGGCAACCGGCAAATTCGATTTCCTTCTCCAGAGAGCCAAGCCTATCAGAAACGGCACCGTTGGCAATGTTGAGGTTCTGGCTCTTGGAGGAAAGCTGCGATTGCACCTCCTTCAGGATGGTCTCTACTTTTTGTGCTTCCTCTTTGAGAGCCACGATCTCCTTGTTGCTCCCGGCAAGGTCCTCCATTAGCTTGCGCACTTGATGTTCAAGGTCAGCCTTGGTGGCAGATGCGGCAGCTAGCTCGTTGGTAACCTTTTTCAGTTGGGCGGAGGATTCAAGAGCAAGCGCGTTGAGAGTGGCTTTGTGGCTATCCTCCAGGTCCTTGGTACGCTGTTGTACAAGGGCCTCCTGCTCCTCATCCTTGCCGCGGAGGCTGGCTTCAAGATTGCCTTCCCGAATGGAGATGTCCTTGTCCTTGGTGTTCAGAAGCGCTTCGCGCTCTGCCAAACGGACCTCCCGGGCAACGATATCTTCCTTGGCCATGGTCAGCACCTCCTCTTGTCGCATAAGGGAATGGGACTGGTTCTTGTACCACTCGTGCAACTCGTTACCTTTATCCGCCAGCTTCCTGTCCCTGAGATCAACAGAATCATGTTGCTCCTTGACCACATGTCACTTAAGCCTATACCTGTGTTGCACATCTTTAAACCCTGCTGCCATGGATTCCAGGAAGGCTAAATCCTTGGCACTATCAGCAGAATCGCTAGCCTCTTCAAATCTCTCGGACAGCAGTGCTAGTATGCGTCTAATCTCTTCATCAAAGTCCGCGCCTGCTGAGACAGATGAGCTGGGTTGTGAGAGTCCAGGTTGAGCGAGGATCAGCGCCAACTTGTCTGGAGAAGATAGTGGAGCTGTGGCCAGCGGATAGTCCGGAGGTAGAGGCCCCATAGACTGGAGAGGAGTTTTCTCCTCGATGACTGTGCCCAGGCCGGTTGTACTGCCGAGGGTTTTCTCTGCCTCTTCGGGAATTCCTCAGTATCCCTGGCAGTCTGTTCCTGGCCTTCCGCGGCAGCGATCCTGGTTGCTTCCTCGGCAGCATCCTTTCCAATACTGGCCACCTCCTCCAGGATCTCAGGTTCGTCAGTTGAAGGGGCTGCAAAACAAAATCGACAGATAGGATAATAAGAAGCCAGACACTCCTAATTTAAAGGCCAAGAAGTAAAGTAATTCAAGCAAGTGGAAACAAAGACAAGTGGGTTACCCGATGGTGGCTGCTGTGAAGAGGCATCCCCTTTCTCGGCAACGTCAGTTGCCGGCACACGATTGCAACCATCCCTTTGGTGGCTGTGACTTTGACGCGACCAGACCTCTCGATGGAGGCCCTTGCCAGTGATTCCCTTACTTGATCTTGGGCCAACGTGGACCCTTCTTGGCGCAACCCACATGGATGGCTCTCGCTTGCTCCTTTGGCAGGGGATGAGGGGCGTTCTTCCACGCCTCCATGAGCAGGCGAAGACTGGCCCAAGCCTTCGCGCTAGGGCTGGACTGGGGGCTAGGCACGGGATCACCTATCGTATCCCCCACCATCACCGCGCTCACCGAATGGCCCGCCACTGCCACATGCTTGGCATGTTTGGCTCGTTGAGAAAGGGGTTCTTCATCCCTACCAAGTCAAAAAAAGACAAGGTTAATACGACGACCAAGTGCACAATGCTTCAATGAGAAGTTAGTCATTATACTTACTTCGGATCCATGAGCATGGAGCTCAATTCGTATGCCACCGGTGGCGGGGTTGCCCTGCCCCTCTTCAGAGTTGGCGGAGCAGAGCTTGGTGACGGCAAAGAGCCGGTCGGGGGAACCGAGACCTCTGGAGGGATCGGGCTTGGCGGAGGATTTGGGCTTGACGAGGGGCTAGGGTCTACCCCCGTGACCGTTCGTCGCTTGGCAGGTGGAGTCTTGGCCTGGGACAAGCGAATGGATTGACGGCATGCCACCTCTTGCTTGTCGCCCTTGGTGGTGGTCTTCTTCACCTTCTTGCCGGCACGCGGAGGGGCGGGAACTGCGGGTCTTTGCCGATCTGCTTTCGAAGACGCCGGCCTAGCTCCGGAGCTTGAGGACCCATCTCGAGCCCTTCTTCCACCAACTCGGGCTCCTTTACCTCCTCGGCCTTAACCCCTTCTTGTACTCCTGTTGTCGTGGCTTGTTGGTCCCACCCCCAGCAAGATCAACCCAACAGCCTCTTCCGTAGCATGCTCTCCTTCATCGGAGGAGCCCGCACCCTCGGCTCCTTCCTCCTCCTCCTCCCCTTTGAGCCTTGCTGCCCCGGCAGCCCTGACCTCCCGGTCCTCTGCAATCCATTCGAAGATGAACCACTGCTCTGCTTTGGAAGTAGGTTTGAGGAGGTTGTCCTCTACCCTGGAAGCTCGTTCCTCCAGGCGAGAGACCCAGTCCATCTCAGCATCCAGGTCGGACAGTGCCCAGTCAGCATTGACCCTGTAAGCATTGCAATCGGGCATCCATTGCATATCTGACTCCTAGAAGTATTAAGGTGCAAGGGGACAACCCTTGCCGACAGATGGAATGGCCTATTTACTTTTTGATAGCTCCTTCTGGTACCCCACACATAGCTACAATTCATTACGAAACTGACAAGCACTTAAAAGTTCAGATTCCTTAAGCACTTGTTTCCAACGCTAAAAAATCGCCTGTATCTGAAACCGGAATACATGCTAATTTCATGTCCAGGAACTCTTTACAAATGTACCATTGCAATACCAAAGGAAAAAATACTCCCTCCGATCCAAATTGATTTAGTACAACTTTGTACTAAATCAGCAACAATTAATTTGGATCAGAGGGAGTAGATAACAAGGAAGAGCTCTTTAGTACAAGGAGATTCTCTATGAAGCATAAATACAAGAGAACATTCACAAGTAGAATAGCATGCACACATAATAATAAGTCAGCCCTCAAATGTCACAAGGCTTCATTTCAAAGTCGCTCACTACTGAAATTCTAAATGCTCACTGAAAGCATCAAGATGCACAAGAAAAAATATTGTTTGCCAGAAACTAAATTCACAACATGACTACAGAATTTCCACTCCTCGGACCAAGGTTGCCAAGCAACTGTTCACAAAGCCAGCCGTGACCATGTACCATTAGGTTGTTGGAGGGGCCTGGGTATAGTCGCATCCTATCAGAGGAGTTCTTGTACTCCCAAGCAAACATGCCCCTCTTCTAAAGCGGCACAATGCGGCACCGGAGGAAATCGGCACTTGCTCGAGCCCCGGCAACTTTTAAGCAAGCGATCCTGTTCAGTACTGGGCAGAGCCTGTCATTGGTAAGGCCCAACTTGCCCCCAATCGCTTCCGCACGTAACTCATCCAGTATGCATCGCGCAAAACTCAACGGTATCCTTGTCCTAGATCCAGCACTAGTCTCCTCTCCATTCTTCCCACTTGTTGTGCTGCTAGCCAGGGAGATAATCCCAGTCATCCTTCTTGCCCCGGGGAATCCAGCTTATGTTCCCCAAGTGATGAGACTTATCTTCTATCCATGGGGTGAAGAAATGCCTGAACAAATCAATGTTGGGGGTGACTCCAACAAAGTTCTCGCAAAGATGGGCAAAGATCACTAAGCACGCCATGCCATTGGGTGTGAAATCCAGAAGATAGAACACGTATACCGTCATCATGGCACAGAAGAAGTCAGAAAAAGGGGAAGAAAGGCCACAGAGGAAATACGCACAGAAATAGTGATATGAATCTACTGGAACTTCAGGCCCCTCCGGCAGAACTACAGGCTCTCCATGCCCATTCCTGGTCTCCCTCACCCACATATATTCATACCTCGTCTTTAAGGTACTGTTATCCAGATGCGTCGGGGAGAAAACCACATTTTCATGTCGCCGCCTCTCCAGCTCCTCTGCTTTCCTCTTCATCTCCTCAACCGCAGGATCCATGACGGCAGCCATCTGCTTCCCCTTCACGGTGCTCGACTTTCGCCCCATCTCTTGAGCTCGCAGGGGAAGCGAAGAACCTGGCAAAGTGCTCGGAGGCGATTAATGGCAGCGAGAACGGTTTCTTGGCTTGAGGAAGAATATGAAGGGAGGGGGAACGGCCGTGAATGAGCACTGCCCCTCCGTGATGCCCTTTTATTGGGAACATGCACGGGGGCTGGCTCTTTGCTATCTTTTTTGAGAAGTTGCCATTTTTACATCCACATTACTCTCTAACAGCTACTGTTCCATGTCCCATGACATGCGATAATTACGCAGAGTGGACATGGGATTGACGGGTCATGATGACCAAAACAGCATAAGCAGAGTTCGTTCGACACGTGTCCGTGCACTTTTTGGGGCCTAACCCAACAATGCCCAGCGACACGTTTGGCTCAGGCCCGGGGGCTTCTGTCGGGGTGCATAGACAATGGTGTTTATATCCCCTAACTTGTGCACGGACAGAAGGCCTCCACCCCGATGGCCAAGGCCTGCCGGGGGAGTGGCTACCTCGATGCACGCGAGCCCGTCAAGGCACGTTCAGAACCAACACAAGAACAAAGCTGAACCTTGCCAGCCATGCCTCCAAGGCGGTTGGAGGCCGAAGCGCGCACCCCTTCTAAGAAGACCCGGCAGCCGCATGCCAGATTACCACCGCTCCACCGCATGACGACGCCAATCACTTGTCGATGTGGTGTCGAGCCCCCAAGCAGCTATGTGGCTCTCGCTAAGCACGTGGCATTATGATAGAAGGTAGATCATGATCATTTGACACCCGTCTAAAGGTGTGTCAAGATGGTAAGAAAAGCTGGCTAAGCGGTGGCATAAGCTTGTCGGGGATGCATCCCCGCACGCTACCTAAGATAGCATTTATGGCATTTTGTCCTAAATGACAGAGTTAGGTATGATAGCACTGTTAGCTGTCTAATCACAAGATAATGTCTGTTTTGCCACTGTGGTGACCCCTTTAGCTATAAAAGGAGGCCCAAGGCAACCTAGAGAGAGATTCAGACCCCCTCACACTTGTACGCGTGTAGCTGCTCCCTCGAGGCCACCTTGCCGGGCTTGAGCATTGCGTGTTGTTGTGATCCCTTCATCCAATCCACCAAAAGCAGGAGCGGGGTTTTACGCTTCTCGGTGGCCTGAGGCTGGGTAAAAAACCACATGTGTCATCGTCGTTGTGCTGCCTCATGGCTTCCGCTCTTTGTGCAACATAACCTCCCCCTTGACGAACCACAAGGGGCTCATGGCCCCATAGGTGATCATGTTCTCCCACGATAGCCGGCCTTAGAGTTCGTGTCCTACTCACGGCTGATGCTGCTGCACACCTGGTGGTGGGGACCGCGTTCTAGACGGGGCAGGTGGCCATCTCGCCTGGCCGGACCGGCTTAGGAGAATGAGGCCAAAGTTGCTTTTGCCAGGTAAGGCCCTTTCCTTTTCCTCCCTTCTTTGTATATTTAGCATACATATATATAGGTATAAACACAAAAAGTCCACGGGGTTTTGGGAAGGAACCTCTTAGAGATAAAAATATATCTGGAGACCTCGATTTATGCTCTATTTTGAAAAAAAATGGTTTGGACAGTTTTAGAGATTGAAAAATAATTCAAGTTTGAATTAAATTCAAACTTGAGACATTATTGAACCCAACCAAATCATCTTCAAATGAGCTAAAACATGACAGAAAGGTTGAAGGAAATGTGTGTGATATATAGGGAAAAGGTGAACATTATTTTAGGCAGGAAAAATGTCACTTGCAATAATGGGTGAAAGTTGACAGAAGGAAGGAGTGAAATGGTTTTTCACTTGGTTAAAGGTCTTGATGAAATGATGAAGATGCAAACAACCATAGGAGGAGGAGAGGAAGATTGAGAGCACACAACCAACACATCAACATGAAGAATGCAACCCACATGATGATCAAGATAAAATGCAATAAAATGACACGAGGCATATCAAATCATAAAGCATATAACAAAGTGAGGTGACCATGGAAGCAACAAGTATGGCTCAATGCAATATAACCAATGGCGAACGTGACACAAGAAGCAAAATATGAAAATGGCATTCATCATGATCATGTCAACAAACAATTGAAACACACGATGTCAACGAATGGAAGGCAACTGGAGCATCGGTTCCGGGGTGTTAGAACACTCCCCCACTTACAAGAGATCTCGCCCCGAGATCTTAGGAACGAAATGGAAGAGGAATAGGAATATTGGAATGAAAATGAATATGAAGGGAAACAAATAAAAATCCCGAAGAAGAGAATCGACTGAAGAGGACTCATACGTCGAACTTGGAAAGAATTTGCGAATAACTCTGGGAAAATTCGAAGAGCCAGGTAGGTTCCGGGGGAAACCTGTGGGTTATGGGGCCACTCAAATGAAACACCATTGGAACGATTGTTCAAAAGAGAGATGATGCACCGGAATGATTGAGAACTTGAATGAGGAGAAACCTCGAATTAATTTGAACGCAAACATGAATCTTCTGTGACGCCTTCAGCACTTCGGTATGAATAAATGGCGAGAGGCGAGCGATCAAGGGGAATCATTTGAGCCATGGAAAAGAATATGATCAACACCCAAAACTTGAATTGAATCTACCGGAAAATAAAATGAGACAAGTAGTAATGAACTAGACAAGAATTCACCGATTGAAACAATTGAGGAAAGAATGAAGAGGCTTTGCACGAATAAAATGGTGCTCGATTCAAGACTTCAGACTCCGTGAAGAAAAAGGACGGGAGGGTGGGAAAATAAAAACAATTTGGGATGGATGAAACGACAAATCCTCAGGCTTCTCAATGGTGCTCGTATGGAAACTTGAAGAGAAGTGCACCGGTTGAGAAGTCTTGACATCGCAACAATTGAAAATACCTGCGTGAACCTAAGAAATTTTGAAGGGGAAGAGAACTAGAATCGAAACACATATGTCATAGATCCTCACTAGAGCGACAAAGGGGATGAGAAGTAAAAAATAGTTCCTACTCTTCGATATAACTAGACTCCAAAAATAGTTTTTCTTCTAGACTCAACAACGGCCAAACTAGAGTCAATCAAGGGGGGCTCCTATGGTCGGTCAAGGTTCTGATACCAACTTTTCATGCAAAATATGCGACCATATCCACGAGGAACTCTGAGGTCCTGATACGTCTCCAACGTATCTATAATTTTTTATTGTTCCATGATGTTATATTATCATTCTTGGATGTTTTACAATCATTTTATAGTCATTTTATATCATTTTTTGGTACTAACCTATTTACATAGTGCCAAGTGCCAGTTGTTGTTTTCTGCATGTTTTTTACATCGCAGGAAATCAATACCAAACGGAGTCCAAACGCAGCGGAACATTTTGTGGCTTTTTTTGGACCAGAAGACATCCAGTGGGCCGGAGAAGCACCCAGGGGGTGCTCTGAGGGGAGCACAACCCACCTCGGGTGCCCCTGAACCGCCTCTTTGCTCTATACATACCCCAATATTCCAGAAACCCTAGTGGAGTCGACGAAAATCAATTGCAGCCGCCGCAAGTTCCAAAAACACCAGATCCAATCTAGACACCATCATGGAGGGGTTCATCATGTCCATTGGTGCCTCTTCGATGATGCGTTAGTAGTTCTTTGTAGACCTACGGGTCGGTAGTTAGTAGCTAGATGGCTTCCTCTCTATCATTTGATTCTCAATACGAGGGTCTCTTGGAGATCCGTATGATGTAACTCCTTCTGCGGTGTGTTTGTCGGGATCTGATGAACTTTGAGTTTATGATCAGATCTATCTTTTTATCCATGAAAGTTATTTGAGTCTTCTTTGATCTCTTATATGCATGATTGCTTATGGCCTCGTATTTCTCCTCTGATATTTGGGTTTTGTTTGGCCAACTTGATCTATTTATCTTGCAATGGGAAGAGGTGCTTTGTAATGGGTTCGATCTTACGGTGCTTGATCCCAGTGACAGAAAGGGAAACGACATGTATGTACCATTGCTATTAAGGATAACAATATGGGGTCTATTTCTACATAAATAGATATTGTCTACATCATGTCATCGTTCTTATTGCATTACTCCATTTCTCCATGAACTTAATACACTAGATGCATGCTGGATAGCGGTTGATGTGTGGAGTAATAGTAGTAGACGCAGGCAGGAGTTGGTCTACTAATCTTGGATGTGATGCCTATATAATGATCATTGCCTGGATATCGTCATGATTACTTGAAGTTCTATCAATTGCCCAACAGTAATTTGTTCACCCTCGTTTGCTATTTTTCTTGAGAGAAGCCACAAGTGAAATCTACGGCCCCCGGGTCTCTTCTTTATTATATTTGCCTTTGCGGTCTATTTTCCTTTTCTTTTATTTTCAGATCTATTAAACCAAAAATACAAAAATATCTTGCTGCAATTTATTTTATTTGGTGTTCGATCTATCAATCTATTCCAATTTTCTCACGTCCGTGTGCCAATTTCTGGCGCCGTTACCCGAAAGGGATTGACAACCCCTTTAACACGTCGGGTGGCGAGTATTTGTTATTTGTGTGCAGGTGATGTTTACGTAGTGTTGCTTGGTTCTCCTACTGGTTCGATAATCTTGGTCTCATCACTAAGGGAAATACCTACCGTCCCTGTGCTGCATCATCCCTTCCTCTTTGGGGAAGTACTGACGTAGTTCTAGCAGGCATCAAAAGGAATTCATGGCGCCGTTGCCAGGGAGACATCATCAACATCTACCAGGTTCCTAATCACAAATCTCATCTCCTCGCAATTTACATTATTTGCCATTTGCCTCTCGTTTTCCTCTCCCCCACTTCACAAAATTTTGCCATTTTATTCGCCCTCTTTTTCGTTCGCCGTTTTCTCGTCAGATCTATCCTTTGCTTGCAATGATGACTGATTTCGGTATGGCAGCAACATATGATGGCCTAACTCCTAAGAGTGGATGTACGGGAAATCTGGATGCTAAAACTTTTCTCTTGGGGCAAGGGAATGTTATGGGAAAAGAGCGTATCCAAGAATTTTTCAGTTGTGTTGGAAATCTAAGTCTTGATGATGCTCCTATACTTAGAAGGACTAGATCTTATTCGGAAGCTATTTCAGCACTAGTTCTGAAACTTGAAAGTAAATTTATCCGTACTCGTCCTAATTTGCAAAGATTGTTTTTTGAGCTTCCCGTTATAAAGAATCCTAAAGCTAAAAAGTAGGCCACTCTCGTTCTTATGAATGAATTTGACTACATAATACGGGAAGCTAGGGAAATCTTTGATTTTTATGGTATGAATCGTGAAAAGCCTGTGATAGATGAAATTATTTACGATAGTGATTATGTGCTAAGACATTTGCTTGGGGATAATCAAATCTTTGATGAGAATCTTAAAAAGGAAGTCCCCATTTTAGATGTAATCCAACAAGTTTTCAATAATGTTAATCAACATTACTCTTGGATTGTTGCCGGAAATCAAGGGGGTTATGATGATGGGCAACTTAATAATGCTGAAGTTTCTATAGATAATATGTTTTATGTTATCTTTACAAAACCTAGTGACAAAAACACATCTAAGGAAATTAAGGAGAAGGACAACAAAACGTAGATCCTTGCTTTATGCCTAGCTAGGGGCGTAAAACTATAGCGCTTGTTGGGAGGCAACTCAATGAATAAAATTTATTTTTGCTTTTTGCTTTCTGTTCTTGAGTGTTTGCAAAATTATGCTACTGTTATGATTGTGTTTTTTGTGTTTTAATTAGTGTTTGTGCCAAGCAAAGCCTTTAGGATCATGTTGGGTGATAGTAGATTTGATCTTGCTGAAAAACAAAAACTTACACGCTCGCGAAAATAATTCTCATTTTTTACAAAAGCGTTATAATATACCAATTATTTTTTGCAGAATACTAATATACAAATTTTTCACGTGGTCCTAATTTTTCAGAATTTTGGGAGTTACAGAAGTATTCAAAATATCCAGATTGCTACAGACTGTTCTGTTTTTTGACAGATTCTGTTTTCTTTGCGTTGTGTGCTTGTTTTGATGATTCTATGGTTTTCTTTGATGAGTTTTTGCCATAGAAAAGTTGGAATACAGTAGATATAATGCAAGAATAAAATATGAATTGGTTTGATACAGTACTTATAGTAGTGATTTGTTTTCTTATACTAACGGATCTCACGAAGGTTTTGTTGAGTTTTGTGTGATTGAAGTTTTCGAGTTTTGGGTGATGTTACGATGGATGAAGGAATAAGGAGTAAGAAGAGCCTAATCTTGGGGATGCCCATGGCATCCAAGCTATTATCCAAAGAGAAGCAAGCAACTAAGCTTGGGGATGCCCGAGTGGCATCCCCTCTTTCTTCTAACGACCATCGGTATTTTACTCGAAGCTATATTTTTATTCGTCACATACTATGAGTTCTGCTTGGAGCGTCTTGTATGATATGAGTCTTTGCTTGTTTTGATTTGTGTTTTAAGTCATGAATCCTTTCTGGACACACTTGTTTGAGAGATCCAAAATTATGCCATGACTTGTTCGAATTGCTCTCTATGCTTCACTTAAATCTTTATGAGCTATGGAATTGCTCTAGTGCTTCACTTATATCTTTTTGAGCACGGTGTGCTTTAGAATTTTTGAAGAAATGCTCTCATGCTTCACTTAAATTTATTTGAGAGTTAGTAAAATTTTTAATAAATTCTCTCTTGCTTCACTTAAATTTATTTGAGAGAAAGAAATATTATGCTCATGATCTTCACTTATATTTGTTTGAGCATATTAAAAGAAACAAATGAAAATTAGTCCCAAAGTGATAGATATCCAAGGAGGATATAATAAAAACTTTCATAAAGATCATTGGACAAAATAAACTTGAGTCCTTGTAATAGTTTTGAGATATGATGATGTGATATGTGATTCATGTTGGTGAGTAATTATGCTTTAGTAAGAATATTGGTGTTAAGGTTTGTGATTCCCTATGCAAGCACGAAATTCAATAATTATGCAATGAAATTACATCCTAATTGTGGTGCATTATTCGGTGTTAATTATGCTTGATGCTCGCTTATGAGATTATTTGTTTCTTGGTTGGTCGCTTCTCAATCTTTTTGTTAGCCTTCATTTTGCACTAAGTATGATCTCTACTTGTGCATCCAAAACCCTTTAAACCAGTTTTGCCATATGAGTCCACTATATCTACCTATATGCGGTATTATTTTGCCATTCTAAGAAAATTTGCATGTGCCATCTCTAATTTTCAAAATAAACTTCTCTTTTGTTTGTTCGTACCGCTCGCGAGGCGGTGAGGGGTGGCTAATATTTTCCATGCTAGATGTGTTATTCTCACGATGAGTGTTTATTCACTTGTCACTGCACGAGAGTAAGGCAAAGGTATTAGGGATGCCCAGTCCTGAAATGAAAAATGAATTTACTTTATGTTGTCAAATAATAAATTCCTTGGAAAGTGTTGGTGTGGAGGGCACCCGTGGGTACGGTTAGCCGTGGAAAGTGAAAGTATGGTGGAAAAAGGAATATACTTTACTTTCTGTTTGGGAACCGCCTATGACATATCTAGCATGGAAAGTGTTGGGAAGTCTAATTCGTTTTTGTTGGTGGGAAAAGCAGACCTCCCAAAATGTTTTATCTCTATGTTTTTCGCTTTAAGCTCTGGCACCTCTACAAATCCCTACTTCCCTCCGTGAATGGAATTTCTTTTACTTTATGCATTTTTTTTAATTTGAGTCTCCATCTTCTCTTATAAAGCACCAACTAGGGGGCACTATGATCATACTTGAGCATTGGGTGTAGTTAATATGCGAGTGTGTTTCATGAATGGAACAATGACTAAGCATGATGGGCTAGGGATAACTTATTTTAGCGTTGATATTTTGAAAGACCTGGTTGCTTGTTGATATGCTTGAGTATTTAAGTTATCATGTCAAAACTAGACTATTGCTTTGGACCATATAAAAGTCCAAATGTCCATGCTATAACGAAAAGAATATGAGATGACATGTTAGGCAGCATTCCACATCAAAAATTCTATTTTTATCATTTACCTACTCGAGGACGGGCAGGAATTAAGCTTGGGGATGATGACACGTCTCCAACGTATCTATAATTTTTGATTTTTTTCATGTTGTTATATTATCATTCTTGGATTTTTTACAATCATTTCATAGTCATTTTATATCATTTTTTGTTACTAACCTATTGACATAGTGTCAAGTGCCAGTTGTTGTTTTCTACATGTTTTTTACATCGCAGGAAATCAATACCAAACGGAGTCCAAACGCAGCGAAATTTTTTGGGGATTTTTTTGGACCAGAAGACATCCAGTGGGCCGGACAAGCACCTGGGGGGTGCTCTGAGGGGAGCACAACCCACCAGGGCGCCCTGAACCGCCTCTTTGCTCTGTAAATACCCCAATATTTTAGAAACCCTAGGGGAGTCGACGAAAATCAATTCTAGCCGCCGCAAGTTCCAGAAACACCAGATCCAATCTAGACACCATCACGGAGGGGTTCATCATGTCCTTTGGTGCCTATCCGATGATGCGTGAGTAGTTCTTTGTAGACCTACGGGTCCGTAGTTAGTAGCTAGATGGCTTCCTCTCTCTCGTTTGATTCTCAATACAATGGCCTCTTGGAGATCCATATGATGTAACTCTTTTTGCGGTGTGTTTGTTGGGATCCGATGAACTTTGAGTTTATGATCTGATCTATCTTTTTATCCATGAAAGTTATTTTAGTCTTCTTTGATTTTTTATATGCATGATTGCTTATAGCCTCGTATTTCTTCTCCGATATTTGGGTTTTGTTTGGCCAACTTGATCTATTTATCTTGCAATGGGAAGAGGTGCTTTGTAATGGGTTCGATCTTACGGTGCTTGATCCCAGTGACAGAAAGGGAAACGACATGTATGCATCGTTGCTATTAAGGATAACAAGACGGGGTCTATTTCTACATAAATAGATATTGTCTACATCATGTCATCGTTCTTATTGCATTACTTCGTTTCTCCATGAACTTAATACACTAGATGCATGTTGGATAGCGGTTGATGTGTGGAGTAATAGTAGTAGACGCATGCAGGAGTCGTAATCTTGGACGTGATGCCTATATAATGATCATTGCCTGGATATCGTCATGATTATTTGAAGTTCTATCAATTTCCCAACAGTAATTTGTTCACCCTCCGTTTGCTATTTTTCTTGAGAGAAGCCACTAGTGAAATCTACGGCCCCCGGGTCTCTTCTTTATTATATTTTCCTTTGCGATCTATTTTCCTTTGCTTTTATTTTCAGATCTATTAAACCAAAAATACAAAAATACCTTGCTGCAATTTATTTTATTTAGCGTTTGATCTATCAATCTCTTCCAATTTTCTCACGTCCGTGTGCCAATTTCTGCGTTGTTGCCCGAAAGGGATTGACAACCCCTTTAACACGTCAGGTTGCGAATATTTGTTATTTGTGTGAAGGTGTTATTTACATAGTGTTGCTTGGTTCTCCTACTGGTTCGATAACCTTGGTCTCATCACTGAGGGAAATACCTACCATCGCTGTGCTGCATCATCCCTTCCTCTTTGGGGAAATACCGACGTAGTTCTAGCAGGCATCAAAAGGAATTTCTGCGTCGTTGTCGAGGAGACATCATCAACATCTACCAGGTTCCTAATCACAAATCTCATCTCCTCGCAATTTACATTATCTGTCATTTGCCTCTCGTTTTCCTCTCCCCCACTTCAGAAAAATTTACCGTTTTATTCGCCCTCTTTTTAGTTCGCCGTTTTTTAGTGGAGACACGGTCATAGTGGAAGGAGACGGAGAGGAGCTCGGTGGACCTCGTTGGTGCGGCAGAGGGTTGGAGACATGCTGGTCCTAGTCGAGCTCGAGGTTGAGCTCGGCTCGGATAAGGCATCGGTGACGGCGATAGCGCAGAGGCGCATGGGGAGGCTCCCATCGACCTAGCGCCGGGGATCGATCGAATATAGTGATGGGGCGCAGGAAGACATGCCGAAGAGGGTCGTAATGTCGGATGGACGCGAGGACGTCAACGGTGCCGGTGATTCTTCTCTGAACCTCTCGGGTTCTCTCACTTGGGAAAGAAGGACAAGGCAAAGTAAGGAGAGGGAGGTGGCGGTGGCTAGAGGGGGAAGAGGAAACCCTAGGACGCGGGGTTGCGGTTTTATAGACGCGCGGATGGACGGCGTCGGCCTTGGCGTCCGTGTCATACTCACGATGTTGTTGTGGTTGGAGGTGGCGGCGGCTAGAGGGGGAAGAGGAAACCCTAGGACGCGGGGTTGCAGTTTTATAGAGGCGTGGATGGACGGCGCCGGCCTTGGTGTCCATGTCCTACTCACGATGTTGTTGTTGTTTATGCATGCCTCGAGGTAGGAGACGGCGTTCCAGATGGGGCAGGTGGTCATCTCGCCTGGCTGGGCCGGCTCGGGAGAAGGAGGCCCAAGTGGCTTCGGTCAGGTAAGGACCTTTCCCTTTCCTCCCTTTTCTGTATATTTAGCATACATATATATAGGTATAAAAGGTAAAAGGTCGGGGTGGGTTTGGGAAGGAACCTCCCAAAGATAAAATATATCTGGAGTCCTAGATTTATGCTCTATTTTGAAAAAACAATGTTTGGCCATTTTTAGAGATAGAAAAATAATTCAAGTTTGAATTAAATTCAAACTTGAGAAATTTTTTAACCCAACCGAATCATCTTCAAATGAGCTGAAACTTGACAAAAAGGTTATATGAAATGTGTATGATTTATAGGGAAAACATGAAAAAAATTGGAGGCAGGAAAAATGTCACTTGCAATAATGGGTGAAATTTGAAAGAAGGAAGAAGTGAAATGGTTTTGCACTTGGTGAAAGGTCTTGATGAAATGATGAAGATGCAAACAACCATAAGAGGAGGAGGGGAAGTTTGAGAGCACACAACCAACACATCAACATGAAGAATGCAACCCACATGATGATCATGATAAAATGCACTAAAATGACATGAGGCATATCAAATCATAAAGCATATAACAAAGTGAGATGACCATGGAAACAACAAGGATGGCGCAATGCCATATAACCAAAGATGAATGTGATGCAATAAGAAAAATATGACAATGGCACTCATCATGATCATGGCAACAAACAATTGAAACACACGACGTCAACGAAAATAAATGGAAGGTAACTGGAGCATCAGTTCTGGGTGTCACAGCTATGGGTGTAACCGTGGTAGGGATGTCCTGATCACGTTTTAAATGGCGTGTGCGCGTGCTCTAGTCACTGGTCCACTTGGTACTTGGGGTGTTGGTGTCCAATCCATAGGGATGTTCATGGAGTGCCGATGCGAAGTATCCTTCAGTCATCCCCATGGAAACCACACCGCATCATCGAGCACCAAGTGGACCCATGACAAGAGCTCGTGCACATGCCATCATAAATGAGGTGAACTCGCAGCTCTTCGAGTTTGACATGGATATGAATGGAACGTGAATGCTACCTCATGATGAAACCGTGTGCATCATTACGTACGAGGACGACCACAGGAAGGAGCTAAGGAGCCTCACCAAGCCCAAGAAGAAGGACGCAAAGATCGCAAGGAAGACGGAGGCAAGAAGCTTGAAGAAGAAGACATGTCCAGGAGACCTCGTGCCCACGGGCCAGTTGGACCCCATGCGCACGACCTATCCAAAGAGTTTATAGACACCCCTTGCGCATGGGCCCAAATGACCCCATGTGCACGGGCCCCTCGGTATAGCTGCTGCTACCCCATGCGCACGGTCATGTACCATGCCCATGGGACCCCCGTGCGCATGGGGCCCACTTAGACCATGCGCATGGGCTCAACAAGTAGTTGGCCATGGAGTTGCCTGCTTTTCCCTCCACTCATCCCTCACCTACATTCACCTATATAATTTGTACATAGGTCATTTGTTAGGGTTAGCAAAGTATTTGATATTACTAGAGAGAGTTTTGCTCCTTGTACCTCCATCTTGGGGAATCAAGACCTCCTAAGGGAGAAGATGCCCATCATAGGATCATCAAGACCTCCTAAGGGAGACGGATCTCTCTAGATCATCAAGACCTCGTCTCCCTTGGATTTGAGAAGAACCTTACGTTTGTGCTACTTTCCTTTGAATATTCCTGTTATGCTTGTAGATCTCATGTATGCTATTCTAGTCGATGTGTGATTTGAGTTTTGTTGAGTGATTCCTCTTGTTGTTTGCTACTTGTGAGCTGCGTTGGGATTTCCTCGAAGAGGAGAGGATGATGAAGTATAGTAGAGATAAGTATTTCCCTCAGTTAAGAACCAAGGTTATCAATCCAGTAGAAGAACAACCCAAGACCTCATGAATAGCACCTACACACAAAATAACAAATACTTGGGCCCAGCGCAAACAAGGAGTTGTCAATCCCTTGGCGGTTAATTGCAAGGATCAAATCTCATAGTGATAGATAGGTAAACAAAAACACAAAATAAAATAACGGTAAATAAATTGCAACAAGGTATTTTTGGATTTTTATATATGATAAGAATAGACCCGGGGGCCATATTTTTCACTAAAGGATTCTCTCTTGAACATAGCTTATGGAGGGTAAACAAATTACTGTTGGGCAATTGATAGAAAAGAACATAGTTATGAAGAAATTGAAGGCAATGATCATGTATATAGGCATCACGTCCGGGACAAGTAGACCGACTCCTGCTTGCATCTACTACTATTACTCTGCACATCGACCACTATCCAGCATGCATCTAGAGTATTAAGTTCATAAAGAACGGAGTAACGCCTTAAGCAAGATGACATAATGTAGACAAAGTAAACCCAATTAATATGAATAAACCCCATCTTTTTATCCTTAATGGCAACAATACAAATATGTGGCATATCCCTTTCTGTCACTGGGATTGAGCAACACAAGATTGAACCCATCACAAAGCACCTATCCCATTGCAAGATAAACCAAATGGATAGATCAGAGAGAAATACAAAGCTATAACAATCATGCATAAAAGAGTTCAGAGAAGACTCAAATAATATTCATGAATAATCTAATCATAAACTCACAATTCATCGGATCCCAACAAACACACTGCAAAAAGGGATTACATCGAATAGATCTCCAAGAACATCAAGGAGAACATTGTACTGAAGATCAAAGAGAGAGAAGAAGCAATCTAGCTACTAGCTATGGACCCGTAGGTCTATGTTAAACTACTCACACATCATCGGAAGGGCAACAAGGTTGATGTAGAGGCCCTCTCTGATCGATTACCCCTTCGGCAGAGTATCGAAAAAGGTCTCTAGATGGGATCTCCGAAGAACAGAAACTTGTGGTGGCGGAAAAAGTATTTTGGGTGGCTCTCCGATGAACTGGGAATATTTGGGAACCTATAGTGATGGGATTGGGTCGAGAGGTTCCATGAGGGGCCCACAAGCCAGGGTGCACCCCGGGCACGCCTGGCAGGCTTGTTGCTCCCTCGTGACTCCTCAGGTCTTCTCCCAAAGCTTCTAGGGTCCCTTCTGGTCCAGAAAACATCGTCAAAAAGTTTCATAGCATTTGGACTCCGTTTGGTACTAATTTTCTGAAAATCCAAAAACAAGAAAAAAACAACAACTTGCACTGGGCACAAGGTTAATAGGTTAATCCCAAAAATGATATATAATTGCATAATAAACATCCAAGATTGATACTATAATAGCATGGAACTATCAAAAACTATAGATACATTGGAGATGTATCATTGTTCTTGTTGTTCTTCCTTTTTCCCCCTCCAAGTGTGAAAAGATCGTCCATTAGGGATCGACCCTACAACATCTTGGTATCATGAGAAAAGTTGATTCACATCCTGGAGTCCCTACCCCCATATTCTAGCCTAATTTTGTTGCTTTTTCTCCCAATTCAAAAATCCCGACAAAAGTAGCCCTCCCAAATTTTTCGCGTTTTGTTGGATCTTGTGAAATTTTGTTGTTTTGGTCCACGAATTTGTGGTTTGGCAAGTGGATAAAACCCTCCCCCACCATCCCCAACCTTTCCTACCATCGATTTTCCCCAAAAAATTTCAATTTACCACGGATTTGGGGTTGTTCTTGTGCAGGCGGTACACCCCGTGCGCATGAGCCCTCGATACCCCATGCCCACGGGACCCCGTGCACACGGGCCTCACTTACCCCGTGTGCACGACCTCGCCAGAGAGGTTTCCCATCGCCCATTTTGTCCAGTTTTTCAATCCATACTCCACCATTTGTCTTCCGCACTACCAGACTTCGCCCACATACCACCCATTTTGGTTTGAGATTTTGAGTTGCAGTTTCCATTTCCTAAGGTGTTTCAGCTAATTAGGAACGGTTTGACATCGACAACACCGCTATTCTTCATCGCCACGGACTTGACATAAAAAACGATCACTTCATCTTCATACCAACCATAAGCAAGGACAGTAACCTCGATGACATCTAGTACATTTCCTTACCATTGCATTTGATAACTCGAGCCATTTTGCGTCACTTACCTATCGATACTAGCGAGTTGAGAATTGTCGGTCCACGCTCTCTCTGCACCTTTGTGATACGCTTACTCCGCATATCTACATTTTAGTGTGCAATAAACTTGCTATCATCATTGTGCCATAAGTCTCTCTCGTTAATATCTTACATACTTGTCTTATATATTGGCTCGCCCATCAAGCATTTTGGCATAGTCAAAAAAATGAAAGAGAAAAAGCTTTTAAGAACAAGAGGAGAAACAATGAGCTTGTAAGCAATAGCATTGAGCCATTTTGCATCATAGTTCATATTGGATCATACATACATAGCATAATTGGGATTGAAGATGGCACATTACTCTCATAGGTTGGTACACAAGTGTATCTAACCCATTTGAGAAATCCAGCAATTGTCTCTCTAGTATCCGTGCAACAAGAGCATTTTCCATGGTCATGCATTTTCCACTCATTCCTTGGTTGCGTAGACCCCACTTATCTTTCATGTGTGTGTTTCCAGGTGATAATCTAGGTTTTGATCTATTTGCTTTACTTGCAATTTGTGAATCTATTCAACATTATATATATCTTGTTTAATAGTTGCATAAATTTTGTGCCACTATCCTAACCAAGATCCTCCATAAGCTTTATTTTTGTAGGTGTGAAAAACAAACCCGGTACCAATTCTACTAAAGCATTACATTGAGTGATACTCGATACGTCCTCAATCTTCGGACAAGGTAGCTTTGGTTTTGTTATCTCATTTCCTACTAACCTCTACATGAGTCATGATGGATAATCCAAGCACTTCTTTGAACCCGCTCTTCGAGGATCAACATGAAGCGAATGACTACATCACTAAAGGTCATCTCTTTAGTGTCCAACGAGCTCTACATAAAGAAAGTGAAGCTTTGGGTGACCACGTCGAGCAACTCGCCACCAACATACGCCAATCTGAAGCAACGAACCGGGACTATCTTGACGCCAAGATATCCACCCAAATGGAAGAATTTCGTGAGATGATGGTCAACCGAGCATCATAAACATCATCTTCATCAAGAAGGAACCACTCAAGATGACACTCTTTGAACTCCTCTTTTGATGCAAGTCTTCTATTAGCTCATTCACATCGTCGCCAAGACCATCAAGATCATCAAGCTCTACAAAATCCATTCCATTGCAATGGTTTGCAAGATTGTCTTCGGGAACGCGAACGACATCGTCGCCAAGAGCAAGATTCCATGGCACAAGTGCAAGTTCCACAATGCCAACGCCAAGTAAACAAAATGGTGATGCACTACGGCAAGAGCAACAACGCCATGAGGAACAAGTGCTTGAGGCATAACATGCTCTCCGAGAAGAAACTCACACCGTCAAAGAGAACAACCGGCGAGCACGTGAACAAGAAGAAGCACTCCTGCAGGAGCAACAAGATGTAGCCTCTCACCTTGAGGAGCGCCAAGAAAGGAGGAAACGGTCACGAATCCCTTGTCCTCAACGTCAAGCCAATCATGAGGAGCCAGAGGTAAAGACCCCCCCCCCCCTCCAAGACAAGACCGACATCACCATGGTTACTATGATGAAGAGCAACACTATGGCAAGCTCAAGTTCACCATGCCCAAGTTCTCCGAAAGAACCGATCCCAAAGAATATCTCTCATGGGCATTGAAGGTTGAAAAGATATTCCATCTCAGAATTATGAAGAGGAGAAGAGAATGGCAATGGCCTCCCTCAAGTTTTAATACTATGTCCTCATTTGGTGGGAGCAAGTGGTCGAGCAACGAAGGGAGAAAGGCGAACCACCCATCATGACTTGGAACCAAATGAAGGATATCATGAGAGCTCATTTCGTGCCTACACACTATAGTCATGATCTCTTCAAGAAGTTGCAACTTCTCAAGCAAGGCACAAAATCATTGAAGATTACTACCAAGATATGGAGATTGTCATCATACGAGCCAATGTCAAGAAAGATGACGAACAAACTATGGCGTGATTCTTGAATGGCCAAAATCACCCAATCAAGAAAATTGTGGATTTCCAACCATAATCCAACCTCCTCGAGCTAGTGCACCAAGCGACCAAGGCGGAGCGACAAGGGCAAGATGACTTCAAGTATACCAAGTACTCTTCCAAGACCTACGGCTCATACTCCCAAGCTTCCACAACCACGGCGCCTCCAACTACTACTCGAGCTATACCAAACACCAGTGACAAATCAAGTTCCAAGCAAGCTACAACATCATTGAGTCGCCTACCGGCAAGCAACTACAAGTCAAGAACTTCCTCATCAACTACTCCAACGGATGCTACCACCAAAACAAGTTTGATTCAATTTTTCACTAGCCAAGGCCGAGGCCACAAGACGTACCAATACCCCACAAGGTGAACCATGATCACCAATGATGACGGCACCTATGAATCCTTGAGCAAAGAAGAAATGAAAGCACTAGAGCACGTGGGCATGCATTGTCAAGTGAATGCAGATGAAAATGCTCCAGTCTTTTGCAGCAATGATCTGAGCTCTGCTCTCATTGTCTTCATAGTCTTGACACTTAAACAACAACAACAACAACAAGACGAGGACCAACGTCGACATATCTTCCACACAAAAGTAGGCATTCAAGGACGTTCCATCAAGGTCATCATCGACGACGGGAGTTGCCACAATTTGGCAAACGAAGAATTATGCTCCAAGCTACAATTGGTCAAGAAGAAGAACCCTCGCCCTGACAAGGTCCAATGGCTAAGTGGCTCTGGCACCATTCAAGTGGAGCACACTGTAAGTGCATCTAGTGCCCCTTAGTGATTTTGGTGTATTGAAGACCTATAGGTTAAGGGACTAATGCGTTTGTGAGTGTACACAGGTCTATAAGTCTATCAGGAGTTTGATATTTATAGAGAAAGTCGACCCCTAAAAATGAATGTCTTCAACTGAAGACTTTGGCTTTCTGAAGACTTTGAAAGTGAAGAAATAGGTGTGATCCTGAAGACTTGATATTTTTGCGAGGAACATGAAGCGTGAAGAATTTTGTTTTCGTATTTTCATTTTAGCTTCCTTGAGTCATAGGAAACATCGTACTACTAAAGGGGGTCGAGGTAAAACTAAGGAAAAGTTTCCAAGTGATGCTCATCTCAAAATCCTACACCTACCAATCCCTTCGAGTGAAACCATTGGAAATCTCATACAGTTCAGTTGATTTCTTCAGTGACAAAGACGAAGTTCTTCTGTTCTCTCAGGAATTTGTTCTGACTAAGGAGTTAGGAATTCGCCAGTGCAGATTGCATACCAGTGAGGAGCATGATAGCCCTGAGGAATTTGATAGCCAAATTTCCGACCGTTGTTGTGCTATGCACCAGCTGTCCCAAAATATCTATCCACCTAACGGTCCTATCATTGAAGGGCATTTATGTCTTATCATGTCGGGCTGCTCCCTAGGCTATAAATAGTCGCCCCCTACAACCACTAGTTGGTTGGCTGCTCCGAGAGAAACTGACACTTGTCATTGAGAGCATCCCATCCTCTGAGGACTTTGAGCGAAAATCATCAAGTGAAGAAAACCCAAACTCAAACACCTACAAACCCAAAGTAATTGAGCATCACTGAAGAGATTGTTCCTATGTGGAGTCGACGCTTGTTACCTTTGAAGACTGTGCATCTTCCAGACGGTTAGGCGTCATGATCTAGAGCATCCAAGAGGAAATTGTGGATTGCCGAGTGACCGAGTTTGTGAAGGTTTGGAAGTCACCTGAAGACTTACCATGAGTGATTGGGCGAGGTCTGTGTGACCTTATCTCAAGGAGAACACGGTGAGGATTGTGTGTCCGGGACTGTGTGTCCTCAGGTTTAAATACCTAGCCGCTCCAACCAGACGTACAACTGTCACAGCAGTTGGAACAGGTCTACCAAATCACTATCTTCACCGAGCTAACTGGTTCTATTTCATCAACCCTTTCATTTCCTCATTCTGTGTCTTTGTACCAGATCGTTACTTTTTGAAGACTTTGACTGAAGACTTTCTCAATTTCCTAAGTTCAATTTCTTCGGTCAGTTTGTCTTCAGCCTGCTTATCCTGTGTTTTCGCTTCCTGTACTCACTTCTTGTTTTCATTTCATCATGATGATTCTGTTACTGCTTTGTTATGCTTATTTCTGAGTACTTATTCTGCTGCTAGTTGTTTGTGACTTAGGAATTTCCTCACCCTGAAATTCCTCAGTGACGAATTTGTAAAAATCGCCTATTCACCCCCCCTCTAGTCGATATAACTCACTTTCAATTGGTATCAGAGCAAGGTACTCCCTTGTTCTGTGTGATTTTGGTTTAACCGCCTGGAGTTTTAGTTATGTCAACTGCAGGTATGATCAAGTTCTCTGCTGGGTGTCCTACCTTCGATGGGACGGACTACTCCTACTGGAAGAACAAGATGTGAATGCATCTTGAGGCGATTGATAACGATCTTTGGTATGTTGTGGAAAATGGTGTTCCCTCTATCACTCCTACCATCAACGATGCTGACGTGAAGAGATTCAAGCAACTCGACTCTCAAGCGAACAACATCATATGTGGCCATCTGAGTAAAGGGCAGTATGGCAGAGTGAGTGCTTTGGAGACAGCAAAGCTTATCTGGGATAGGCTGTCCAAGGTCAACGAAGGAGTCTCTACACAGCGTGACTCTCGGGTTGACGTTCTTCGCAATCTCTTCAACCACTTCAAAAGACTCGACAATGAAAATGTTCAGCAAACCTTCAATCGCCTCACTGACATTTCAAATGAGCTTCAAGCACTTGGTGCCACTGACATCACCGACCATGAGGTGGTGAAGAAATTGCTGAGATCGCTTGATTCCTCATTTGACACTCTGGCACTAATGACACAAGAACGAGGAGACTACAAGTCACTTGATCCCGCTGATATCCTCGAAAGGCTAAACACTCATGAGTTCCAACTTGCTGAGAAGAGAGATCTCTATGGATCAAGCTATGGCAGAACTCGCGCTTTGAAGGCCAAGGCAGTCTCTAAATCTGAAGGTGAGGATTCTGGTAGCAGCCTTGGTGATCCTGAAGAACTGAGCCATGAGCTAGCAATGCTCGTGAGGAAATTCCAGAAGTTCTCAAGACGTGGTCGCTTTGGTAAATCCTCAAGAACTGATGACATGAGATCAGATTCCTCATCCTGTGACTACAAGAAGAGAACTTGCCACAAATGCAAGAAACCTGGTCACTACATTCAAGATTGTCCTCTGTGGGAAAAGGAATCAAAGAAGAAGAAATACAAGGATTACAGTTCTGATGACTCAAAGAAGAAGAAGAAATCTTCAAAGTCCTCATCATCAAAATCCTCGAAGTCTTCATCTTACAAGAAGAGAATCTCTAAAAAGGCTCCGGCGTTCATTGGCAAGGAAATGGACTCCGAAGCTGAATCTGAGGAGAATGAGGAAGAGGAGGCATCTGAGGAGTCAGAATCTGGTGTGGCGAGCCTAGCCCTCGCTATTGCGTTTGTCAGCAAGTCCATCTTCAACTCTGAGGAGAATGGGTTCCCCAACAAGACTGGCGACGACGATGATGACTATGCTCCCACCTATTGCTTCATGGCAAAGGGTGCCAAGGTACTCAAATATCCCTCCTGTGAATCAAGTGAGGATGAATCTGATGAAAACCTCAAGCCTAGCTACTCTAAACTTGCTAAGATTGTTATGAAACAACAAAAGGCTTTTGAAAAGATTCAAAACATGCTAGACAAGAGCGATGATATGTTGGGTGAAGAAATGGATCGCACTATAATTTTGACTGAAAATCTTCAGAGACTTCAATCTAAGTTTGACAACCTTCAAAGTCATCATAACACTCTCTTATCTGATCATGAGAAGCTTTCTTATGAATTTCTTCAAAGAAAACAAGATCTTGAGAAGCTAAGGGTTAGTTATGAAGATCTTCAGAAGGAGCGTGATTCATTACTTGCTCAACAGATCAGTGCCGCTCAGGAAGAACTCATTCCACCATGTTTGAAATGCATTGAATGTGAATCTGCTAATTCTTTACCTGAAAGTTCAAATGCTTCTATTGCTGCAAATTCTTCAACTGTCTCTGCTATCACTAATTCCTCATATGAGAATGCTGCTAGTATCACTGACAATGCAGGGCTGAAGGAATTGTATGTGACAGGCATGTACAAAAGCCTCAAAGGGCATCAGGCACTTTGTGATGTGCTTAAAAAGCAGATCCTCAACAGGAACCCTAGGAAAGAGGCTATTGCCTTTGAGAGGAAACTCAATGCTGATGGGACCTACTGGAAACCTGAGCAGTATCCCAAAACCTCATGGGTTGCTGCAAAGGGACCTCCCGTAGATCCATCTACTTTATCCGGTTTTACATGTGAATCTTCATATTCTTCTGATGGGTCATTTGACTCCAGTTATAAACTGTTCAAAAATCAGAATGGTGAAGTATTTGCTAGATATGTTGGCACTAACTGCAGGAACGGTCCCCCTATGAAGAAAATCTGGGTTCCCAAAAGGTTCCTTGAAAGTCTTCAGGTGAATGTCATCATGACACCACCTGTGAAGAATAGGAACCCCAGATCAAATTCTTACCCTCGAACAATTTCTCTGCTTATTCATATGCTTACCCTAACCCCTCTTATGTGAAACGAAGTGAATTGGCATCTATGCCACCTTTCTCTTGTGGAGCTCGCAGAATGATGAACTCTTTGCCACCCCTCCAGATGTGGGTGGTGAAGACAAAGAATTAATCTCTCATGCAGGGTTAGGTCTCCAGACGAACTTAACCGTCTGAAGAATTTACTGGAGACCTGAATATGCTTGAAAGGATGTAAGCTAATCATGAAGAAATGAATTTTCATTTCTCACGTCCTCATATTGTTTTATCTGTTCTATTGCTTGACAAAATTGATCTGATGAATCTGATGTCATATTCTTCACTGATGAAGTATATGAGTTCGTAAGATGCACTAATTCATCTGTAGGATGATCAACCGAAAGCCACTGAGTGGGTCCTCGACAGTGGATGTACAGATCACATGACTGGTGACCAGAACTTATTGATGGACATTGCTTTATCTCCATCACATCTGAAGCATATCACCTACGCTGACAAAGGCAAAAGCAAGGTATTGGGTCTAGGTAAGGTTGCGATCTCAAAGGATCGACACATGGACAAAGTCATGCTTGTCGAGTCCTTAGGTTTCAACCTCATGTCTATCTCAATGCTTTGTGATCTTGATATGGTTGTTGTCTTTGGCAAGTATCACTGTGTTGTTATCATGGAAGCTAACAATTCCATAGTCTTCGAAGGCTTTAGGAGAGGAGACTTGTACATTGTTGATTTCACTACAGGACCACAACCTGCCACATGCCTACTTGCAAAAGCTTCAGAACGCTGGGTATGGCATCGACGACTTGGTCATGCTGGCATGAGGAACTTGCACACTCTCGCAAAGAAGAAGCATGTCATTGGCATCGAGGATGTCAAATTCCTCAAGGATCACCTGTGTGGAGCTTGTGAAGCTGGAAAGATGACCAAGGCCAAGCATCCCTCAAAGACCACCATGACTACCACTCGTCCATTTGAATTGCTTCACATGGATCTCTTTGGCCCCAATCATTATTCCTTACTCACCAATGAAGCATCTTTATATGGCTTTGTTATTGTTGATGACTATTCTCGTTATACATGGGTGCATATCGTCACTTACAAATGTGAAGTGCAGGAAGTCTTCAAACGATTTTCCTCAAGGGCTTCAACCAACCTTGGTGTGAAGATCAAGCACATC
Source organism: Aegilops longissima (assembly GCA_021605205.1). Taxonomy (NCBI): domain Eukaryota; kingdom Viridiplantae; phylum Streptophyta; class Magnoliopsida; order Poales; family Poaceae; genus Aegilops; species Aegilops longissima. The sequence continues at coordinate 292,443,527 of CM038679.1, read as the reverse complement.
AGAAGTGACAATGTGGCCGAGTTCAAGAATACTGGTCTTGATAACTATATTGATGAACTTGGTATTACTCACGAGTTGTCTGCTCCTTATACACGTCAGCAGAATGGCGTCGTGGAGCGCAAGAACATGACTCTTGTTGAGATGGCTTGCACTATGCTTGACGAATACAAGACGCCTCGTCATTTCTGGCCTGAGGCAACTGATACTGCGTGCCACATCATCAACAGGGTATATCTTCAAAAATTCTTGAAAAATACCTCATATGAACTCCTCACTGACAAGAAACCCAATGTGAGTTATTTCAAAGTCTTCGGTGCTAAATGCTGGATTAGAGATCCTCATCACAATTCTAAATTTGCACCGAAAGCACATGAAGGTTTTATGCTTGGTTACGAAAAGGACTCGCACACCTATAGAGTCTTCAACACCGTTCATCACAAGGTTGTTGAAACTGTAGATGTGCGGTTCGATGAAACTAATGGCTCGCAAAGAGAGCACCTACCTCCTGTGCTAGATGAAAAGTCACCTGAGGAAACCATCAAGTTCGAGGTTACTGAGGATATCATTCCTACTGAAGAATCTGCTGAAGAAGTCATTCCTGAACGTGAAGAACAGCAAGCTGGTGCACCTGAAGAAAATGGCTCCGAAGAAAATGCTGAGCTAACTCAACGTGGCCAACCCGCTCATCCTCGCATTGCAAATGAAGTGCAGATTGAGAAAATCATCAGCGACATCAATGCACCAGGTCCTCTCACACGCTCAAAGGCTTCACATTTGTCTAAATTTTGTGGGCACTTTGCTTTTGTCTCTATCATAGAGCCCACCAAAGTAGATGAGGCTTTTCTGGAGCCTGAGGGGATTCAAGCTATGCAATACATCAGTTCGAGCTCAACAATGTGTGGGAACTTGTCAAGCGACCAGACCCACGCAAGCACAATATCATCGGCACCAAATGGATCTACCGCAACAAGCAAGATGAAAATGGCCTTGTGGTGAGGAATAAGGCATGGCTTATAGCTCAAGGCTACACCGAGTTGAAGGAATTGACTTCGATGAAACTTTTGCACCTGTTGCTAGACTTGAGGCTATTCGCATATTGCTTGCTTATGCTAACCATCATAATATCATCTTATATCAAATGGATGTGAAAAGTGCATTCCTCAATGGTAAGCTTGAGGAAGAAGTATATGTTGCTCAACCCCCAGGTTTTGAAGATCCAAAGCATCCTGACAAAGTCTTCAGACTCAATAAGGCCCTCTATGGCCTCAAGCAGGCCCCTCGGGCGTGGTATGATACTTTGAAGGAATTCCTCATGAAGAAAGGCTTCAAACCCGGTTCACTTGACCCAACTCTTTTCACCAAAATCTATGATGATGAATTATTCGTGTGCCAAAAATATGTTTATGATATCATCTTTGGTTGTACTGACCAATGTTACAGTGATGAATTTGCCTATATGATGAATGAAGAATATCAAATGTCTATGATGGGAGAATTGAAATTCTTCTTAGGTCTTCAAATATGTCAACAGCGCAACAGCATCTTCATATCTCAGGAGAAATACCTCAAGGACGTATTGAGGAAATTCGGCATGCAAGACTGCAAAGGCGTCAAAATCCCTATGCCCACAAATGACCATCTATGCACTGATGAAAATGCTATTGACTTTGATCAAAAGGTATACCGCTCCATGATTGGCTCTTTATTGTATTTATGTGCATCTAGGCCAGATATTATGCTTAGTGTTTGCATGTGTGCCTGTTTCAAGCTACACCGAAGGAATCACACAATAAGGCTGTGAAGCATATTCTTCGATATCTAGCTCACACTCCAACACTTGGATTATGGTATCCCAAGGGCTCGGCTTTTGATCTTATTGGATATTCAGACTCTGACTATGTTGGTGATCGTGTGGACCGCAAGTCAACATCAGGCACATGCCATTTCCTCGGACGATCATTGGTATGTTGGTCCTCGAAGAAACAGAACTGTGTATCACTCTCTACTTCTGAAGTTGAGTACATTGCTGCCGGTTCGTGTTGTGCTCAATTGCTGTGGATGAAACAAACCCTCAAGGACTACAGCATCAATGTGAAGAATGTGCCTCTCTAATGTGACAATGAGAGTTCCATCAAGATTGCTCATAACCTAGTTCAGCACTCGAAGACAAAGCACATTCAGAGATTCGTCATCATTTTCTTCGTGATCATGTGTTGAAGGGGGACATATCTATCGAGCACGTGAAGAATGAAGAACAGCTAGCCGATATCTTCCCAAAGCCCTTGGATGAGAAGAGATTTAGCAAGTTGCGGTGTGAGCTAAATATCTTAGAATCTTCGAATGTTCTTTGAAAAGGACACACATCCTAACACTTATGCAAAATTGATGACTTAGATGTGCAACACATGAAGTAACATTTTTCTTCAATCAATGAAGACTAACCCTCTAAGTGTGAAGAAATTAACGAAGAATTTGATTCTCAGAGCCCTACGATAATTGTACGCGGCGTATGAAATCATCATTCTTATACAGTGGGTCATGCCACCAACAAAACTTGAAAATCTTCAATTTGAGTTTTTTTTTGTTTTTGAAATTCCTCAGTTGTTCAAATTCTTCAACTTTGCAATGTCTTCACTCTTTCCGTCGTTATTCTTCTATAACTATATATATATATATATATATATATATATATATATATATATATATATATGTGTGTGTGTGTGTGTGTGTGTGTGTGTGTGTGTGTGTGTGTGTGTGTGTGTGTGTGTGTGTGTGTGTGTGTGTGTTTTAGTCCTCTACCGCATTCACTTATTGCTAATTCTTCAAGTTGCCTTTTCTACTAAGTGAATGTGATTGGACCCTTCCCCCTCTATGCTAAACTCAACCCAATCTGTTCACAAATTCTTCATGTGCGTTCTATTTGAAACCCGTTCAAAATCTTAACCGTGTCCTTGTTAGCTGAAGAATTTGCGAACGAACTGTTAAAATATTCTTATCTAAATTTTTGGCTTTTGCCGTTCAAATCGTTCCACATCCCATGATAGGATTTATCTATTCACCCACGATATCACACGATCGCCACCGCTCTGTACGTGGAGTGACACATGTCGCTAGGATGAGAAGGGTAAGGGGCATGTTTGTCCAATTTCTTCGGGCGAGCAGTTTTTCACTTCGGCTATAAATACCACTCACCCTCCTCGGACTGCATTTACCCCGCTCGACCTCACTCCCCTTGCTCGATCTTCTAGACCTAGCGCCGCCGCTACATTCATCGTCGCCGGTGAGGAAGAGCTTCACTGCCTCGACCTCGTCGCTGTCGTACTCGCGTCGGCCAGGGATATCTTCACTCTGCCGCCGCCGGAGCTGTCTTCCTCTACCAAGTTAGGGCGTGGAAGATCTGGACTGACGAACTTCCAATCTACAACTCCCTGTTCGTCGTGTTCTTCGTCAAGGGTAATTAAAAGTTGCTTTTACTGCCCTTGTTGATTCTGACGATTTGCACAAAATCTTCAAAAGGTGTTTATTCTTCAACTTCCACACATTAAACACCTCACATAAGCATATGTTCTTGATTTGATTCTCTAAGAAAAACTTTTCTTCAAGATTCCTCAATTGTGTGGATTTCTCAATCTATACAACTCTGGAACCTAAGTCAAAGAACGCTTAGTGAAATTCCTCAAGACACTTCTGGTCAAATTCCTAAAACTTGTTGCAAAAACTTCTGAGAATGCATATGAACTCTCCAAATTCTTCGCACCTATACTTTGTTCACAGGTACACATGTCCGCTGCTTAATCACTAGGTTCTCATCAACTTAACTTCGTGTGTTGCAGATTGGCTGGGAGCCAAAGTCAGATTTGTCAAAATGGCTGAAAATTCACCTCCAATGTTGCAGCCCCAATGCAACATGAATCTCCTTAGGCTGATGCATCTGCACAGCCTACTGAAGAACATGCCAGCACCGCTGATGAAAATCAGGCTGCTGAAGAAACTGAAAGCACCAGGGCTGATGAAGCTATTCCAGCCACTGAAGGAACTGCCAGGGCAACCACCTGTGTTGCGCCTAAACAACAAGCCAGGCTAGCTGAAGCATCTGCTGCTACGCCTGAAGACACTGAACAAGCCAGGGCAACTGCATCAATTGCGCCTAAGGAAAATGAACTAATTTCCCCTTCTCCTTCTACACCAACTCCAAGTCCTATCCTTCCTTATGCATCAGAAGCAAAAAAGACCAAGGCTGCAGACCGAGCCGCTGTGAAGAAAAGGAAAGCATCTGCTTCCTCAGAGTCTTCCGCACCAAAGAAGGCGAAGACTTTGACAAGCTCCAATGACAATCCTATAGATGTTGTTCTGTTTCAAGCATGCCATCAAAGGAGATTGTTCCCTTTGGTAAGGACTATGAAATCCCAAGTGGATCAGATGAAGAAGATCCTTTTGCTGCTTCGTCAGAGCAATTGGATGAGGAAATTGAAGTAGACAATATCCCTTCAACTCCATTGGTATCCTCGCCCATGCCTCAGTTCACTGCTGAAGAGGCCGGCGTTGAAGAAATTGATGATGATGAAGAAAAAGAAGAAGATGTGGACATTGGGTGCACTATCCAATTCCGAATGATGACTATTGGGAAAGTCATCACCCCAATTCACCATTGTTCACTCCTCTGCAACAAATTCCTCAGTCCCCGGTTCAGATCGAAGAAGTTCAAACGGGCTCTGAACAACCTCAAGCTTCTCTTCTTACCATCCCTCAAGAAATTCCAGCCACTAGTGCTGATGTAAATGCTGCTGAAGACATGGAGACCAAGGCTGCTACTGATGATATTGCAACTAAAATTCCTCATCATGCGGCTCCTGAGACTGTAATTCAAGAGGCTGTGAAGACATTGACAAACACTCCTCAACCCAAGCCAAAGATTTTTTTCTCAAAGAAATAGAAGTTCAAAGCTGATGATTTCTTCCATTAACACGTGTTCTTCACGGAATATAATCCCTATGACTCTGCTCGTCTTCGATGCAAGCGCTTCTGGATAGCAAGTCCGATGAACTTCTATTCTTCATTGCCTTTCGATAAAGACAAGATCTTTGACCATGAGCATATTCCTCATGTGGATATGGAGTCACTGCCTGCTTGACCACAGTCCTCAGTGTTCTTCACGACGTTGGGTTGCTCAATTTCTGCACCGACATCTGTGACTGGAATGAAGAGCTAATTCTTCAGTTCTACGCTACGTTGCACATCACCGGCAATGCTGAAGATGTGAATTCATGGGTGTTGGACTGGATGACTGATAACACTCAATACAAAGCTCCGGCCTTTGAATTACTTCATGCCCTACCAATCAGTCCTCCCCATGAAGGTGCAAGACTCATCTACCATGAACCTGAGCTATCTGATCATTTCATGCAAGTGTTGATGAAGCCTCTGAAGCCTGGCCAAACCCCAAGAACTAAACTCCTCGTGAAGGAATTGCTCTATGTGCCAAGGACAATTTATAGAATTTTGACCAAGACCCTCAGTCCAATCAAGGGTCACGACTCTAATGAAGAAGAGGTCGTTGGCATCATGAGGAATCTGCTATTCAACATCATCCATGGAGTTCCAATCAACTACCATGATTTCATCATGCGGACTATGGCCAATGTTGCTCTGTCACCTTTTGAGTTGAAGCCTTACGCTCCTTGGATTATGAGATTCCTCAGATCAAGGTCTTCAATTCATTACAAGGCTAACTTTCAAAATCATCTCAGCTACTTGCCGCCCATTGAAGTCCTCAAACGACCTATTTCCTCATCTAATGAGAAGGGCAAGGCTGCTATTATTGATGAAGGCACTCGTCCATTAGATGGCCAGTTTCGCAAAGCTGCTTCCTACTCCACCAATGATGACTCTGCCACTCAAGACCCTGCCGCTAATGCTTCAAAGCCAAATCCTCAAGCAACTGCTCCGAGGGTGCTGACTGATCATGAGCTTCTCCTCGGTCTTCACCAAAAGGTCGATCGCAACCATAAATGGGTCAAGCGACAGTTTGGTTCAATTCTTCAGAACATGACCATCACTCAGAATTCGGTGAAGAAGAACCATTACCATCTGCATGAAGTATTTGATCGCACCTAGGTTGTTCTGTCTCATCTCTATGGTGAAGAAGATCTTAAGCAGATGGGCTTCAAGCAGGACTTTGAATGGTCTCAGCCACCCTCGAAGAAATTCAAGAAGGTCAAAGTTTCTCACTCGGTGGCCAGAGGAAGAAGAGGGAAGACCTGACCAGTGGGCCCCCTGGACCCACTGTCAGTGACCCCGCCCAGTCCACGTGGGTTAAGTGGAAGCGCATTTCCAGTTTACGCCTTCGACGTGTACGTATATATTCGAAACGTTTTCTTTTCTGTTTTATTTTTAATAACAGATTTTGACCAAACTTTGACCGGCTGTATCTTTTTAAATACAGCTCCAAATAAATTAATTCTTTTTCCTACCTCTCTCAAATATTGTCTAGTTTATTTTAAGATTTATTTGAAAAAAATTCAAAACAACTTTTTGTGCTGTTTTGATTTTATGTAATAATTCATATATATTCTTTTAAATAGGATTTTTGAAGATTTCAATATGTGTTGGAATGCACCCTGCCTTCCCATGACCTAAAGGCAAGCGTTCTGAACCCTGGTGAAATTTTTGTGTGTGTTGCATAGCACGGTGACAACACCACCCCGACACGAGCATACGTCATTTTATGTGAGGATGTGTTCCTACTCATGAGTGCATGATAATGAATTTCATGCAAATGGAGTTGATATGATTGTGATAGAGATCACCGTCATATGACTTTCATGCATACCGGGAGGGAAGACGGGAAGGCCTCTGTCTTAGGTAGACGCAGTCTTGTCCCTAGTCCTCCGTCGAGACGGTCGTGTCCGGTATGGCATGAGGGGGTATGTCGCGTGGTGTTTCTATCTGTAGTTTGAAGTATTTGCATTGTTATACTAATCTTGCGGGGAATCTTGCAACCTCTGAGTCGACCGTAGATAGAGTCTTGTGCAATAACCCCATACTTGCTTCAGACTACCACTGCGTCTCTACAACAAGTAGGGTATGATTGAGAAGTTGTCAACCCTTTCCTAGCACACACCGTCTGTAGAGGCCATGGTGGAAGATCTTGGAGGCATCCGTAGTCATGCCATCGGGTCCGGGAGCATGGGTGTTTCAGTTGTAGCCGAAGGGGGTAGCTCCCCAGTTTGCGCGCTGTATAAATTTGGTGATCCCATGTCACGTCGAGGCTGTAGCCTCCCCACTTAGAGTTTTGCTTAACAGGTGTCGTGGGTGATTCCAGACACATGTGAGTTAAGCTGGTGTGTGCAAGTTAGGTGTGTTTTCAACAAAAGACCAGACGGAATTAGTCCCGATGGACTAAAGGAATCCGTTACTCGTGGATAAAGAGTACACCTCTGCAGAGATTAAACCTATTCAATAGCCGTGTCCACGGTTAAGGATTCTGATGCAGGATGGGTCAAGTGTCGGTCTTAGTGTCGGTCTTGAAGTGAAACGATTAAATCTGGAATCACGATTTTGACTTGTGATAATTATGATTATTATTTTTGATGTGGACTAACCCGTGATATTTTTGGTATTATCGAATACCCACAGGATGGTTCTACCTCCCGGATATTCACCGTATTTATCTATAAGCCCTTTATGTGGTGTCGCTCGACGCCTTCGATCATGCATTATTTTGTGTTTATTTATAAGCCCTTTAAGTGGTGTCGCTCGGGCCTTCGATCATGCATTGTTTTGTGTTTATTTATAAGCCCTTTATGTGGTGTCGCTCAGGCGCTCGATCGTGGCATTTATTTTAAAGCCCTTTATGTGGTGTCGCTCGACGCCTGATCGTGGCATTTCTTTTAAAGCCCTTTATGTGGTGTCGCTAAGACGCCCGACTGTGGCATTTCTTTTAAAGCCCTTTATGTGGTGTCGCTCATACGCCCGACTGTGGCATTTCTTTTAAAGCTCTTTATGTGGTGTCGCTCAGACGCCCGACTGTGGCATTCCTTTTAAAGCCCTTTATGTGGTGTCGCTCAGACGCCCGACTGTGGCATTCCTTTTAAAGCCCTTTATGTGGTGTCGCTAAGACGCCCGACTGAGGCATTTCTTTTAAAGTCCTTCATGATATTTACTGCTTAATTTTAATACTACCATATGATTGCATATTCTCAAATAACATACTTGCACGCATCAGAGTTTTATTTATCTTTTGTGACTGACGTCTTGAACATAAGATATTTTCAGCATATCATTGTTATATTGTGCTGTGTCCATAATGTTTATGTAGTACATTCAAAGTACTCACTGGCTTGTCCTCGCTATTGTCTTGGCCAGATTTCCTTTCACGGAGAGGAGCGACCGTGCCGACAGTTCCGGAACCTAAGCAACGGTGATAGCAGCCACGCGAAGATAGGAGTTAACCTGGTCAGCTGTTCCCGTGGGAAATGGAGTCCCATAGGCGATGATGATTTACAACCCGCTTCCGCCATCAACCACTAGGAACCATTTGTTGTACTCACAGACCAGAATGGTCTTGTACTACATATTTTGTATTTTGCTTGGAATTTCTGTAACAAGTTGGTGCCTCATCAGCTAACAGTTATCCTGGGGCTGGTGAGCACAAGGGCCATTTTCTGGGAATTTTTACCCGAAGAATCGGTCGCGACAGACTTGGTATCAGAGCCAGGCTGACCATTGGCTAATCCTATCTTAGCCAGGTCAATAAACTTAGGCTAAAAACCCACCAAGCCATAACCAAAACCCCAGCCAAGCTTCCCGTGCAAGATAGCCACACAGGGATCCCGACACTTTTGGCAGTCGGTGCCCAACCTATCAACCTAGCCCGTCTATCACGCACTGTGACCAGCACCCAAGGTGTCTCATTACATAGCGCGAAGGAAGACTTTGTCCCCTTTTTCTATAAAAAGGACACGCTCAACCTCAACCCAAAGACAGCCGCTACCCGAAACCGAGCCACAATGCACGGTCACGAGTGCACCATGAGACTCTGACAACCAACCTTGGAGGCTTTGTAACCATACTCGCTAACCTCACCCGTCGTGCGTGTCGTTAGAAGAGCCACCGAATATGTCGTGTACCAAGGACCCATGAGTGGTGAGAGCCGTCAATTACAGGCCTTGTACATATCTACGGTAGGGGTCTGCACCGGCGCCTCTGAGTTCACCGGAAGAACGACTTCCTTTGAGCCACAAGCCATCCAACTAGCTGCTCGAGAGGCTATAGTTCATCTCGTGCACTGTCGCCCGAGTTAAGCGTCGCTCGTTCCACTACTACCCAGCGTGAAGGGTATGGTAGACCACCCCAAGTAGCCAACGGTGATCACGAGACGGACCCTGCATTGCTGCACCTAGTGCGCTATGTAGGTGCGCTGGAGGATCTATTCGATCAAATCACCATTGATCTGATCGCAGCTCGTGGAGAGCTGGTTCGTCGAGCCCCAGCGAGAGAGGAGATCGAGCCCAACGCCGACGACCCAGTCGTGTTGTTCGGACACCCGATTGAGACCCTGAGGTCAGCCCCAGCCGTCAGCCAAGGTGCTTTGATGACCCCATAAGTGCTTCGTCGCCTCCTGGGAGCACACTCCAACGGGGTTGTGGTCAACAATCCCCGCGATGGTCATCATCACTACCCCTAGCCTGCAGCCCCTCAGCCCTCTCCAGCTAATTCCGACGGTGAGAACCGTGGAGAAGCCTCGACATCCACAAGGGACGCCCGTTGGATGTAAACGAAGTAGACTAAGTCACTCGAGTAGTGGCGAGTCCCCGTGTATCATCGCTTTGTAGTCCTGTGATCCCTTAAATTAACGCAGCCTATCATCATGCATCTGTTTTAGATAGTAGTCTTGCATGGATGTATTAGCATGCAGTGTGATTTCTCTATCCTTGGCGCAGCCACCAAAACCGCCCGACAACACCCACGGTGATCGTCACTTTAGTAAGATGTGTGTATCTGTGGTTGACCCCGAGCTGAGCGGCCAATTCTTTACTTTTACCACGGTAAATGACCCAGCCCGGTGCTATAAAGAGGCCACCGAGTAACCTTGCCAAGCACCCTCACCTTGTGCACCATCCTCACAACCATTTCGGCCATGCCGAGCCCTAGTATTTATCTCGAGGACTCGGATGCTACCCAGTGTAGTTTTGTCAAGATATTGTGGGATTTTACCCGCAGTACCATGGGCGCTACCCAGCCACCCCAAGACGAGCTGTTCAAATCGAGAATCACCCTTCCACCTCAAGATATTGGGCAGCCGCACATCCCTCCGTAAACCCAAACCAAGATCCAACGGAGGTCTCCTTCAGAGGGAAATCTATGCCAACCCGCATATGGCAGAGAAGCTGCTGCGTATGAAGCGCTTGCTGCGCCTTCGATTCGCGGTACCCTATGCCCGTAACGAGGTATTATTACTTTCCATGCTGTGCGGCACCCGAGGAGTAACATCTTTTCGGTGGGACGAGTTGAGAGAGACCCGATCTCGCCAACCTTGTCCGAGACGTCATCGCTCAAGAACGTTTAACCCAGCGTGTGATGGGTTATCTCTGAGCCTCATGGATTTAAATCCTCGAGATCGCCATCGGCAGATCTTTGAGGCCCGACCAGAGAGACACATTCATCGATGGTCAATCCACTTTCTCCGATAGAAGAAGAGTGTATCCCAGTACCGGAAACGTTTTCTCCGGACCCCGTCCAGTTACCGTTTTCAATTTAGATGCACCGCTGTTTTTATTACCGCTACTTTTATTTATATGTTGTAACTTATGCTTGGTACCCCGAGTTCGCGCAGCAAGTAAACTTTTTAGATTCTATTAATGTGAGTAGCTCTGTCGCGGTTTGACTCTAATGTATTATTGTTTTCTCTCGCGAGAAATCCTGGAGTGAGATTTCTTTTTCCCTGAGTTGTCGCATCATATATCTTCTCACGACATGGACTATTCTATTTTCATGCAGCACCATGGCAGCAGACTCACGACCACAATTACACGGACACATACACTGCTTGCAAAATTTTGCAACTGTGTTGCATCTAACTAAGCACTTACCGACAACAGTTAACACCCGACACACCCCACCTACTCCTCGTGGTCACCACCACCACGGAGAGCCAGCAACCGAGCAGCGGCATCGCGACGATCATCGAAGATCATCGCGCACAGGAGCACAGAAAGCCCCAGCACCGCTGCCAGCCCTCCGCACAGCAGGATCACGTACCAGTCCGGCACCACCTCCGCCATTAGAGCCTCGTCTCGAGCTCCGGCAAGCGGAAACAGAGGAGAAGGAGAGAGAAGGAGGAGCGAGGCCAGGTGTGAGGAAGAAGTGGAGAACGCCGCGGTCGTTTTATAGCTCGAGCTCGGTGTACGGTGGGCGAGGTCCACCAGCGCCGCTCGCCACCCGACCGCCGGTGTTGAGGCGAATCCATGGCGAAGGCCGGCAAGACCGCCCGCGAGGTGAGTGCACGCTGCACCAGCAACTAGCGCACAAGACTACAAGACGGCCTAGATGCCCTATCGCTAGGAATCGCCCGGTGGAGAAAGCGGAAAGCGCCAAGGAGAGAGGAAGAAGAAAGAGTCGGAGGAAGAAGAAGAGGTCGACCGTGGGCCGGGTCCACCGGTCGGCCAGAGAGAGCACTTGTGCTCTCGGTGCGACCAGCGTATTTTACGATTTAGAATTTATTCTAAATCTATATACGGTGTAGAAATCTCTCGTTTTGCTCCTAAACGTAGATTTTTCCACGCAGCGCCAGTATCCCACACTTTAGTTACTCACCACTTATTGCCCTCTCACTGTAGCCACTTTTTACCGCTTGAGTAAAATAATCTTTTGAGCAGGTAAAAGTATTTTGTTTACAACCCTTAGCAAATCTCGAGGGCGAGATTTTTCTTAAGGGGGGGTAGTAGTTGTAACACCCCAAAATTTTTAGCCAAGTTTTTGATGTTAAATTTTTGCCAGGAGTTTCAAAATTTTATTTCCGTTGATTTCAGAACTCTTCTTTTAATATGAAGGAGTCTTTTCCAAGTGGAGCTTTCCAAAACATATTGGACTTCTATGCTCTCTGTATAACATTTTCTTAATCAGTAGATTTATTTATTAAATTACTTCACCCTGAGCTTTATTCATTAAAATGAATTGTTTTAAATTTTGGAGTTCCTTTTGAACTACAACCATTTGATATATTTAGCTAAAAATCCAACCAAAATTTGGAGATGTCATGAGATGTCTCTAAATCACTTGTGTGCAATAATATAATTATTTCATTTCATATTTTGATTTTTACACCTGTTTTTCAAATCTGGTCAAGTGGACACTTTTGCACTATAGCCTAATTAAATATTTCCCTAAAACCTCCACCAAAATTATGGGATGTCAATGGTAGCATGCCATCCAACTTGATGCATAAACCTTGTGATGTTCTATGGAAAAATTAAGTATACCAACCTCTTTTTCATTCTGGACCAGACTTGTGTTTTGTACTGCAACCATCTCCTAACTTGCTCCTTTACTCATGAGCTTTCTTCTGCTTGTAGTCCTCCCTGTCAAACCCCTAAGTCCAGGAGCATGCACTCTTTGGAAAGCTTTTGGTCCATGTAGTAATGCCTTTTTCTTTCTGTCCAGAATTGTAGTTTTGCAAAACTTGCACTAGCAAGTTTCTCCTTTTGGCAAACTAACTTCACCACCCTCTCTTACATCCATGGAGACACTGATCTGGAGTTTTTGGCCACTCCAAGAAATGCCTAAGTACCCTTGGCATTTTGTCAAACACCTTATGGGCATGATCTGTTTTGACATGATTTTTGTTTTGCCTGTGACCTTGCACCTCTGGGCAATCTAGCATGTCTACTAAGCACCTAGGCGATCCTAACCTAGATATGCTAAGTGCCAGCCTCACCCAAGCCCTGTAGCATGCCATGGCATTTAAATCGAGCACGTTAAGTGCGTGCTCTGGCGCGAAGCAGAGCACGCAGATTGCATGTGGCGCCCCAACCGACGCGTCACGCCTGGCTTGCCACCACTCCATGAGCGCGCCACTCACTTGGCCTCTCGCCACGTCGCGCCAAGAACCCCGACCGCCTCTGCGGCGTTGCCCGACAAGCCGCTTGGCGGCACGCCCGCTGCCAGAACCGCCACCGCCATGAGCAGCACCGCCCAAGCCTACAGCGCTCGCCACCTGCCCCCTGGAACAGCGCGAGCTCATCCGCAGCCATGTCCACTAGCGCTCGTCGCCGCCACGACACCCTAAGCTACAGAATGGCGGTCACTGGCGACCTTATCCCCGGCCGCCGTGGAACCGACCCCGAGCGCCTATTTAAGGAGCCCCCGAGCTCGTCTCCGCACGCAGGGCAGTCTAAAATCCCCTCCCTAGGACCCCATTGGCAGCCAATCGACCCGGGGAAACCTCCTTCCCCATCTCCGGCAACCGCAGCCGCCGCCACCGCCCTGGCCATTCCGGCGTCATCAGAGCCTCCCCTTCTTCGTTCTCTTCACCAAGAGCTCTACCTTCCTCCAGTGAACTCCTCCCCCTGCTCAGTTTGGATCGGGAACCACCACCGCCCAAAAACCACTACGCCACCGAAACCTTCCTCCGCCGCAGAGCTCGTCGCCGACGACTCCCTCCATCCCCATCACTCCCTCGACCACCGGAAGAACTGCCCCAGCCTTGCGGATCCATACCCACCCTCGGGGGCCCGCGAGGAGCCGCCTAGCGCCGGCGACGATCGCCGGAGCCCCCGCCTCTGTTCGGCCAGAGGAAGAAGAGGGAATGGAGAATAGTCAAACCTGACCAGTGGGCCCCCTGGACCCACTGTCAGTGACCCCGCCCAGTCCACGTGGGTTAAGTGGAAGTGCATTTCCAGTTTACGCCTTCGACGTGTACGTATATATTCGAAACGTTTTCTTTTCTGTTTTATTTTTAATAACAGATTTTGACCAAACTTTGACCGGCTGTATCTTTTTAAATACAGCTCCAAATAAATTAATTCTTTTTCCTACCTCTCTCAAATATTGTCTAGTTTATTTTAAGATTTATTTGAAAAAAATTTAAAACAACTTTTTGTGCTGTTTTGATTTTATGTAATAATTCATATATATTCTTTTAAATAGGATTTTTGAAGATTTCAAGATGTGTTGGAATGCACCTGCCTTCCCATGACACGAAGGCAAGCATTCGAACCCAGTGAAATTTTTGTATGTGTTGCATAGCACGGTGACAACACCACCCCGACACGAGCATACTCATTTTATGTGAGGATGTGTTCCTACTCATGAGTGCATGATAATGAATTTCATGCAAATGGAGTTGATATGATTGTGATAGAGATCACCGTCATATGCCTTTCATGCATACCGGGAGGGAAGACGAGAAGGCCTCTGTCTTAGGTAGACGCGGTCTTGTCCCTAGTCCTCCGTCGAGACGGTCGTGTCCGGTATGGCATGAGGGGGTATGTCGCGTGGTGTTTCTATCTGTAGTTTGAAGTATTTGCATTGTTATACTAATCTTGCAGGGAATCTTGCAACCTCCTGAGTCGACCGTAGATCGAGTCTTGTGCCAGTAACCCCCATACTTGCTTCGTACTACCACTCATCTCTACAACAAGTAGGGTACGGTTCAGTAAGTTGTCAACCCTTTCCTAGCACACACCGTACAGAGAGGCCATGGTGGAAGATACTGGAGGCATCCGGTAGTCATGCCATCGGGTCCGGGAGCATGGGTGTTTCGGTTGTAGCCGAAGGGGGTAGCTCCCCAGTTTGCGCGCGGTATAAATTTGGTGATCCCATGTCACGTCGAGGCTGTAGCCTCCCCACTTAGAGTTTTGCTTAACAGGTGTCGTGGGTGATTCCAGACACATGTGAGTTAAGCTGGTGTGTGCAAGTTAGGTGTGTTTTCAACAAAAAGACCGTAGACGGAATTAGTCCCGATGGACTAAAGGAATCCGTTAAGCTGGATATTCACTGTATTTATCTATAAGCCCTTTATGTGGTGTCGCTCAGACGCCCGACTGCGGCATTATTTTGTGTTTATTTATAAGCCCTTTATGTAGTGTCGCTCAGACGCCAGACTGCGGCATTGTTTTGTGTTTATTTATAAGCCCTTTATGTGGTGTCGCTTAGACGCCCGACTGCGGCATTGTTTTGTGTTTATTTATAAGCCCTTTATGTGGTGTCGCTCAGACGCCCGACTGTGGCATTTATTTTAAAGCCCTTTATGTGGTGTCGCTCGGGCCGACCGTGGCATTTCTTTTAAAGCCCTTTATGTGGTGTCGCTAAGACGCCTGACCGTGGCATTTCTTTTAAAGCCCTTTATGTGGTGTCGCTCGGGCCCGATCGTGGCATTTCTTTTAAAGCTCTTTATGTGGTGTCGCTCGGGCCTTCGTTCGTGGCATTCCTTTTAAAGCCCTTTATGTGGTGTCGCTAAGACGCCCGACTGTGGCATTTCTTTTAAAGTCCTTCATGATATTTACTGCTTAATTTTAATACTACCATATGATTGCATATTCTCAAATAACATACTTGCACGCATTAGAGTTTTATTTATCTTTCGTGACTGACGTTTTGAACATAAGATATTTTCAGCATATCATTGTTATAGTGTGCATGTGTACATAATGTTTGCGAGTACATTCAAAGTACTCACTGGCTTGTCCCTGGCTATTGTCTTGGCCAGATTTCCTTTCACGGAGAGGAGCGACCGTGCCGACAGTTCCGGAACCTAAGCAACGGTGATAGCAGCCACGTGAAGATAGGAGTTAACCTGGTCAGCTGTTCCCGTGGGAAATGGACTCCCATAGGCGATGATGATTTACAACCCGCTTCCGCCATCAACCACTAGGAACCATTTGTTGTACTCACACACCAGAATGATCTTGTACTACATATTTTGTATTTTGCTTGGAATTTCTGTAACAAGTTGGTGCCTCATCAGTTAACAGTTATCCTGGGGCTGGTGAGCACAAGGGCCATTTTCTGGGAATATTTACCCGGAGAATCGGTCGTGACAGTCCTCGAAGAAACAAAACTCGGTATCCCTATCCATCGCCAAAGTAGAATACATTGCCCCTGGATCATGTTGTTCTCAATTACTTTGGATGACCCAAATTCTTAAAGATTATGTGATACATGTGAAACATGTTCCATTGCTATGGGACAATGTGAGTGCTATTAAGATTGCACACAATCCCATGCAACATTCTCGAACTAAGCATATTGAAGTTCGTCATCATTTCATTCGTGATCATGTTGCTAAAGGAGATGTCAATCTTAAGCATGTTCGTACCGACAAGCAATTAGCGGATATATTCGCTAAACCGCTTGATGAAAAGATGTTTTGTCGATTGAGAGGTGAATTGAATATCATTGATGCCTCAAACTTGGAATAGAGTTTCCATTTGGGTACATGCAAGGCATGCGCCTTTGTGACTAATCCTTGATATTTCCCTTATGATGATGATCATTTATCTTAGATATATTTGCACCCTTGTATGTTATCTAACCCTTGTAGGTACTTGGATGAGCATAAATCCATGAGGTTGCAAATCTCTCACATCTTGAGCAATCTCTACATCACCAAGTATCTATGCTTTGGTCGTTGAAATCAAGAAAGCATGAACTTATTCAACATATTCTTTGGTAATATCTATATGATGAAATTCACTCTTGTAAATTTGGATACACAAGTGTTATTCCTTCCAAGACTAACCCATGTAGGAAGATGAACTTCAACTCCAAAGGATGCTCCCAACTCTTGATGGACTATGTCATCCTTGAGCATCCAACATAAGTTCAACTACATAATCAAGATCAACACCACAACATAAGGTCTGTCATGCCATCTTAGAGAAGCTTTGCTCCAAGTCATGAGCTAAAGCAACTCAACAAGATATGAATATATCAAGACGCTTAAATGAAAAATGGCAACCCCATTTTGATCTTAACGATGAGTATGACCTATGATCAACTGATCTCACTTGACTCCCAAGTCAATATACTCTAACATAGGTGACCTTGTCGCCGACCATCTCTAGATGAAGTTCTCCGGTGTTCCTTTTTTACATTGCATGTCTTCTTGCTATAGTGTTTCTTTTTTTAACAAAAAAAATCATCTAGATCTCTTTTGTTATGTGTGTTGTTTGCCTTTGTGTCAAAAATTTAATTCATTGCAAATCCTTGTGACAATTCCTTGAAAATATTTGTGAAATCTCATTTGTAAGTGAGCTGAGTTGACAAAACTTTTCTCTACATAAAACTCGGTTCCACCCATCCAAGCCCATCGGCTAGACCAAAGCACAAGGTTTACTTGTACATAGTTCATCGGTTCCACCGACATGGACTAACTTGTCTCATTGATGAGCACCTTCAGTGGCTCTGCTATCTCCACCGACTGAAGCAGATTAGCGCCACTGATTTCACTGCTGAGAAAACTTTTTGCCATCTTATATTTCCTATTTTCTTCAGCTCCACTCAATGATTCTTTTTCCTCTGTCTGCATCTTGAGCTACATTATGCTTGCTTGTGTCTCTCAAGGATCATACTCACTTGACTCTTATCCATGAAAACTACCCTTCTTGCAAATTGATATCATAGGGGGGAGCACATCAAAGCTTAATCTTACAAAACTCTTCTAAAAAGGAAGAGAAATGCAATGTCATAAGAGGAGATAAGTCACATGTCTTTAAGAGGGGAAAGACAGGATAATATTTTTTGAGGTGTTTTTTATCTCATTCATTTCTGCTCTGATTTATGTATTTCTGCCCCAATTATATCAATGTTAGATTAAGGGGGATAAAAATCCTTAGAACTCATTGAAAATCTTTAAGTCCTTGGGGACATGTCTATATCTGAATAAAGTACTCAATCTGAGGTACTCACCTATTACATGTCATCCCAGTCTTGGTGTTCTTGTGGATCTTGGAATCCTTCTTGTTTGGGGTTTTCTTGTGTTACTTCACCTTGTTTTCTCAAGTTTGCTTCCTCCAAGAGTATGTTCAAGAACCACAAGGTAACTATATGCATCACAACCATGTGCATGATGATCTCTTGCTTTTGCACATATTGTTTGCAATATGAATTCGTAAACATGAAGGTACATCACATTTGATCTTTGCTCTGATGCATATAGCCAAGATACATGTAACTCATTACTTGCTCTGTCATGATGTGTATTCACATGTTATTCAATTCTATCATTACATGATTGCACACATATAGGGAGAGCTTATGCATGTTACATGGTCTTCCAAAGATTTACTTACTGCTCTTCATAACATCTATTTGAAGCTTTGATGTATGTTGTCATCAATTACCAAAAAGGGGGAGATTGAAAGCACAAGTGCTCCCTGGGTCATTTTGGTAATTAATGTCAACATATCTTTTCTTGGACTAATAGTTTTATCTAGTATACTTCAGATAAGTCCAATAGTGGAGTGGCAGGGACAAGAGGATGTGGTACCCTTCAAAATTCTAAGGACAAAGATTGGCAAAAGCTCAACACTCTTCATTTCTATTTAAGTGATCCAAGATAACATTGAGTCCATAGGATAGCCAATAATATTAAAACGGGATAAGGTGTTGCTTAATGGTCTACTTGCACAAAGTGCTTAGTGATATTGCTCCAAAACCCTCAGCCACTTTCTCCATCCAAATATGTCAGAACCCTAAACTCCAACTCGGCCCCACCGATTCTTTCTACCCAGAGCCACCGAGTTCATTTGACATAGCCACTGCTAGAAACCCAAACAATTCGGTCACACCGATAGGGATCTTGGTCCCACCGAGATTTCCTTTCCAACTCTATGTTACTTGTTGCAATTATTTCAGCCTCGCCGAGAATTGCAATTGGTCTCACCGAGATGGCCAACTCTCGATTGCCTTATTGCTTCACTTTGGTCCCACCGAGTTGATGCAATCGGTGCCACTTAGACGAGGTTTGCCCTAAGCCCTAGCACATTGGTCCCACCGAGTTGTTCCAGTCAGTCCCACCGAGATTCCTAACATTCATATTTTTGAACAGATCGGTGCCACCGAGTTTAACTAATTGGTGCCACCGAGATGAGTCAAATGTGTGTAACGGTTGGATTTTGTGTGGAGGCTATATATACCCCTCCACCCCCTTCTCCATTTTTGAGAGAGCCATCAGAACATGCCTAAACTTCCACCATTCATTTTCTGAGAGAGAACCACCTACTCATGTGTTGACATCAAGAGATTCCATTCCTGCCATTTGAACCTTGATTTCTAGCCTTCCCAAGTTGCTTTGCACTCAAATCCCTCTTCCACCATACCCAAATCTGTGAGAGGGAGTTAAGTGTCAGGGAGACTATCATTTGAAGCACAAAAGCTAGGAGTTCATCATCAGTACATCGTCTATTACCTTTTGGAGAGTGGTGTCTCCTAGATTGGTTAGGTGTCGCTTGGGAGCCCGGTTGTGATGTGGAGTTGAACCAAGAAGTTTCTAAGGGCAAGGAGATCGCCTACTTCGTGAAGATCTACCCGAGTGAGGCAAGTCCTTCATGGATGATGGCCATGGTGGGATAAACAAGGTTGATTCGTCGTGGACCCTTCATGGGTGGTGAAGGAAATATGCCATAGAGGCAATAATAAAGTTGTTATTTTATATTTCCTTATTCATGATAAAGGTTTATTATTCATGCTAGAATTGTATTGATCGGAAACTTAAGTACATGTGTGAATACATAAACAAATATCGTGTCCCTAGTAAGCCTACTAGACTAGCTCATTGATCAAAGATGGTTAAGGTTTCCTAACCATAGAGATGTGTTGTCATTTGATAATGGGATCACATCATTAGGAGAATGATGTGATGGACAAGACCCATCCGTTAGCTTAGCATATTGATCGTTCAGTTTATAGTTATTGCTTTCTTCATGTCAAATACATATTCCTTCGACTATGAGATTATGCAACTCCCAGATACCGGAGGAATACCTTGTGTGCTATCAAATGTCACAACGTAATTGGGTGGTCATAAAGATGCTCTATAGGTATCTCTGAAGGTTTTTGTTGAGTTGGCATAGATCAAGATTAGGATTTGTCACTCCGAGTATCAGAGAAATATCTCTGGCCCTCTTGGTAATACACATCATAAGAAGCCTTGCAAGCAAAGTGACTAATGAGTTAGTCGCACGATGATGTATTACGGAACTAGTAAAGAGACTTTCCGGTAACGAGATTGAACTAGGTATGAAGATACCGACGATCGAATCTCCCGCAAGTAACATGCCGATGGACAAAGGGAATTACGTATGTTGTCATAACGGTTCGGCCGATAAAGATCTTCGTAGAATATGTAGGAGCCAATATGGGCATCCAGGTTCTGCTATTGGTTATTGACCGGAGAGGTGTCTCAGTCATGTCTACATAGTTCTCGAACACGTAGGGTCCGCACGCTTAACGTTCATTCACGACATAGTGTTATATGAGTTATATGTTTTTTTGACTGAATGTTGTTTGGAGTCCCGGATGTGATCACAGACATGACGAGGAGTCCCGAAATGGTCGAGAGGTAAAGATCGATATATATATATATATATATAGGGTGGGTCTATTATGATAACACCCTCTAGAGTCTTATTATGCACACCAAAATGCTTATTCTGATAACACCGTACCCCACAGCCCCGACCCACCCACTACCTCCCTCCTGCGACTCTCCCTCCCCCACCATCGAACCACCTCTCTTCCCCAACTACCGCACCCCCTCGTCCCCACGCACACTCCCCAATCCCTCCCACCTTCTTCTTGTAGCCGCCGCGGTCTGCCAACTCCTTCGCCGACGGCCGACAACGGCTACCGCGCTGCCTCCTAGCCCTCGCGCCGCCAGCCCCACCCCCCATCCCGTCACCCGCCCCTCCCCTCTGCCCCACCCCAATCGCGCCGCCTCCCTGTCGGCCGCTCCTCCCCGTCGATTTGCTCCACTCGCGGGCTGTGTTGCCTCCTCTCCACCTCCTTCCACAATTGGGGCATCGCCTCCTCCTTCCTCTGTGAACCCCGACCACCCCTTCTCCACATCCTTCCGCCGCCGGAGCCCACCCCAGCGCGCCCTCAACCCCCTCCAACCGCCGGCGCACCAGCGACCATTGAGGGATTCGGCCGCCACTGGCTCCCGGCGAGGCCTCCTCCACCTGATCTGGTCGCCACGGCCATCTGTGCGGCCAGAAACCGACGGATCCGGCCGCCAACCACCGCTCACCGCCCCTGCCCCTTCCAAAAGCAGTCCCCCGACGGTTGATGCAGTACGACGGGTCTATGTTGCATCATCAGCGAGATCCGCCATGTCCTCCGGAGGAGCTGCCCGCCTCCCCTTGCAGTCCAGGCGCCCCTCGCTTGCAGTGCGCCGGGGAACTCGATGCAATTTGGCACCGCAAGCACCGGCCTCCGGCGTCCTCCTCTCCTCCTCTTCATTTTTTTTTTTTTTGCTTTTTCAGATTTCACTTGGGCACAACACTTCAGTTCGCTTTGGGCATCAGTGCGGTGCAGACTCGTGGTTAGACGTGCAATCAGGTGGCACCGGCGAGTTCATTTCGGTGCTCGCCGCCATTGTTCATTGCTTTTTTTTCGCAGTCCCCCATGGTCGTGCGGTTTACTCAAAGAAGAGGTTTGCTTTGTGCTTCGTTAGTGTTTTGTTTGCGTCAATGTGCAGTTTACTCAAGAAGAAGTGAGCCAAATAAGAAAAGAGAAGAGAACATCGATGTTCATTTTGTTGTTTATGAGAAAGGCAGAGAGAAAAAGGGCACTGCCTAGTGCTGAAGTTCCATTTTGTAGTACGAAAAAATGGATGGTAATTTTGCATAAGCAAGTCTTTGCCTAGTGTAGTACAGTTGGGTACTCCGTCGTTGATTTTGCTATGTACTAGATGGCTGTGTAGCTGTGTAAAAATAATGAATGGACATGTATGTTTTGAAGCTCACTTTATTCTCTCACGAAGTTTGCCATAAAAATCCTTTGAGGTTCACTCGGTATTTCGAAACAAAAACACCTCAGAAGAAGCTCGCTGCTCATTACATGTAGTGTGTTTGGTCCTCAGATGTGTTGCACTTTTGAGAGTGATGTTGTTCACTTGCGTCTAGCATGAAAAATGTGAAAAATTTAGCGAATCAACAAAAAAGGTTCGCTTCGATATATGATGTGGTTCACTTGCCCTAGTCTCTGCGGTCCACTCTTGTTCATAAAAAAAAGAAAAAAAAACAACAAAAACTTGTCCGACAAAAGAAATTATGCAGCTAGCTTGCTCATCCGATGCAGTGCGGCTTACATTCTGAAGCAGTGCGGTCGGCCGTATGATGTTGTTCATCCCGTAAGTGCAAAAAAATTGTTACGAAAGCGAAAAAAAAGTAATGCGGTTCACTTCTTGATAGTGTTGTGGTTCATTTACACCCGATGCGAAGTGCACTCTACTTTCTCGTTCATGAAAAAATTACGTTTGAATAAAAGAAACCATGCAGTTCTCTAACACGTCAGATGCGGTGCGGTTTTTCATCCATTGCAGTGCGGTTTTCAGTCGAATGAAGTACCCACGTCGATTTGGGTGTCGCGAAAAACAGAGTGTCCGCATTTTGGTAAATTCGAAATTCCTCTTAAACTGTAAAGAATTAAAGAGAGTGTTCTACATGAAAGAGTTGCGTATCGTCGATATCTTTCCAACGGCGTATCGTTTGAATCATTCCGACCAGCGGTTTGCAAAATTTCGCCAAAAACGGCCGCTGCCACTCGTCGTCCGCATCACGATTTTCAAAATTAACTTAAAACCGTAAGGAATATCAAAAATATTTCAACATATGAAATTTGCGACTCGTTCGTAGCTTTCCGACGGCGTATCACACGCCTCGTTTCGACAAACGTTTCAAAAACTGGAGCGAAAACAGTACCGAAAATTTGAAAAAAATTGAAAAACGGAATTTCGCGATTTAGTAAATTTGAAACTGCTCTTAAACCGTAAGGAATTAGAGAAAATTTTATATATGAAAAAGATGCGCCTCGATGATATCTATCCAACAGCATATCGTTTGCTTCATTCCGACAAGCGGTTTAGAAGAAATCATGAAAAAACGCTCTCTGCCACTCGTCATGGGCCGCACCATTTTTAAAACTGCTCTTAAACCGTGTAAAATCTCGAAAAGTGTTCAACATGTCGAAGTTGCGCCTAATCCATAGCTTTTCAACGGTATATTACACGCCTCATTCTGATAAACAGTTAAAAAATTAGAGCGAAAACAGTACCGAAAAAATAATGCGTGCAGTTTTTTCCGACGAGAAGTTCACTCGTGTGAGTACTGCAGCACACTTGGTTCAAACAATGACGTGCACTTGCGTTCAGCGAGCAGTGCGGAAGTGGTGTGCAGAATAATTATTCTGCTAATATTAGCACAATAGACCGTCTGTGTGTGTGTGTGTGTGTGTGTGTATAGGGAAAATGCATCCTACTACCGGATGTAGTTACACCCACTTCTCATATACTACCATGTGGTAGTATATATACTCCACTTTATTATTTTTATTATGTACATATACTATATCAAAGATACTTCAAAGTGATTTTATGAAAAAATTGCAAATGAGCTCATAGTTTTATTGTATTTATGAAATACGTACATATTTGTCTGCGAGATGGAGTATGCACAAAATATGATATATACTACCTAAAAATTAGTATATATACTACCTAAACATTCTTATATCGACATACTACGCGTACATACTCTAAGATATGATAGATACTACCTAGAACGTATGAAACAAAATGGGAGTAACTACACCGGTAGTAGGAAAAATTTGTCATATATATATATATATATATATATATATATATATATATATATATATATATATATATATATATATATATATATATATATATAGGACAAATTTTATCTACAAGCAGTGGTAGTTACCACCTAAGTGTTTGCCTGCCACGTGTCTCATTCTTTCTCCATACTAGGCGGGTTAGTGGATGTGGAAACCCAATAGCAGGGTAACTAACTTGCGTCTGATTACCATTCGGTAAAAGAATTAGCAAGAAATTGCGTGCGTTAGTTTCAACAACCTTCTTTTTTATTGCGAGGTCTTCCGAACTAACCAACTGTGTTGAATGGATAAGTGGCGTCATGTACCCACGTAAAAAGCAAAAGAGACGTGTCAGTTTGGCGTGTTGCCGCAAATACCTTGTGCAAGAAATAACGTAAAGTATATTGTATACAATTTGGAAATAGCCGTATACGGTACTTGTTTTTTTTTGTGTGGGGATGATGCTTGGTATTACTAGAAAATAGTACTGTATATTATTGATTGAGCATATAGTATATATGAACTTTTGTTTCTAGG
Source organism: Aegilops longissima (assembly GCA_021605205.1). Classification (NCBI taxonomy): domain Eukaryota; kingdom Viridiplantae; phylum Streptophyta; class Magnoliopsida; order Poales; family Poaceae; genus Aegilops; species Aegilops longissima. The sequence continues at coordinate 292,419,152 of CM038679.1, read as the reverse complement.
CATACGGAGTATGTAGAATAATCTGAGATGGAGTATGGTATGGAGTTTATACACTATGTAGAATAAAAAAGTAGTATAGAGTATGTCAGCACGTAGTATGGCTTCGGAGTATATATACTTGAATTGTCATATTTAGTAGGGAGTATATATATATACTTTTAATTGAAACTTAGTATGAAGTAGCGGATAGTATATGTTCAGCGTCGACGAGGATACATATTACATGATGATATCTTCAAAGCCATAGTGTACATGTCTATACTCTAAGGAGTATGTGTGTGTTCCATATGAGGAAGTATGGAGTATGTAGTATATTTCAAAACAAAAAATTAAGTATGGAGTATATTGCATTCAGAAAAAAAGGTCAAGTATAAAGTATGGAGTATATGGTATTAAAAAACTAAATTTGAAGTGTATCTATAATAGCACAGAAGAGTATGTATCCGCCCGGCCAGAATGAAGTGGAGTACATGTTAATATCTGTCTCTTTATATACTGCTAATAATGCATCTGGTATTGATTTCACGGTCCAGTAGGTGCATCATGCATGCATACGTGAAATCGAGGCGTCCTGATCCAAATAAGTAGCGAGGAAAGAAACGCTCAGCGGAAGCAAGAAAATCGGGAGCTAGCTTAACTAACCCACGAAGCGGGCACGAGAAATCCACTCATTCCCTTTCCATGACCCGCTAAGAATTGCACGGATCACAATGCAATCGGATGGCACGGAGGACGGAGGTAACTACCACCGATGGTAGTAACTATTTTCCCTATATATATATATATATATATATATATATATATATATATATATATATATATATATAGTGATGCTATTCATCACCCAGGTGCAGAATAACTTATTCTTCACCGAGGTAATTCTGATCATTTCATAATTAAATTATGTTTGGAATTCAAATAGTTACTTTCATATTCATTCACTACGTAATATTTGACATAAGAAAATAAAATATAGGTCATAAGACAAGAAAATTTGCAGTTTATGTGTATTTTACACTATGTTTTTACGTTTGTAATTTTACATAACATAAAATATTTTTACAACGATTATATATTTTCTTACGGTCTCTTTTTATGTCGAAAATAAGACAAAATTTACGAAACGTAAAATTACGGTGCATTGATGGTAATATAGAGGGGGGTGAAGAATAACTATTCCTCACCCAGGGTGACGAATAGACAATCTCTCTCTCTCTCTCTCTCTCTCTCTCTCTCTCTCTCTCTCTCTCTCTCTCTCTCTATATATATATATATATATATATATATATATATATATATATATATATATATATATATATATATATATATATATATAACGCTAAACTAAGCGTGAGTGTAGAATAGCTTATTCTACACCCCAGTGTGAGTACATATAAAATACAGTAACACACTATGTAAAATATAGTAATTTTTGTAAAAATATAGTAAATTACAAACTTAACTGATAAAAAAATATTTTCCAAATTACTACATTTTGTACACCGTTTTACTAGATTTTGTACATAGCGTTATTAGGGGTGTAGAATAAACTATTCTACACTCACGCTTAGAATAGCGTTACCCTATATAGGACAAATTTTATCTACCACCAGTGGTAGTTACCACCACTTGCGTTTGGTAAGTTGTATGTAGTATCTGTAAAAACCGAAAGTATGTACGCGTAGTATGTAGTATATAACGATGTTTAGGTAGTATATATACTATTTTTTAGGTAGTATGTACCATATTTTAAGCATGCTCTTTTTTACGTACAAATATGTACGTATTTCATAAATATAACAAAAGCTATGGGCTCATATGCAATTTTTTCATGTAACTTGCGTTTAAATATCTTAGATATAGTGTATGAACATATTTAGAGTGATAAAATAGTATATATAGTACCACATGGTAGTATATGAGATATGTGGGGTAACTACCACTAGGTGGTAGGATGTATTTTCATATATATATATATATATATATATATATATATATATATATATATATATATATATATATATGTGATGATATTCGGACACTGGAAGAGTTTCGAGATGCACCGGGCAGTCATCGGGTCACCGGAAGGGGTTAGGACACCCGGTAGGTATATAGGCTTAATGGTCCAAGGAGGGACAGAACAGCCCATAACGGGCTGGTGCGCCCCTCTCCCTGGCCGGCTAGCCCTAGGGAAGGAAAGGGGGGAGGGCTAGCCCCTCCTGCCTTCCCCTTCTCATGGGAGAAAGGAAAGGGGGGCACCTCCCTCCCCTGCCTTTCCCCCGCACATATATATGGAAGGGGGGCGCGCGGCTAGGGGACGACCCCTAGTAGGATTCAGCCTACTTGGGGCACCTCCTTGGTTGCTCGCCCATCCCTCCCACCTATATATATGTGGGGGCGCCTAGCACAACACAACATTGTCTTAGCCGTGTGTGGCGCCCCCTCCAACGTTTACTCCCCAGTCATATTTTTGTAGTGCTTAGGCGAAGCCTTGCGAAGATAGCTTCACCATCACCGTCACCGCGCTATCGTGCTGCCGGAACTCATCCACTACCTTGTCGTCTTGCTGGATCAAGAAGGTGAAGGACGTCATCGAGCTGAACGTGTGCTGAACGTGGAGGTGTTATACGTTCGGTGCTCTATCGGTTGGAATGCGAGGAAGTTCGACTACATCAACCGCGTTGTCAAACGCTTCTGCTTACGGTTTATGAGGGTACATAGACACACTCTCCCCCTCGTTGCTATGCATCTCCATGGATAGATCTTGGGTGTGCATAGAAAAAATTTTGTTTTCCAGTTTTTCGAAAGTGGCATCCGAGCCAGGTCAATGCGTAGATGATATGCACGAGTAGAACACAAATAGTTGTGGGCGGTGATAGTCATACTGCTTACCACCAACGTCTTTTTTATATTCGGCGGTATTGTGGGATGAAGCGGCCCGGACCAACTTTACATGTCCACGCACATGAGACCGGTTCCACCGACGGACATGCAACTAATTTTGCATAAAGGTGGCTGGCGGGTGTCTATTTCTCCTACTTTAGTTGAATCAAATTTGACTACTGTCGAGTCCTTACAGCAAACTTGATGAATCACCGTTGTGGTTTTTACCGTAGGTACGAACGATTCTTGCTAGAAGCCTGTAGCAGCCACGTAAAACATGCAACAACAAAGTAGAGGATGTCTAACTTGTTTTTGCAGGGCTTGTTGTGATGTGATATGGTCAATATATGATGTGATATATGTTGATGTATGAGATGATCAAGTTTTCTAATATCGACAACCTGCAGGAGCCTTAGAGTTGTCTCTTTATTGTATGAAGTGCAAGCACCATGTAATTGCTTTACTTTATCACTATGCGTTAGCGATAGTTGTAGAAGAAATAGTAGGCGTGACGACCTCGACGCAACGACGCTACGATGGAGATCAAGGTGTCAAGCCGGTGACGATGGAGATCATGACGATGCTTTGGAGATGGAGATCAAAATAACAAGATGATGGTCATATCATGTCACATATTTTGATTGCATGTGATGTTTATCCTTTATGCATCTTATTTTGCTTAGAACGGCAGTAGAATTATAAGATGATCCCCTCACTAAATTTCAAGATAAAAGTGTTCTCCCCGAGTATGCACCGTTGCCAAAGTTCGTCGTTTCGAAGCACCACATGATGATCGGGTGTGATAGACTCTACGTTCACATACAACTGATGTAAGACGGTTTTGCACATGTAGAATACTTGGGTTAAACTAGACAAGCCTAGCATGTACAGACATGGTCTCGGAACACTGGAGACTGAAAGGTCGAATGTGAGTCATATAGTAGATATGATCAACATAGAGATGTTCACCATTGATGACTACCCCATCTCACGTGATGATCGGACATGGGTTAGTTGATTTGGATCACGTATCACTTAGATAACTTGAGGGATGTTTATTTAAGTCGGAGTTCATTAGTAATTTGATTAATTGAACTTAATTTATCATGAACTTAGTCTTATAGTTTTGCATATCTATGTTGTAGATCAATGGCCCGAGCTACCGTTCCCTTGAATTTTAATGTGTTCCTAGAGAAATCTAAGTTGAAAGATGATGGTAGCAACTACACGGACTGGGTCCGTAACTTGAGGATTATCCTCATTGCTGCACAGTAGAATTATGTCCTTGATGCACCGCTAGGTGAAAGGCCTGCTGCAGGAGCTGAAGATGATGTTATGAACATTTGGCAAGCTCAATATGATGACTACTCGATAGTTCAGCGTGCCATGCTTTACGGCTTAGAACCGGGACTTCAAAGACGTTTTGAACATCATGAGCATATGAGATGTTCCAAGATATGAAGTTAATATTTCAAGAAAATGCCTGGGTTGAGAGATATGAAGTCTCCAACAAGTTCTATAGCTGCAAGATGGAGGAGAACAGTTTTGTCAGTGAACACATACCCAAAATGTCTGGGTATCATAACCACTTGACTCAACTGGGAGTTGAACTTCCGGCTGGTAGTGTTATTGATAGAGTTCTACAATCACTGTGACCAAGCTACAAAGGCTTCTTGATGAACTATAATATGCTAGGGATGAATAAAACGATTCCTGAGCTCTTCGCAATGCTTAAGGCCGCGGAGGTAGAAATCAAGAAGGAGCATCAAGTGTTGATGGTTAACAAGACCACTAGTTTCAAGAAAAAGGGCAAGGGAAAGAAAGGGAACTTCAAGAAGAATGGAAAGCAAGTTGCCACTCCCGGGAAGAAGCCCAAAGCTGGACCCAAGCCTGAAACTGAGTGCTTCTACTGCAAAGGGACTGGTCACTGGAAGCGGAACTGTCCCAAATACTTGGCGGATAAGAAGGACGGCAAAGTGAACAAAGGTATATTTGATATACATGTTACTGATGTGTACCTTACTAATGCTCGTAGCAGCGCCTGGGTATTTGATACTAGTTCGGTTGCTCATATTTTTAACTCGAAACAGGAGTTGTAGAATAAACGAAGATTGGCTAAGGACGAGGTGACGATGCGCGTCGGAAATGGTTCCAAGGTCGATGTGATCGCTTTTGGCACACTACCTCTACATCTACCTTCGGGATTAGTTTTAGACCTAAATAATTGTTATTTGGTGCCAGCGTTGAGCATGAACATTATATCTAGATCTTGTTTATTGCAAGACGGTTATTCATTTAAATCGGAGAATAATGGTCGTTCTATTTATATGAGTAATGTCTTTTATGGTCATGCACCCTTGATGAATGGTCTATTCTTGTTGAATCTCGATTGTAGTGATACACATATTCATAATATTGAAGCCAAAAGATGCTAAGTTGATAATGATAGTGCAACATATTTGTGGCACTGCCGTTTAGGTCATATTGGTGTAAAGCGCATGAAGAAACTCCATACGGATGGAATTTTGGAATCACTTGATTATGAATCATTTGATGCTTGCAAACCATGCCTCAAGGGAAAGATGACTAAAACTCCGTTCTCCGAAACAATGGAGCGATCTAATGACCTATTGGAAATAATGCATACCGATGTATGCGGTCCAATGAATGTTGAGGCACGCGGCGGGTATCGTTATTTTCTGACCTTCACAGATGATTTGAGTAGGCATGGGTATATCTACTTGATGAAACACAAGTCTGAAACATTTGGAAAGTCAAGGAATGTTAGAGTGAAGTGGAGAATCATCGTAACAAGAAAATAAAGTTTCTACGATCTGATCGCGGAGGCGAATATTTGAGTTATGAGTTTGGCCTTCATTTAAAACAATGTGGAATAGTTTCACAACTCACGACACCTGGAACACCACAGCATAATGGTGTGTCCAAATGTCGTAACCGTACTTTATTAGATATGGTGCGATCTATGATGTCTCTTAACGATTTACCACCATCGTTTTGGGGTTATGCATTAGAGACAGTCGCATTCACGTTAAATAGGGCACCATCCAAATCCATTGAGACGACACCGTATGAACTGTGGTTTGGCAAGAAACCTAAGCTATCGTTTCTTAAAGTTTGGGGTTGCGACACTTATGTCAAAAGGCTTCAGCCTGATAAGCTCGAACCCAAATCAGAGAAGTGCGTCTTCATAGGATACCCTAAGGAAACAATTGGGTACACCTTCTACCACAGATCCGAAGGCAAGATCTTTGTTGCCCAGAATGGAACCTTTCTAGAGAAGGAGTTTCTCTCGAAAGAAGTGAGTGGGAGGAAAGTAGAACTTGATGAGGTAATTGTACCTTCTCTCTAATTAGAAAGTAGCACATCACAGAAAACTGTTCCCATGATGCCTACACCAACCAGAAAGGAAGCAAATGATAGTGATCATGAAACTTCAGATCAAGTTGCTACTGAACCTCGTAGGTCAATTAGAGCACGATCCGCACCAGAGTAGTGCGGTAATCCTATTCTGGAAATCATGTTATTAGACCAAGGCGAACCTACGAACTATGAAGAAGCTATGATGAGCCCAGATTTCGATAAATGGCTTGAGGCCATGAAATCTGAGATAGGATCCATGTATGAGAACAAAGTGTGGACTTTGGTGGACTTGCCCGATGATCGGCAAGCCATTGAGAATAAATGGATCTTCAAGAAGAAGACAGACGCTGATGGTAATGTCACCATCAACAAAGCTCAACTTGTCGCAAAAGGTTTTTGACAAGTTCAAGGGGTTGACTACGGTGAGACCTTCTCACCCGTAGCTATGCTTAAGTCATTCCGAATCATGTTAGCAATTGCCGCATTTTCTAATTATGAAATCTGGCAAATGGATGTCAAAATTGCATTCATTAATGGATTTCTTAAAGAAGAGTTGTATATGATGCAATCAGAAGGTTTTGTCGATCCTAAAGGTGCTAACAAAGTGTGCAAGATCCAGCGATCCATCTATGGACTGGTGCAAGCATCTCGGAGTTGGAATATACGCTTTGATGAGGTGATCAAAGCATATGGTTTTATACAGACTTATGGTGAAGCCTGTATTTACAAGAAAGTGAGTGGGAGCTATGTAGCATTTCTGATATTATATGTGGATGACATATTGTTGATCGGAAATGATATAGAATTTCTGGATAGCATAAAAGGATACTTGAATAAGAATTTTTCAATGAAAGACCTCGGTGAAGCTGCTTATATATTGGGCATCAAGATCTATAGGGATAGATCAAGACGCTCGATAGGACTTTCACAAAGCACAAACGTTGATAAAGTTTTGAAGAAGTTCAAAATGGATCAGTCAAAGAAAGGTTCTTGCATGTGTTACAAGGTGTGAAATTGAGTCAGACTCAAAGCCCGACCACTTCAGAAGATAGAGAGAAAATGAAAGTCATTCCCTATGCCTCAGACATAGGTTCTATCATGTATGCTATGTTGTGTACCAGACCTGATGTGTGTCTTGCCATAAGTTTGGCAGGGAGGTACCAAAGTAATCCAGGAATGGATCACTGGACAGCGGTCAAGAACAACCTAAAGTATCTAAAAAGGACCAAGGATATGTTTCTCATTTATGGAGGTGACGAAGAGCTCGTCGTAAATGGTTATGTCGATGCTAGCTTCGACACTGATCTGGATGACTCTAGGTCACAAACCGGATACGTGTTTATATTGAATGGTGGAACTGTCAGTTGGTGCAGTTCCAAGCAGAGTGTCGTGGCCGGATCTACGTGTGAAGCGGAGTACATAGCTGCTTCAGAAACGGCACATGAAGGAGTCTGGATGAAGGAGTTCATATACGATCTGGGTGTAATACCCAGTGCATCGGGTCCAATGAAAATCTTTTGTGACAACACTGGAGCAATTGCCATGGGGAAGGAATCCAGGTTTCACAAGAGAACCAAACACATCAAGAGACTCTTCAACTCCATTCATGAAAAGGTCAAGGATGGAGACATAGAAATTTGCAAAGTACATACGGATCTGAATGTGGCAGACCCGTTGACTAAGCCTCTTCCTCGAGCAAAACATGATCAGCACCAAGACTCTATGGGTGTTAGATTCATCACAATGTAAGCTAGATTATTGACTCTAGTGCAAGTGGGAGACTGAAGGAAATATGCCCTAGAGGCAATAATAAAGTTGTTATTTTATATTTCCTTATTCATGATAAAGGTTTATTATTCATGCTAGAATTGTATTTATCGGAAACTTAAATACATGTGTGAATACATAAACAAATACTGTGTCCCTAGTAAGCCACTACTAGACTAGCTCGTTGATCAAAGATGGTTAAGGTTTCCTAACCATAGACATGTGTTGTCATTTCAAAAAGGATCACATCATTAGGAGAATGATGTGATGGACAAGACCCATCCGTTAGCTTAGCATATTGATCGTTCAATTTATTGCTATTGCTTTCTTCATGTCAAATACATATTCCTTCGACTATGAGATTATGCAACTCCCTGATACCGGAGGAATACCTTGTGTGCTATCAAACGTCACAAAGTAACTGGGTGATCATAAAGATGCTCTATAGCTATCTACGAAGGTGTTTGTTGAGTTGGCATAGATCGAGATTAGGATTTGTCACTCCGAGTATCAGAGAGGCATCTCTGGGCCCTCTCGGTAATACACATCATAAGAAGCCTTGCAAGCAAAGTGACTAATGAGTTAGTTGCACGATGATGTATTACGGAATGAGTAAAGAGACTTGTTGGTAACGAGATTGAACTAGGTATGAAGATACCGATGATCGAATCTCGATCAAGTAACATATTGATGGACAAAGGGAATTACGTACGTTGTCATAATGGTTCGACCGATAAAGATCTTTGTAGGATATGTAGGAGCCAATATGGGCTTCCAGGTTCCGCTATTGGTTATTGACCAGAGAGGTGTCTCGGTCATGTCTACATAGTTCTCGAACCCGTAGGGTCCGCACACTTAACGTTCGTTGACGATATATTGTCATATGAGTTATATGTTTTGGTGACCTAATGTTGTTCGCAGTCCCGGATGTGATCACGGACATGACGAGGAGTCTCGAAATGGTCGAGAGGTAACGATTGATATATAGGACGATGATATTCGGACACCGAAAGAGTCTCGGGATGCACCGGGTAGTCATCGGGTCACCGGAAGGGGTTCGGACAACCCCCTGGTAGGTATATGGGCTTAATGGGCCAAGGAGGGGACCGACCAGCCCACAGGGGGCCGGTGCGCCCCTCTCCCTGGTCGTCGCCCTAGGGAAGGAAAGGGGGGAGGGCTAGCCCCTCCTGCCTTCCCCTTCTCATGAGAGAAAGGAAAGGGGGGCGCCTCCCTCCCGTGCCTTTCCCCCGCACCTATATATGGAAGGGGGCGTGCGGCCAGGGGAGGACCCCAAGTAGGATTCGGTCTACTTGGGGCGCCTCCTTGGCTGCTCGCCCATCCCTCCTACCTATATATATGTGGGGGGCGCCTAGCACAACACAACATTGTCTTAACCGCTGTGTGTGGCGCCCCCCTCCACCGTTTACTCCCCGGTCATATTTTCGTAGTGCTTAGGTGAAGCCCTGCGGAGATAGCTTCACCATCACCGTCACCATGCCGTTGTGCTGTCGGAACTCATCCACTACCTCGCCGTCTTGCTGCATCAAGAAGGCGAAGGACGTCATCGAGCTGAACGTGTGCTGAACGCGGAGGTGCCGTTCGTTTGGTGCTCGATCGGTTGGAACGCGAAGAAGTTCGACTACATCAACCGCGTTGTCAAACGCTTCTGCTTACGGTCTACGAGGGTACATAGACACACTCTCCCCCCTCGTTGTTATGCATCTCCATGGATAGATCTTGTGTGTGCGTAGAAAAATTTGTGTTTTCCATGCAACATTTCCCAACAGGTGGAGCCCTCCGTGGACTGGCGCAACTGTTACCCTCCGTGGGTTGAAGTCTCCATCAACGTGGACGTACGATAGCACCACCTATTGGAACCAAGCGTCTCCATTGCATTTGCCCACTCCAAACCCATCCCTTTTTATTCTTGCAACTTGCATGATTTACTCTTTTCGCTGCCTATACTCTTGCCATGCTTGCTTGAGACGTATTGTGTGTGCCTTAACATGTGCTAAACTCAACCTTAACTTTAAGAAATTAAAAACTGCCATTTTTACTTGTTAAGGGTCTAATCACCCCCCCCCCCCTCTAGGCCCATCTTCTCGATCCTTTCAGTTGCTTTTGCAAGAGGCTCACGGTAGAGGACTTTGGGACATTTCAACCATGACCAGACCTTTGCGACGCTCTCCACCAAGTACTATTAGCCAAAGATGTTTCGTGATGTCGTGCGCTACACCAACCGGTGCTCTACATGCCGCAAAGCTAAGTCACAATCTCAATGCCATGGTCTACATATGCCACTTCCCATTCTGTATCAACCATGGGAATACATCGGTATAATTTTTTGCTTGGTTTGCCGAAAACACAAAATGGCAAAGATTTCGTATTTGTTGTTTTGGACTGTTTATCTAAGATGGCGCATTTTATACCATACAACAAGATAGACAATGCTTCACATGTTGCAAATCCTTTTTGTAGGGAAATCTTGAGGTTGCATTGAGTGCCCAAGCGATCGTGTCAGACCGCGACGTCAAGTCCTTAAGCTACTTTTGGAAGACACTGTGTGCCAAGCTCGGCATCAAGCTACTATTCTCTTCGGCATATCACCCATAAACCGATGGTCAAACGGAGGTCACCGACCGGACGTTATCAACACTACTCCGTGTGTTGATCAAGAAAAACATCACGGAGTGGGAGGAATGCTTGCCCATCTCCAAGTACGCCTACAATTGAGCACGGCACTCTACTACCGGTAAGTCCCCCTTCGGGGTCGTCTATGACTTCAACCCGTTGTAGCCATTGGACATCATCCCGCTACCACTACAAGAGAGAACCAACATGGACGCGAGCGCAAGAGAAAATTACATCAAGAAGATGCATGAAGATACAAGGAACACAATTGAACGCCAAGTACATCGTCTCGCCGCCACGCTAAACATCAACAAGCATCCCATGGTGTTCAACCCCGGAGATCTTGTGTGGCTACATCTTCGCAAAGAACGCTTCCCCAACGAACGCAAGTCCAAGCTACTACCTCGCACCGATGGACCATTCAAGGTGCTAGCATGCTACAATGACAATGCCTAAAAGATCGCCATTCCACGCGACAAGTACAATGCGAGTGACATCTTCAATGTCAAGGACCTATCTCCCTACCATGGTGATGAGGTTAACGTTCCAAGGTCGGATCTTTCCCGGGGGGAGATGATGCGGAGCATCCATCGGTCATCCCCATGGACACCACACTGACTCATCAAGCACCAAGTGGACCCATGACAAGAGCTCGCGCGAGTGCCATCGTAAACGAGGTCAACTCACTCCTCTTCGAGTTTGACATGGATATGGATGGAACGTGGATGCTACCTCACCTTGAAACCTTGTGCATCATTAGGTACGAGGACGACCTCGCGAAGGAGTAAAGGAGCCTCACCAAGCCCAAGAAGAAGGATCCTAAGATCGCAAGGAAGATGGAGGCAACAAGCTGGAAGAAGAAGACATAAGGCGGCCTCGTGCCCACGGGCCAGTTGGACCCCGTGCACGCAGCCTATCCAGAGAGTTTCTAGACACCCCATGCGCATGGGCCCCTTCGTTGTAGCTGCTGCTACCCCGTGCGCATGGCCGTGTACCATGCCCACGGGACCCCCATGCGCACGGGGCCCACTTAGACCATGTGGATAGGCTCAACACGGAGCTGGCCATGGAGTTGCCTATTTTTCCCTCCACTCATCCCTCACCTCCAGACACCTATATAATTTGTACCTAGGTCATTTGTTAGGGTTAGCGAAGTACTTGAGATTACTAGCGAGAGCTTTGCTCATTGTACCTCAATCTTGGATCACCAAGACCTCCTGAGGTAGAAGGATCCCCGTCATAGGATCACCGAGACCTCTTAAGGGAGAAGGATCTCTCTAGATCATCAAGACCTCATCTCCTTTGGATTTGAGAAGAACCTTACCTTTGTGCCACTTTCCTTTGATAGTTCGTGTTATGCTTGTGGACCTCATGTATGCTATTCTAGTGGATGTGTGATTTGGGTTTCGTTGAGTGATTCCTCTTGTTGTTCTTTCCTTTTCCCCCCTCCAAGTGTGAAAAGATCATCCATTAGGGTTCCACCCTACAACAAGTGCTCTGCACCAATTTTATCTTATGGACATCAAGGATTTACTATCCGGGGATGCATGGAAGCTGAGGTATTGCGGTGGCGGAAGCTACTTCCTTCGCAGAACTTACGTAGGGGAGTAAGAGAGGCCGCCTTAACCGCGTTCACGGGGAGACCCTTAATCATTGTTGCCTCTATCCGGTATGAAAGGAACAGTGGTGGCATGTTTGATGTGGAGCAGCGGTAATATGCACCTATTTGTACTAGCTCCACCCACACATAGAAACATATGAAGTTGATTATTTATCTGAAACTAGAGTTATGCGATTGCATGATTAAGTAGTATGCATACTAGTGGTGATCGCACACTCCCCGAGAACACCTTAGCCCTACTGCATATTTTATTGCGTCCACTACTCTCTTGTTCTTGACTTCCATTCTTGTGCACTTTAATTCTCGTCAAAAACACTCCTCCATTATTTCCACTTCCGTGTAGCTTTTGCTTTGAATCAGAACTAACTTGCAGGAACCCCTATAAGGGAAAAGGACCATTTCCTAGCTCTGGGTTTGATACTCTTACTTCAGAAAAGCTACAACTCAACCCTGTGCATTTGCAGGATATCATTGCTCATCTCCGACAGCGATTGGATCGTCACAAGCATGCTTTGGCAAGAACTGTTCAAGCTCTACAATGCCGCCTAGCATATGAGCTCAACTTATCACCCCTAAACATACAAACAAGCGGAGTGCCTCAATTAGTGTATGGAGACATACCTGCGATGTGTTGTTCACACCTGGCCAAAAAATGGTTTGAATGATTGCATCTACCCGAGTACTAGTACAACACCATGTACCATTCTGCTCAGGATAAACCCCGTTCGAAGTGCTCTACGGACACGAGCCTCGCCATATCCTCATTGTGGCGGACAAGGCCAGTGTGGTTCCTGGCATACACACCATGCTACAAGAACAATGTGACATCAGCTACTACGACAACAACTCCTTCAAGCCTAACAATGGATGAAGAATCATGCAAATAAGAAGCATTTCGAGCACAACTTGCCTTGGGTGACAAAGTCTTCCTGAAGATGCCATAGTGCATTCAAACATATTTAACAACGAGGTCTGGCCAGAAGATGTCATTCTGGTTCTTCAAGTCATACACGGTGCCCCGGTGCATCAAAAACACTACATACTGCCTAGACCTGCCAAAGTTAGGCCAATCATCCACATCTCCCAATCAGAGCGCTAGCCCCCTAACGCCTTTTAGCGACAAGCTCAACTTATTCACCTTCACCATACCAGAATACATAGGTATGTTTCAAGTGATTTGTTGGCATGCAACTTGGGAGAGTCAAGGTGATCTACATCGTTGGTTTCCAAGAGGAACGGCATAGGCATACGCCATTTCTACATTGGGGTGGGGAGAGAGGATGTCACCACACATGTTGCGTCCCGTAATCCCAAGCCTAGGCCCATGAACTACGGAGTCGCGTGAGTGAGCGGCTCTCCTGCCTTCTTAAGTAGAGATTACACGTCGTCTTGCTTTGTTTTTTTTTTTTGAAATTGTCTTGCTTTGTTTTTTTTTTTTTTTGAAATGAAAGGGGTTTCCCCCCGCCCCAACTTTTATTGAAAGCCAAGGAAAAACCAACACACGCACAGATCGTTCAAGTGGCCTTCGGCAGCAGCCTAAAAGTAGCTGCCATGCATGTAGGATCGAGCTACCCTATTACATCAGAGTTTTTCAAACAGTCCGAACTGGATGCATAACCAGTAAAAGCATACAACTAGCCTACAACTAGCAAAGCATGCCCTAGCTACGGAGCCAGATCCCCTCCTCATTTTATTTCTCTTCACCTCCAGGCGATTCTAAGCAACCCCCTTCTTCGGTAGTCCAGCAACCTTAAGCACCGGAGAAGAAGAACACCCTGAGTTTCTAAGCATAAGATACAAGACACAGTGTATATTTCGCCATCTTCGCCCCTGGAAAACAAAATCATTGCGCAAACGCCATAAGCTCCACAAGGTAGCAGCAGTAGTTATATTCAAGGCTTCACATTGTTTTCGTCTCCTCCAGAAAGAGGATAACATAGCAAAAGAAGCAGGTACAACAATCTTAAAGGATTCAGCCACCGGGCCTGGACTGCTTAGCAACAATGCGTCAAAAACAAATGTTGAATGGTTTCTAATTCATCACAAAAGACACACGTCTTATCTTCTACATGTCTACGTTTGGCCAAGTTGTCTCTGGTCAGACTCTTGTTGTAGTAAATCAACCAAAGAAACACATGGATATTAGGTGGAACTTTAATTTTTCCAGATGTCATCTCTGATCTCAGAAATGATACCCCCAAAGTTAATTAGCTTGTAAAAAGACCTAACTGAATATCTGCCAGATGAGTCCAGCCTCCAAACAGGTTGATCTGGTATATTAGACATCACCACTTGCTTCACTATATTAACAAGCTCCTCCCATCTGGCTAGTATCTCCCCATTCACACACCTCCTAAATGTTAATTTGAGCTCACCCCTAGCCCACACTTGGGCCAGAGTAGCATCTTGTTGTTGACAGATGTCAAACAGGTCCCAAAAAGCAGTTTTCAGGGAGCATTCCCCAACCCAGGTGTCATGCCAGAAGGCAATGTTCTTACCATCCCCAGGGATCCATCTATAGAAGTTTTTTGCAGCTGCCAAAGCCCAAGCTAGGCTTTTCACAAAGGGAGATCGCAAGGCAGTTCTAGTACTAAACAGATTGGGATTATCAACATTGTATTTGTAGGCCAAAATCTTTTTCCAATCACTATCTCTGTCATCAAAAAACCTTTTCCCCCAGGAAGCCAAGAGTGCCATGTTGAAATCCCTAAGATTAGGAACCCCCAGACCACCATACTCTTTTCTCCTTGATATCAAACCCCAGTTAGCAAGATGATATTTATGATTATATCCCACATTCCCCCAAAAGAAATGGGACTTCTGAGAAGTAATCATGTCAATAGCTCATTTAGGAAATTTAACAGTAGACATCAAGTAGGTAGGGATACTGGCAATACAGGTAGTAAGCAAGATCGGTTTGCCTCTATAAGAGAGAAATCTCCCCAACCACCCAGCTATATTTTTAATAATCCTATCTATGATGGGTTGCAAGTCTTCTTTCCTAAGTTTCTTAAAGTGCAGAGGGACACCTAGATACTTAAAGGGGAAATCCCTAAGCTGGCAACAAAAAACCTAAGCAAGATCTTTAGCCATTTGATCATGAACATTTATAGTATGCAAATCACTTTTATGAAAATTAATTTTCAAACCAGAAAATTTCTCAAAGCATGATAAGATCCATTTCAAGTTCTTGGCACATTCAATAGAGTTATCCAAGAAAAGGATGGTATCATCAAGATATCCGCAGTGACCACACCCCAGAATTGCATTGGGCAGAAGCCCACATATCAAGTTATTATTAACAGCTTTATGAAGCAATTTAGAAAAAACATCAGCCACCAAATTAAACAACAAGGGGGAATGGGGGTCACCTTGTTTTAAACCCTTACCCCCAGCAAATTGAGGACCATTAGTGTCATTAATCCTAACCTGGGAAGTCCCTTGGTGAATACTAGACATCACCCACCCCACCCATTTGTTACCTAAACCTCTAGAGAGAAGCATCTCTTTCAGGAAATCCCAGCTAACTCTATCATAGGCTTTCTCATAGTCAAGTTTAAGAATTAAACCACTTGAACCAGATCTATGAATCTCATGGATAACCTCATGGGCCATAACCACACTCTCCAAAATAAACATGTCTTTAATGAAGGCAGTTTGATTAGAAGAAATAAGCCTGTCACATAGAGGGGAAACCCTAGTAGTCATGGCTTTGGAGAAAAATTTTACAGCACAGTTACTTAAATTAATAGGTCTAAAGTTTTTCATATCTCTAGCCAAAGGAACTTCAGGTATGAGAGTAATGATGGCATAATTCAACTTATACATATCCAATACACCATTCTCAAAGTCTCTAACCATCCACATAAAGTCCTCTTTAATCAGATCCCAGAAGGTCTGGTAAAATAAAAAAGATATGCCATCAGGGCCAGGAGCACCACTAGCATAAGAGCTCATTATAGCCTGTTTGATTTCATCTTCAGAAAAAGATCTCTCTAGGTGTTCTCTTTCCTCCTCACTAACCATTTCATCATCAACCCAAAAATCAGAATCCAGATGAATGTCAGGTCTAGGTTCAAAAGCAAACAACTCCTTATAAAAGGAAGTGGCCACATCCAGCATATCTTTGGTGGAGGTGACAACCCCATTAGGACTATTCAGCTCAGCAATATGGTTTTTCCTATGTCTATGGTTAGCAAGAGCCTGAAAATAGGCATTATTTCTATCCCCCTCCAAAATTTTCATGTCTCTAGACCTTTGCCATAAGGCAGTCTCTTCTTTTTTTCAAATGTCATCAAGTTCTTTCCTGACAATCTTCATCCTCTCAAAATCCTCAGCAGAAAGGTGCTGAGATTCAGAGAGGACATCAAGGGCATCAAACTCCACAAGGAGTGCTTTTTTCCTTTTCTTCAAATCAGCTTCTCTGTTAATACTCCACCCTTTGGGTTTTTTCCTAAGCATCTTGGCCTTAATCATCCAATTGTCAGCAGATGAAGTAGAAGAGGCCACAGAGTTCCAAGCCTCAGAACCACAGGTGAAACCCAAAGTTGAGACAACCACCATTTTTCAAACCTAAATGGTTTGGGGTTAGCTGACGCCCTAGCACCAGTGTCAAGGGCTAAAGGTGTGTGATCACTTCCCACCCTGGGAAGAGCAGTCAGTATTGAGAAGGGGAAGTGGGCATCCGAGTCCACAGAAGTGAACACTCTATCAAGAACAGCAAAAATGGGAGAACTCTGATTATTAGACCATGTGAAGACTCTATTGGAAATAGAAATTTCCATCAGGGCCCATCTATTGACTCAATCATTAAAGAGGAAGGTAGTCTGTTGGTTAATTTGCCCACTACTTTTCTCAACATCATTTCTAACTAAATTGAAGTCTTCACATATCATGACAGGATAGTAGCTACATTCAGGGTATCATTCAGTTCAGCTATAAAATCCATTTTATATTCTAAGTAGAACCATAAACCACCAGCATCTGCCAAGTAAAGCCATCACTCTTATTCTTGACAGTAGCCACAATAGAAAACCTTTGATTAATAAAGCCAATAACCTCAAAAACACAGTCCTTAAAGCCCAAAAGAATCCCACCAGCAGTATTATCAGCAGGCAAAAAGTGCCAAACAAACTCATTAAACCTGTCAATAGATTTGAGGAAACCCTCAGAAATAACCTCCCTTTTAGTTTCTTGGAACCCAATAAAGTCAGGGTTAGCTTTAGCAATAGTATCACATAGACACTGAATTTTCCAGGTTGTCCAAGACCCCTAATATTCCAAATAAGACTATCATATCTAAGCAATTTTAAAAAAGTGAGATTGGCCTTAGTCAGAACAGTGGGTGTTCTTCTGCAAGCATCAGCAGTGCCAACTGGCTTATTCCAAGATTATTCCCAAATCCCCAATTCCATCTTGAATCCCATTACCCTAGGTTCTAGCTCGTTACATCACGGAAGGAAAACCTCGCCCATGGGGGCAGGCCTAACCTTTTCCCAAAGAATGGCTCTGCTTGTCCCCCTTTTCCGGCTGGGACGAAGAGGAAGTGACTCTCCACATGGGCCTAGTTCTTTAGAAAACCCGATAAGAACCTACTAACAAACCAAAATTTTGACTAAAATCAATCGACTGGAAATTAGCAAAGATAAAATTCTAAGTGGACATTAGTAAAAATATAATTCTAAGGTGAGCACAAGCTGAAAATTAGCAAAAATGTAATTCTAAGGTGAACAAAAAAAATAAAATGTATACCACACTTCGTCATTCATAATACTAGTTCAAAACGAACGAGATGAACTAAAAATAAAATGTATAGCGTGTACTGCCCACCACACTTCATCATTCATAAGACTAGTTCAAAAGGAACGGAACCAACTAGTAAGAGGACATAAAATATATTATATGAGGATAAACTAGTGAGAGGACTATAATAAGCTCCAAGAGAATATGCATTATAAGATTTCACGATAGAACAATATGAGATGGTAAAGCCATGATACAGGAATGCAAATACAAGAAAACTGGTGATCGTTCTCCCCACAGCTCAAACCAACAAAAAGTACAGTTTCAACACATGCGCTTCTTTGAAACCCAGGCACCACACTCGATGCGCTTCACTCCTGTGGCCAATTCGCATGTCCCATGGACACACGTCATGGCAACTTCTCGTTAGCCTTGCGCATGATCCAGAAGGGTTCGGAACATTATTGACGTCCAACAAGAATCTACACAGGAGCCCAAAAAGAAACAAACTCACTAAACAATCAAGAATAGGATTTGCAGCCATTAACCAATACCAAATTGTAGCAACCTGCGCTGGCCCCTCTCATTAATCATCTAGGTAGTAGTAGGACCCTGCATTCTTTTGTTCTCTGTCCTTCGTTGATTCCAGTTTGTTGATTCGTGGCCTATAGTTGGTCGGGTCTCTTCTAAATGTAATGTCAAGATGCTATCAGAAAACAACAACAACAACAAAAGGGAAATTAGCACCCCAAAACAAAGAGTCTGTAAACAAAAAACTATTTTAATGTTTCCATATGCAAATCTAGAATTGGAGAATCCTACTGAAAGTTAAGCTTATAGAAAGCTGCATGCGTACAACTAAACCAGAGATGGAAGATTCGATTACTACATCCTGCATTCTGATTTATTATCCCACAAGTATTTTATTTCAAATTTTGACCATATATTTAAATAATAAAATACTCAGCCAACATCCCATAGGAATCCTTTTTCCTCCTCCTTTTATGTAGCAAAAATATTATCATTAGAAACTTGTAAGTAATAAGACCCTACATCCTGCATTCTGATTTATTATCCCAAGTATTTATTTCAAATTTTGACCATATATTTAAATAATAAAGTACTCCGCCTACATCCCATAGGAATCCTTTTTTCTCCTTTTTTTATGTAGCAAAAATATTATCAATAGAAACTTGTAAGTAATAAGACCCTACATCCTGTAGGAATCCTTTTTCTCCTTTTTTTTAAGTTTTTTCCAGCCTCTTCCTAATTTATATAGAAGAGATACGTGTAATTCTGGGCAGTAGAGGGGGTACAATTTCTGGGTAGGTTTTGCTACGAGCAATCAACCGCCATAGAATCAGATATTTAATTATTTATAGCTCGGTTCTCAGCATGTCGCCCACCACAACATCAACGCTGTGTCGCCGCTCACTAGCCGTAAGGCCTATAAAAGCCCTCCTCCCCATCGATCGATTACCATCCCGGCCATCATTCACAACTTCCGTCATTATCCTCCAGACCTACTGTTGTTGATCTGTGCGTGAATTGGGTGGGAAATTTAGCTTTGGCGTTGTACATGAGCCCCTTATCCAGCCATCCATGCACACACAGTCAGGGGGCAAGTCGCCTCGCGCCGTTGTGCCGCCTCTCCATCCCACCACCTGATCACCCGCCGAAGCCGTGTCCACGGGCTGTCTAGCCATCCGGGAGACCGGTCGCCAATCACCACTCTGGTCGTTGTCCCTGTCCTCAATGGACGGAGCTCCACGGTTCGCAAGATCCGAACTGCCGCACCATCTGTTGCTGTTGCCTCGCGCTGTTTCTCCACTGGAGCCATACCGGCCATCGGGGAGATAAGGTCTAAGGCCTCGGCATCAGCACTTACCGCCGCACAAATCGACACAGGGCACACCACCCAGCGGTGGCCAAAACGCGGCCAAGAACTCATCACCAGTGCAGCAATAGCCACCAGGACGGACATGCACAACCCTTGGCAGCAGGTCGTTTCCGGTGCTTATTTCGGTCGGACAACAAAAAGGTATCATTACTTTATCATTCTTTGAAAGATCTAATACCTAGCATTTTTTTTTCTTATTTGCAGAGATTGGCTTCTAATTGAAGTGAAAACCATATGTGGACAGTTTGGCAGATAGATGAAGTTTGTGGCTCGCTACCGCAGTTTTTGTTAGCTAACAAGTATTGACGGCTATTGGCAGAATATCAAGTAGTACCACCTTGCAAATAAAATTACGCAAATCAGTACACATATTCCATGGTTAATGGTCATGGCAACTTAGTGCAGGTTAAGGAATACAGAGGTGACTCATGTACTGCACCAAGAAAGTTAGAAGATCAGCTAGAGTATTTTCACTTATGTGGTAATTAACCTGGTACACAAAAGTCAAGTGCGGCATTAGAGCATCTTCTGTACATGCAATTTTCCTCCTATGGGTCATGGTAGTGTACAAAAGAACATGTTGAAACCAAGAAATGAAAATCTGCTACTTGAGTGATGATAAAAGGCACAAAAGTTTCATAGTGAGCTAGGGAAATAAATGGGAAACAGTAGTAGAGCTGAACCTCATTATACTGACCAAAGATTGCCAGTCAATTCCAACTGGTAAGTCCATTAGTGAGATGTGTTCACAAATCTTTTCATTGTTATAAGTATATACCAACATTCTATGAATCTGTGTTCATCCTATGCTAGCTTTTCGGATACTTGCATCAAATAGTTTTCTGGAAATGACACAATATAGCCATGGAGAAACATTAACTGAGAACAAATTACAGGTGAATGATGGTCTCATCTAATCCATTTATTGCATGATTTTAATGACAAGATTTTTTAACAGTTCTGGATTCCTGCAATTCCCATTGCTTTATACGTTTGTCTGCTGCTATAATTTAGCATTTCATGCAAAAGACTAATGCATAATTTTCATGTTTCTTCTTAGGTCCCGATTGTAGGTTTCTCCAAAGCCCCGAAGTTACATTTTGAGAGCAAGAAAAAACAGAAATGGAGTGCATAGCCGAATAGAAGCCACTATTTAGCTGATTAACTATACATAGAATGGTATGTTACCTCACGCACTTTACATTGGCATATTAGTGCAAGCCTATGTTATTCTTCTTGTTATTTTCATGGAAAGACTTATATCTTCCAAGCAAGGTTTTCGAGTCGACGAGTCGTGCCGTGCCGATCGACTAGTCCCGACTAGTCGAGGTGTTCGAGTCGACTTCCAGTTATGACTCATCGACTAGTCGTAGACTCAAAAACAGGGCTTCCAAGGATACCTCTTTGTTTTTTTCCACGCGCACAAAACATCTCAGTACCTATTTGTTTTGCTTTTTTATTTTCTTTTATGTTTCTCTTCACAGTCACTTCAGGAAGTTTTGAACTCGATGGGATTTTAGTGGTTTCATTGTCTGTTTGCTCTAACCTGGGAATCTTCAGGTAAAGGCATGTTATCCACAGAAGCATTATCTGAGATATTTGTGATTTCAGCTGAGTTAGTTGACGACCTGTATATTTGAGGATCTAATGCCTTCCAGTGGTGTCATGTATGGCGTATTTGGATGATCAGTTATTGATGCTACATAGCTGTAAAAGGATATATAGGCATGGAATATATCATATTAGTCTATATAAAACTGACTTTCTCATATCATGATTCGGGCAATAACACTGCCATGAATAGTTCTTCGCACATCTGATTGCAATTTGTTAAATTTATTGTCTGTTGATTCATGGCTCCATTGACGGCACATGCTGACCATTCATCTAGCCATTCTTTAATGTGATAGGGTCAATCATGATAGTACGTGTACATCCACAGTTCTATTAAACATGTAGTCCATGCTAAGCATGTGCACTATAAACTGAGCAAATGTTAAATTTCCCTTGGAATATTTCTCCTTATGTGAAGTAATATAACATAGATCATGGCTCACAATGTACATTTTATAATCACTACCTTCTAAGTTAACGCAAGGTCTGATGTTGGTTTGGACATTGTAGCAAGAATCATGTAGTTCAATAATGGGCAATTTTGAGGGATCTTGTGGTGGTTGTTTTTCTCACGTGGGAGTTGTTAGGCCATGTGAATTTGCCAAGAGATTGTCTGATGCCCCTTCAGCTACAGACGATAAAAGAAAACACGGTAAGAACTCTCATAGGTAAGAATGGATTTCCCTGGACTGTATCTATTCTATCTTTTTCAGTTTTATATAGCACAATTAGATATGCACATGGTTCAAAGTTAGTTGTACTATTTACTCAGGATGGGAATGGGCCAGCCCGCTCCGGCCCAGACCTGGTCCCTGCGGGCCCCTCCATTCTGTTCAGGGACATAGAGCCAGCCCAATGGTCCAATACCAAGTTGCCTCATGTTCCATTGGATAACATGGTCTGTCCCATTTTAATAGTAGATTGTACGAAAGCAAAGAGCATTTACACAACTTGTTTCAACTAGCATCATTTAGCTGTAGGAATTTTTAGTGGTACGTTAAGATATTTAGAATTTATTTGTTCAATGAAAAAAAGAATATATGCATCTTCGTTTATATTTCTACCACGAACCGTTTACACCATAAGGTAGCATTTTGTAACTCTGAAACAAAAGCGGTCTTGGGTCATTAGTTTGAAACTTCCATATAAGCACAAGGGTAACAACCTAACAAAGGCATGTGCGTCGTAACGGCAGACTACAGCCTTGGGCAACTAAATTAAGGTCGACTCGCTTGTCCCGGTGGACCGGTGATGAACGGCTCCCCTGGCCCAATTTTCTTATGAAGCCGGCCGACAAGACCCATCGGCTTTGTTATGGGCAGGGCCGGACCAATGTCCCAATGGGTAACATCGGCCCAATCCCATCATGACTATTTACTTTGTAGTGTGATCTTTCTGATTTAGTCACACTGGTTTTCTTTTTGTTGATTCTCAGGGAGGAACTCACCTCAGACTGCTCACCCTCCTGTGTCTTGTCCCTCACGTGAGTGTGTGGTGGCTCACTGGAACGAGAGAGCTGGGGCTCCTCTTCTAGGTCAGCCTCATATGGGCCTGGGCCACTTGGGCCTCACATTCAACACTCCCCCTCAAGAGGGGTGATAGATATCTATCATTCCCATCTTGTCACACGCTAGATTGCATTCTTTAGTTCCCAATCCTTTAGTCAAACAGTCTGCAATCTGTTGCCCAGAACTCACATGCTCAATCTTGATGATCCCAGCGTCAAGCTTTTCTTTGATGAAGAATCTGTCTATTTCCACATGCTTGGTTCTATCATGTTGCACTGGATTGTGTGCTATGTTGATTGCCGATTTGTTATCACACCACACATTCATACAACCTGTCTAAAATATCTTCAATTCTGCCAATAGATTTCTGGTCCACATCTCACTCAGTCCCTTGGACATGGCTCTGTATTCAGCCTCTGCACTTGATTTGGAAATAGCAGGTTGTTTCTTGCTTCTCCAAGATACTAGATTTCCTCCTACAAAGACACAATAGCCTGAAGTTGATCTCCTGTCATCCAGACAGCTAGCCCAATCAGCATCACAATAACCATCTACAACAAGGTGTCCATAACTCTTGAACAAGGGTCCCTTCCCAAGAGAACCTTTCAAGTATCTCAAGATTCTATGTACTGCGTCAAGATGTCCACTTCTAGGCTCATGCATGTATCTGCTCACAACACTTGCTGCAAATGCAATGTCTGGTCGTGTATGACACAAGTACAATAATCTTCCCACCAATTGTTGATACCTCTCCTTATCCACTGGCTCTCCTGATTGAGCAGTCACTTTGTGGTTTTGATCAATTGGGGTTGGGGCTGCCCGACATCCTAGCATTCCTACATCGCTTAGGAGATCTAAAGTATACTTCCTCTGAGATAGCGCAATCCCCTTGGCAGACCTGGCCACTTCTATGCCCAGGAAGTATTTGAGTTGGCCCAGATCTTTGACTTCAAAGGCTTTACCCAAACACTCTTTCAGTCTTGCTATTTCTTCTTTGTCATCCCCTGTGATAATAATATCATCCACATATACTGCAAGTATAGTGATTTTTCCCTCCTTTATGTCTGTAGAACAGTGTATGATCACCGTTACACTGCCCATACCCCATATTACATACAGCACGTCTGAACTTGTCGAACCATGCTCTCGGAGACTGCTTCAGACCATAAAGAGATTTCTTTAACCTGCATACCTTGCCAACAGTCTCATACGTAGAGAACCCCGGTGGGATCTCCATGTAGACCTCCTTCAGGTCCCCATGCAAGAAAGCATTCTTCACATCAAGTTGATGTAAGGACCACCCGAAATTCGCTGCACAGGAGATCATGATCCTCACAGTGTTCATCTTTGCTACTGGAGCAAAGGTCTCATCATAGTCAATGTCGTAGGTCTGGCTGTATCCCCTCGCCACAAGCCTTGCTTTGTACCTTTCAAACTTCCCTTCTGCATTCTGCTTCAGTGTATACCCACTTGCAGCTGCCTGCCTTCTTTCCTCTTGGAAGAGGTGTTAGTAGCCATGTCTTGTTCTTACTTAATGCCTCCAGCTCCTCTACCATAGCTGCTCGCCACTTTGGATCCACTTTTGCTGCCTTCCAATCAGTTGGAAGAGACACCAGCTGAAGAGAAGCAACAAATGCTTTGTGGGCTGGAGACAATGCTTCATAGGAAACATAATTTCCAATATCATTGGCATCGAACCCACACTTTGGCTCTGGTATCCCTGCCTTTTCTCGAGTACCTTTTCTCAAAGCAATTGGCAAGTCCTCTGTGTCAGATGAGCTTGCATTGCTGCCTTCCTGCTCCCCCTGCACCTGTGTTGGCTGCTACCCCTGAACATGATGATGTAGTCTTGAATATACTTGAGGGTTACGCTCCTCATTCACCTTCTGCCACCTATGAGAAGCATCACCTTGCTTCCGTGAATACACCTTTAGCTGCTCCTCTTGCTTTGCCATCCACCTCGGTACACAACCGATCTGGGTGGGAGCACCACCTGCCTAACTCGGCACCCCATCAGTCACAATCGGTCCTTCACTCTGTGGTGTTATCATTTTCTGGGGCTGCTGCTCGCTTCGTTGTACCGGAATACCACCCTCAAGTTGCCGCAGCACTGAATTGGCACCAGAATCGGCACCCCCACCACTCTCCCCCTCTTGACCTATCACAGTAGACTGGGTATGGTCAAGACTATCAAATAATCCACTAAGATCAGTTTTTTCATCATAAAATGGTTCGGATTCCCTGAAGGTGACATCCATGCTCACAAAGGTCCTCCCTTCGGAAGGACTCCAACACTTGTAGCCGCGCTGCCCAGAAGAGTACCCAGTGAAGATACACTTGACGGCCCGTGGATCCAATTTGCCCACAGATGGCCTGTGATCCCTGACAAAGCAGACACAATCGAACAGCTCGGGAGGAACCACAAAATCATTCTTTCCCAGAAGTAACTCAGAAGGTGACTTCATACCCTGTACTCTCGATGATGTGCGATTGATCAGGTATGTCGCAGCCATCACAGCTTTACTCCACAAGAATTTTGGCACATTCATAGATTCTTCCTTTCTGCCACCCCATTCTGAGGAGGAGTGTCCGGACATGAGGTTTGATGCAAAATCCCATGCTCTGATAAGAAGGTCCCAAACACTTTGTTCACATACTCAGTGCCATTATCACTTCTTATCACTTGTACCTGAACCTTGAAGTGATTTTTCACATAGGCATAGAAAGACTTGAAGCATTGGAAAGTTTCATCCTTGTGACGCATCAAATAGATCCATGTCATACGTGAGTGGCAGTCAATAAAGGTCACAAAATACTATGCACCACTAACCGACACCACCGGACTTGTCCACACATCCGAGTGAACAAGCACGAATGGGGATATACTCCTAAGTACCTTACTCACATAAGACCTCATCATGTGTTTTGCGAACTCACACGCATCACATTTCAGCTTGTTCTTATCGACTCCATGCATTACATCAGGAAACAACTTGAACATTTTATCAAAGGATACATGCCCCATTCTGCAGTGATGTTTCATCGCCACAGACTCTCTTTCTTCCACAATTGCCGCAAACACTGGGCTGCCCGTCTGACCAAGCCCCTCACGGTCCATGTACCACAGCCCCCTACGCCTTATTCCAGTCCCAATCCTCCTTCCAGTCGGCCCGTCCGCAATCAAGCACATTTTCTGTCAACTGTTATCCTACAGTCCACCTGGTCAATTAGAGCACTAAAAGATAACAGATTGACCAGAAAAGATGGCACATGTAGGACCAAAGATAACTTAATCTCAGGTGTACATTGAACTGTCCCAATGCCCTTAATAGGCTGTGAGGTCCCGTCAGCAGTGCATATCATATTACTTTGAGAGGGAGTGACCTCATCATGTGACTCAAACTCCCTGAAGTCACCTGCAACATGTTGAGAAGCACCAGAGTCTAGAATCCACTCCGGATCAGTCCTAGGAGCAGCAATTGTGGCCTTTTCAGTGTCATCTCCATTGGTACAGATAAAGAGGGCCGAACTTGTCTTCTCCTCCTCGATGGCCGCTGTCGTGTACATCATGCGAGCCACCCTTACCCGTGCAGCATCAAAGGCTGCTTCAGCGGAGGCCAGACCAGACGTGCACGCAACACAGCTTCCTCCTGGATGGCGGCAAGCAGGGCATCCTCCAAGTCTCTGCTTCCCAGAGCACACCCAGCTACATCTCTGCCTTCTCTCATCACTTCATCTCCTGCGTGCCTTCCTCCTTCCTCTGCACCACACGAACATCCATCATCCGACCACATCGAATCCATGACCCTGACCTCACCACCTGTCATCTTCCTCCCGTAACTCTGCAAACAACCACAGCAGCACTAGCAGCCCTCAAGTGCAAGCAGCAGCAGTAGCAGATCAGAAGTGCAGACCACCACCAGCAACAACAACACAATACTTCAAGCAACAGCACACAGCAGCAGCAATCCCACTCTTGACCAGGAATTCCCCTTCTTCCTCTTCCAAGTAGCAGAAGCAGCAGCACTTCCAGCCGGAACAGCACGCAGCAGCTAGTCCATAGAAGATGGATCCACAGCAGCAGCTCGGATTGACAGCAGCAGCCCTTCTTCTCCACTGCACCTCCCGCAGCACCTCTCAGCCACGCCTTGTCCCCGCAGCAGCAGCAGCTCTCCAGCCGCAGCTCACCCACGCGCCGAGCCGCCTCCGCACGCGCACGCGCCAGCTCCCGCACACACCTTGCCGCGCGCGCACAGCAACCTCCTCTCCCGAGCCGGCCGCGCCACCTCGCTGCACTCCGCCTCCAGCCGCAGCCGCTGCGAGCTCCCGCAGCTCCTTCTCCTCCTCCTGCGCTGCAGCCGCCTTGCCCAGCTGGCTGCCGCTCGCCCTTCCGCAACACACGCAGCACGCGCACGGCGGCCTCTTCTCGCCTGGCCCCGCGCAGCACCTCTCTCCGCCGGACCCCGCCGCAGCCTGGTCTGATACCATGTTGATTCTCAGGGAGGAACTCACCTCAGACTGCTCACCCTCCTGTGTCTTGTCCCTCGCGTGAGTGTGTGGCAGCTCACTGGAACGAGAGAGCTGGCTCCTCTTCTAGGCCAGCCCCATATGGGCCTGGGCCACTTGGGCCTCACATTCAACACTTTTAAATCAGGGACATGCTATCCTTAGGTCTGAATTCTGAAGGGGAAATTGGTGATGTGAATGGGGAATTTGCTATCCTATGATGTTGTTTAATTTAGTGCAAACGACCGACAATGTTCATTGTTGAGTTTCTTCTATGACTATGCAAAATGAAACACAACAGGTGAAATCATGGCACTTATTCTTGATTTCTGCTACTCCCTCCATTCCCTTATACAAGGCCACTATCAAAAATACATTTTGCATCAATACAAGGCCACCAACAGTAATCGAGGCAAAAATTAATGATGTTTCCTCGTACTAGCCACTTTTTATTGAGTTATAAGATTTTGATGCCAATGTAATTGAAATGCTGCTAAAATGTTCTCCTAGTTGATGATTTAATATGGTGGCGGAGAAGATAATCAATATATGTTTGGCTCATCGAAGTCATTTTTCCATGTGCCACCGCCTCCTTGCGATCTGGATCGAACACAAGTTACAGGAGGTTCATTCAACTACCACAAGTTGTGATGCGCATTCAACTATCACTATTTTCATTGTCAACAAAATTATGTGATCCATGTGTATATGTATACATCATATCCAATCGCAGGTCAAGATGTGGCACTTGGGGGTTTCAGTTCTGGAACACTTTTAGAATTACGAGCATCTTTCCTATGGGCTGTATTATTTGTTGCTCCTACAAAGCGTTTAGGCAATAGTATAGTTTGTAAACTCTATTTGAGATTGTGCCATCATTTTTACGAGTTTAGCCTTGATGTGCACAAATATGCTTAAATGCTGCAGCACACATTTATGTGTTGCTGTACATGGAAGTCTATAATATGGAGTAGGTGAACATAAATTTCGATCAGTTTGCTGCTGTTTTTCTATACATTTTTGTGGCTCTATATATTGTTCCTAAATCAAGCTTATAGAGGTAACCATGATACAATATATTAAAACCCAAATAATGGCCTCCAGAAACTACCCAACACCTGCATATTTATTCGTTACGCATACATGTTGATGAAGACAAGAGAAGATGTAAATGTAAACTTCCATGACTGAATAGGAGGTTAGACACGTACAATTTTATGCAAAATATGAAAACCAACACAAAATCTACCAGCGAGGTACACAAACCGACTAGTTTCCACTAGGAATCCAACAATATAATTTTTATGGCATATCATTTCTATTTTGAAGTCAAACCTATGGTCAAAGGTTGACCCAAAATACGATGAGGGCTAATAAACCGAGACAGAGGAAGTATAGTACTCCCTCTGTAAAGAAAT
Source organism: Aegilops longissima (assembly GCA_021605205.1). Taxonomy (NCBI): domain Eukaryota; kingdom Viridiplantae; phylum Streptophyta; class Magnoliopsida; order Poales; family Poaceae; genus Aegilops; species Aegilops longissima. Next base: position 292,390,181 of record CM038679.1, on the reverse strand, counting down.
ATAAGAGCGGGAGGGAGTATCTTGTAAATATTTATTACCCTGCACTTACCGATAAGAATTTATTCATCCCAGATACCAAAGACTGTGGTGCATTGGCAGTACAGTCAATAGAAGCAAGTCCCTCATAAACAATAACCTTGTCCGCTAAGTAGGTTGCCATGATGAAATCATGCTCCACAATAAATGCAGTTTTCTTTGCATGAAGGATGAATCTTTTGATAACCTTCGAGGCAACAATACGCTGCTCTGAATCGAGATATGCACTTGGCTCATCAATTAAATAAATATCTGCAGGCTGAACAACCACAAAGTTGGCATCAATAAGCTGACGGGACGTATGTTCTTGGCCCCATTAAATATTGTTCCCTCCGTCCCAAAATATAGTACATATCAGATTTTTCCAAGTCAAATCTTGTAAACCTTGACCAAGTTTATAGAAAAATTGAAATTTATCAACATCTAGAATGCCAATTCAATACCATTGGATTCATCATGAAGTATATTTTCATATGGTATACATTTGATATTGTAGATATAGATGGTTTTCCTTATAAACATCGTCAAAGTTTGTGAAGCTTGACTTTTGGTAAAACCAACGCGGACTATATTATGGGGTGGAAGGAGTACCGTTTAGGAAAATCATTTTCACACATGAGCCAAGGACTGTGTTGATACTTAGACATGCTAAAAATCACACTATAGCAGGGTGAAGCATCACAAATAGATTATGGACCATACATTATCTTTGTGCTTGATACAATATCCAAAATCTTACTCAACCATAAAAGTAGAGCGAGAAAGGAGTCTTAAAAAACCAAATGGAAAATATACATTTAGTATATTGAACAGTTAGGTGTGGCGGAGATGCGTATGTTGGCCGACTAAAAGGCGACATGTTCAACAGTTAGGTGTGGCGGAGATGCGTATGTTGAGATGGATGTGTGGCCACACGAGGAAGGCTCACCAAACGGCGGTTCGACCCGCAATGTTTTATGGCGCGGAGTGTTGGCCGACTAAAAGGCGACATGTTCAATAGTTAGGTGTGGCGGAGATGCGTATGTTGAGATGGATGTGTGGCCACACGAGGAAGGCTCGAGTCCGGAATGATGATATACGAGATAGAGTTGGGGTAGCACCAATTGAGGAAAAGCTTGTCCAACATCGTGCGAGATGGTTTGGGCATATTCAGCGCAGGCCTCGAAGCTCCATGCATAGCGGACGGCTAAAGCGTGCGGAGAATGTCAAGAGAGGGGGGTAGACCGAATTTGACATGGGAGGAGTCCGTTAAGAGAGACCTGAAGGATTGGAGTATCACCAAAGAGCTAGCTATGGACAGGGGTGCGTGGAAGCTTGCTATCCATGTGCCAGAGCCATGAGTTGGTTGCGAGATCTTATGGGTTTCACCACTAGCCTACCCCAACTTGTTTGGGACTAAAGGCTTTGTTGTTGTTGTTATTGTTGAGTATATTGAACATTTAAAAAAAATACAAGATGAGAAGCCTTCAGAAGTTCAAAACCATATGATGCAAAAAAGAATTGCTTTATCCCGTATAAAGTTCGAAGTGGAAGAAGAAAATACCTTTCCAAGGCACAAACATAATGCTACTCTCTGGAGCTCTCCACCTGATAAATTAATGACTTCCTGGTCCATGAGTTGCTCAATTTGTAGTGGTTTCATAACATCAGATACAAACTGAGGGTGAGTATATGAATCGCGTATCTTCGAATGCAGCAAGTGCCTCACTGGATGCTGGAATTTTGGGCTGATCTTTTGAGGCTTGTAGGACACATTGAATTCAGGAATTTCAACCTCAGTTCCTTCCATGGTATCTGGCTTCAACAACCCGGCCTGTCCAGTCACAACAAGAAAGTATGATGCAACTGCTTCATCAATTCAGTAAAATTACATTATGTACTGTTTTAGCCAGATGAGCTTCACATGATTTGAGCCATGTAACAGTAAATTTCTTATAAAATCATAAGTATACAATGCAGTACCATCAGAAAGACAAGGTATCCTCGATTTCTAAGGTAAAATTCACACCTTTAGATAGCCGATATCAATAGATTAAATGTTGCACCCCGCTTTATAGAGAAGAAGGGTAAACTGCATTCATCTAAGATGAACATTTTCAAACAGCAACAACAAAGCCTTTAGTCCCAAACAAGTTGGGGTAGGCAAAATACTGCGCTCCTTGAGAACAGCAACATACTAAATTGTATACATTGGGTTTGAAGCACCACCAAACTAAATTGTGTTAACAATACCCAATAGGAATCTTGATTCAGTAATACTTAGTTGACTTTCAGAGTACTACACTACTAGGGAGTTAACACAACTTTTAATAGTGGCAAAGGAAAAACTAGACATATTCTGCACTTGTTGAAATTTCAACCTTGAAATGGATAGTCGTGATTTTTTCTATATAGTGTCAAGCTCACAGTGTCCGTAATGGTAAGAAACTAAAGAGCCAAAGGTTCTCATATCATTTCAAATATGAGCACTACTTACAAGGTTTGCAAGATAAGAATAAGGTGAGAGGGAAGTAGGGCGGAGGGAGGGGAGAGAGAGAAAGATGTACCAGCATTCTGATGAATGTAGTTTTCCCTGTGCCGTTCTCACCAAGCATCACAACAATCTGAGAATCAGTGAATTCACCCTCAACGACAGAGAGCTTGAAATTTCCCTGTGTTTTGCTCATGGTAGGGTACTTGTACCGCTGGTACGTAGCAACTTCCTCTGCGTTTTCCTGGGTCTCCGCAATCTAACAGGACCATGCTAACATAAGACATAGGTTTCATGACTGAACAAGTATTTCAAATCCTATGAGCCAATGTTACCTTAAATGTAAGAGATTCATCTCGAAACCGAAGGTTTTCTGTTGGAACAAATCCAGCCAGGAAAATATTGATACCTTCTCGGACCGAAAATGGTAACGTAACTACACCGTAAGCACCTGGCTTCCCATATAAGCAGCAAATAAAGTCGGACAAGTAATCTAAGACACTCAAGTCATGTTCGACAACGATGACATAGCTGAAAACAAATCAGAGAACACTTGATAATAAATTTCTTGAAGCTTTTAGTCAAAAGATCCAAAAGATAATTAGGATAACAAATGATGCATTACCTGTTTGATCTAAGCAAAGACCTAATGACTCGGGCAGCCTTAAGCCTCTGTTTAACGTCCAAATAACTTGATGGCTCATCAAACATGTAAATTTCCGCACTTTGTACAGCAACAACTGCTATTGCAAATCTCTGAAGCTCGCCACCGGACAGATCTCCTACATTTCTGTCAATAACTTGGTTCAATTCAAGGTCAACGCACAGCTCATTTTTCATATCCCGCTCATCTTTCTGCTCAAGTACTTGCCCTACATTTCCTTGAACAGCTTTTGGAATATGGTCAACATACTGCGGCTTGATGATTGCCTATAGAATATGGGGGGCAGAGATAGAATGCACAGTATCAGAAGCGGTCAACAGCATAAGACAGATGCAAAATCATACACTGGAACAGCCTATTCAAACATGTCTGAGTACACTAGGTACTTCCTCCGTCCAGGATTGAAGGGCCGGCACACCATACAGTGTCCATATTTGTTAGGCCATTTGCTTTTATAGCGCTGTGTTTCTCTGGAGATCTGTTGCTAGTCCCATGAGATGATTGGACATGCATACACATGCAGGCTAGGGGAGAGAAATAGGCTGCTGCTGCATGCATGCTATTGACTGGGGCATGCAAGCAGGAGAGCGACCGCATGCAGGCTTGGGGGAGAGATCAAAGGACTATGCAATTAAGAGGGCTGAGTCCCTTGGTCCTAGAGAACTGGCATCCAGACCAATAAACTCGGACGGAAGGAGTATTTGGTATGTCAGTAACTACAATATGGTGACAACCCCAAGACTTGAATAATCTCAGACTATCTATATGTATATAGTCAAACTATTCAGATGCATTACAAAAAAATTCTTAGCACACGTGGAAAGTGATTATAAGCTGGATATCAAGAGCTTGTTGAAAACACGTATTAACAAGCCCTGCATGAATTACAAGCACGATAAGTAAAAAAGTAGAACCTTCAGGTTATCCTCCAATATGCGCGTAAAATAGTTCTGAAGTTCAGACCCACGGAAATATGTGAGGATCTCTTGCCAGTCAGGTGGATTCTGCAAGAGAAGATCTATGAATAACCATCTGTTGTGCAGGGAGTTAAGGGACTCCCCCAATCTAAGAAACCAGTTGAAACCAACCATCAGATAGGAATCAGAGAAGAGATACTGAACATACTTTGAATCGTCCCAGATTGGGCTTCAGCTTGCCAGCTAAGACTTTAAGTGCTGTTGACTTCCCAATTCCATTGGTTCCAACAAGACCCAAAACTTGACCAGGTCTTGGAACAGGCAACCTGCAAGCTCCAAATTATTACTTCTTCGAAAGGGCAGCCTCAACCCAGATTAAACAACACACAAATACCAAAAAAATACACATTCATACAACCACGCTGCGTTTGGATGTCTGTAATGAGGCCCCGAATTGGATTTTTTATTCCCAAATTTCCAATTCAGCTGTTTGGCATGCACATGGAAACAGCAGTCTGAAATAAAACGAATACAGCACCGAAATCGCTTACACGCGCTGAGCCCTCCCAATGTTTCCAAGCTCAACCCCTCCGATTTGGCTGGAAATCGTCCATCCCGCAAAACATAACGATTCAATCTTTCTTTCTTCCCTCGCTTGACCAAGGAAACAGCAGCCCACCGACGGCGGTGGCCAATCCTCGCCGACGGAGAAGCCCCCCGACGGCAGTGGCCAGTCCTCGCCGGCCCTCCGGCACCTGAATCCCCGCCACCTCAGCTCATCCCCCTTCTCCAATGGATGCCTCATCTCCCCCTCCGGCTCGGATCTCGTCGTGGAGTTGCAGTGGCCATCCGTCAGGACTAGCAAGCCATGGCCGCCAGCGCTGCCGATCCCACCATCACCGCCTCCATCTCCACCAAGCATTGGTAACCATCCAATCTCTCACGGTTCCGTCCTTGTTTGTTTCTTCTTTGCTGCTGGTTACAAGTTGCCAAAACATTGCAATATTGCTCACGTCCTTTCAATCCGGCAATCTCTTCAGTCGTTACTAATTCACTAGTTCATCAGTTGGTGGTCGAATGCACATTACCCAGCCATGTACTGTCAAGTGTCAACTGCAGGAACAGATTTCATGGTGCTTGCTCTCTTATGACACTGCAGGAAATTTTGTTTGTTATCATCCAGTCAGACCAAATTTAGTTTCTCTTCGCCGTATTGCTAGATGAGATTAGTAACAAAAGGATCGATTGTTAATTTTTGATGGGTGGATTGATTCTTAATTATGTGTGGAACTTATGGCTCTGCTTTGGCTGGTTGCTTTTCATAAGAGACATATTGTACAAATTTCAATATTATGTGTGGAACTTGTGATTCTGCTTTGATGGGTGGATTGATTCTTAATTTTGTGTGGAACTTATGATTCTTAATTATGTGTGGAACTATAATTATGTGTGGAAATTATAGTTACATATTGTACAAATTTTGATTTGATACATATAGAACAAGGCACTATGCAATTCCATAGTTTGCCATCCAAACAAGATTTGGTATTGAAACCTCACTGGGATTCCATGAGCATCCAAACAAGCGAAATTGTACTCATGTCCATTACAGTTTACCCACTGAATTGGTATTGAAACCAATTCAATACGGAGGCCTTTAATACAGACATCCAAACGCAGCGCCAGGCTCTTTGATTTAAAAAGTACCTGTGCAATTTGAAGGTATTCGGTCCATAGCGATGGGTAGTATCTTTCTCCAAATCTTTTGGAAGATTGATGATTTCAATGGCATCAAATGGGCATTTCTGCATCAAGTATTACAGCAGAAGTGAGAAGATTATAGTAACACTATGAAAAATCATACATCTTAATTGCTGTATTAAATGACAAGCATACCTTAACACAAATACCACAACCAATACACAGCTCTTCAGAAATGAATGCAAGTTTGGCCGCTGGACTAACTTCAATGCAAAGCTTTCCTGTACAATAAGACAGTTAATTGTCATAACCACAGCAGCACTTTAGCTAGGAAACCCTCTAGCATGCATAACACATCAACGTGCTTGGCAATGTTAGGGAAAGGGGATGGGTGTTTAGATGTGGGAGTTTGTTGGGGAATTAAGCTTGGGAAATTGATTATTAATCTAAAACCCATGTTTGGTGTGAGGTGAGATTTAGTTCGAATTTTGGGAATTGGGCTCCTTAGTTCCCTTTCTCCCTTTCCTCCTAAGCTCCCTTGCCACCGGCCAAACAATGGATTATATGTTTCATACCCCCAAAACGCTCATTCCCTAACACTAAATCCCCTCAACCAAACGCACTGTAAGCACCAAAAGGGGAAATGGAGAATTGGTGCAGCCACAATAAGCGCTATAAATGTGCGCATATATGTGGACACTGATCCTTGTTCATAGACTACAATAACAAACAGATGGCAACATGTATGAGAAACTGAATCAAATCTTAAGCACGTAACAACGCTTAAGCAAGTTCGTAGCAACGATACTACAGCTGCCAAAACAAAAACGTGACCATGTTAAGCGATCCATTCCCCAGATCCTGCTAGTACAAGGCACAGATCAGTCAGCTTGAAATCAAAATCATCATATAAACAGATTGCCCCGTGGAAATGGGAAACCACTAGGATCTACGCTTTGATTCACCAATAGCACCGGCAGACAAATCGTAAGCCCTCATCGATCAGACCCGCGAGTGTGGAGAGAGAGGTGAATTACCGGTCTTGACAACGGGGCAGCTCTTCTTGCACTCCTGGCGGCACTTCTTGGGCTTGCACTTGTCCTCGCTCACGATCGCGATACGGGTCAAACGGTCCGCCATCTGCGGCGACTCTCCGTATTCGCCGCCCCGTCCAAAGAGATTTCCGCTGGAGGGGGCAGAGCACTACCACTGGCGGCGGCACTAGAGTTAGGCGTGGAAGCGGCGGCGGGGAGGAGGGTATATCACTTTGGCTTTGGCTACCAAGTGTACCAAAAAACCCTAGGCTCGAGTCCTCCATTCGGTCTAAACCGCGTCAAGCATTTACAACCGGACCACTCAAACTCAGGATCTCAATTATAGATTCGTGTCGTGAACCAACCTGTGGTTAGATGGTTAGAGGGACAGTGATATCCCCAGTCCATCAAGTTTCAAGTCCTGGTGCTCGCATTATTTCTGAATTTATTTTAGGATTTCCAGCGACGTGCTTTCAGTGGAAGGAGACGTGTGCGTGTGTGCGTTCATATGGATGAGTGTATGCGCGTATGTATGAGCGCTTGCGTCTGTACTGATGTTCAAAAAAATTTATAGATTCGTGTCGGAGATGGAGGCCTTAGCGGTGACCATCAGATCAAGAGATGAATGGGTCGACTCGCCCATACGAACTCCTCGGTAGCGCCATGCAATTCCGTGCCCGTCGAGGGGTATTTACGTCTTTTCACTTGCACAACCCAATCACTATGCCTTGATCCATCCCCTCTCCCGCACAACTTCCATGACCCCCTTTCTCCTCTCGCCTCCTGACTCCCTCTCCCTCTTTCCACATGTCGTCATCGTAGCCGCCACCACCTCCCATTTCTCCTGGCATGGTCGTCTCCGGCACCACCATCATTAGGCAGGCCTTTGCCTCGCCTCATTCTATCGATTCACCGCTCTACCCGCTGCTCTACGCCCCCGGATTACTAACCCTAGTCGTGGCTCGGGGTAGCCGGCAAAGCGACAGGGTGGTCGTCGGTTGAGCCTTCGCGCAACTCCTGGTGCGGAGCCCCCTACGTGTTGGAACACGCGGTACGCTATGCTAGCGCCAAATAAAATTTTCTACCGCGCACCCAAGATCATGCTGCTGGAAATAGATTACGAGATCGGGTTTACCACTAGACGCGCAGTCACCGCAACGGAAGTAGAGTTGGTGATGCGTGTAGCCGATCTCCCGGGCCGTCTCCTCCTAGCGTCACCGATCTCCCGCGAACAGCGAAGACCCGTGAACAGTGATCTCCCGCGGACGGCACCTCACGGTTCCCTCGAACGGTTCGTCCAAGCACTGCAAATGCGGTGCCTCCAAGGTATCCACACGTGCGGGGTGCAGTGGCGGGCGGCAGACTGCTAGGTCCGATCGTACGTCATGGATGTGGGGAACATGGGGAGTGGCGGTGGCTAACCAGGGTGCGAGAGGATCAATCCTAAGTGGTGCGCCCACTCCCCTTTATATAGACCTCCGAGGTGGGCTCAACACTTGAGCCCACTAGAAGTCCACATTCATTTTCCACTCGGATCCAATCCGAATGGGCTGCAGCCCCTTAAGTGTGCGACCCTATAGGTTCACGTATGCATGGACACGACCAAGTCGATAGTTGGTAGCGGCTCCTAACAGAACGTGACAACTCCCATGTGTGTGTGAAGTCGTTTGACGAACCTCGACAATGTGTCATATGCAACATTCATTTTGCCTCATGATATTTGTTGTCGATCTCAAGGCGAGTACTTTGTCATCCTTGTGATAGTTCGACCTCTCTTCTCGAAACCGTGATACAGTTTACCGAAGTGGGTTAACACTTAACCCAAGTCGCATGGCCATGTTTTCCGAATCTGATCACTCGAGAGGGCCCAGAGAATATCTCTTCAAATAGGAGGGGCAAATCCCTTCTTGGTCAACCATGTCTCGCGGCATGTCTCACGGCTCACCCGAAAGCTACCTTTATAACTACCCAGTTACGGAGTAGCGTTTGATGGACCCTAAGTGAGACGATCCTCATCCCGAGAACATGCGAGGACCTCAGGTCTAGGACATGGCATAGACATTGTACTTGAGACTAACAGATGACTATATCTCGATGTGTCTCTGTAACACCCCGAGGATCATGCTACACTAAACCACCATGATGATGCTAAGCTACTGTGAATTTCAATGATAATCATGTTGGGATAATATCTCATTTCAAATTCCTCTCTGAGAACAATTCAAAGTCACAATGCAAAATGAGTTTGCTCGAAACTTGCTAGAAAAATGTCCGTCATTTGACAAATATTCCATAACATTTATTTGTTAAGGAACACAACATCCCTCTTGTGCAAAGATGAGCTTTGGCAATTATAACCACATCATTTAAGCTTTTTTAATGCTATCCCTTTATGAAAAATTCAAATGAACTCCAAAATTGCACAAACGTTTTGTGGCATCGCAGAATATTTCATAGTGTTTTTGTGGCCAAGCTCCACTTTTATGCAAGGTCATTTGGTGGCTTGAATTATTGCAAAACTATTCTTTGTAAAATAAAACAAAAGCAGAAAATACAAAGGCCTTTATAAGAAAAATAAAAGAGAACCCCCCTCTCCTAGGCCTCATTCAGCCTAGCCTTAGACCAACCAGGCCGCCCAGCCCGACTTGTCCCTCTCCTTCCTCCTCTGTTCACAGAGGGAGGTGGACCGGGGCCGCCTGCGGGTCATGATGGCCACGCCACGGCCATCCACCGCGCCCGTTGACCTACAAAGCGCCCGCACTCGGTGAACCCTAGATCACCAATCCTCCCTCTCTCGCTCGTCCCTCCGATCCTTCACGCCTGACCCTCGTCTCAAGCCTTGTCGCTGCTGACGCGCCACCGCCACCTCGAGCTGCGTTTGGAAGTCCAGCAGCTTCGCGGGCTCGTCCTCGTCTTCTCGCCCATAGATCGACACGGGGACTGCCGCGATCGTCGCCATCGCCTCTTCCCTTCTCGGTGGTCACCGGCGATCACCGAGCCACGTGCCTCCTCTGCGCTCCCGAACCCGAGAGGCCTCCGTGTGCTCGCCTGTGAGCTCCGCCTCCCTCTCCCTATCTCCCGTGCTCTATCCCTGGCCAGTAGCTAGCTGCCGTCGCCTCCGCGCCCCCCCGCCGCCGCCGACGAGATCATGGCCGTCCTTGTGGTCGACGTCGCCGCCACCGAGGCCACCGTTGTACTCTGGAGCCCCGGGGCCCAATGAGCCTAAGCACGGGCCTCCCGTGCCCCTAGCCGCTAGTCCGACCCCCTCATCTCCGGCCGCCGCCATGCCTCACCACCGATGGCACTCGGCCACTCCCCTTGAGCCACCACCCGAGATCGGCCTTGTTGCTCGCTCGTCCGACGCCCCCTGCAGCGCGGAAGCGGTGGCCGTGGGCGAAATCCGACGAGGTCCGAGGCCTCCGCCGCGTTTTGGCGTCGCCGGCGTCAAGCCGCCGGCCACCGCCGACGTGGCCGACCTGGGCCACCCGAGGTCGGTGCCGATGGTTCACGACCCGCTGATCGCTTTGCCTAGTCAACGGCGCCGATCAAGCAACCCCGATGACGATGTGGCCCCCATGATTAATTAAACTAATTTAATTTTAAACTAATCTGCTAATTATCTTAGTGGCTGACAGATGGGGCCCATCTGCTAATTGACCTAATTAGTTGAATTTAACTCTCTGGTTAACCCACTCTCTATGACAGTGGGGACCCACGGGTCAGTTTGACCTAGTCAGCCAGTCTGTTGACTGCTGACGTCATCCGCACGTCATACTGACATCATTTTTCCTTTTCTATTGATTTTAAATAATTCCAGGATACGTTTAAAACTTAGAAAATTCATATAAAATAATCAGAACTTTCGGATGAAAATGTTTTCTATATGAAAGTTGCTTCAAAAATCCAACGAATCCGAACACGTGGTCCGTTCATCATCACATGCTCCTAGCATGCTGAGCATGGAATTTTCCCCTCCGGTCATCTGTTTGACATTAGTCCGGAGCCGGAATACATTCGGTTGAATTCCCCTTCACCTATATCGTAGCCATATGTTAGGTCACATCCGACACTGACTATTTGCCATGTTATACTCTGCGATGCTATGCACCTGATATTTCTTGTTTCTTCCCCTCTTCCCTCCGGAGACCCCGAGACCGATGTCGATGTCCTCGTGATCGACTACGCCACCGACGACCCTCTCTCTTGCCGAGCAACCAGGCAAGCCCCCTTGATCACCGGATATCGCCTACTCTTCTCTATCTTGCTTGCATTAGAGTAGTATATCATGTTACCGCTTTGAGATACTCCTATCTTCGTTGCATAGCTTTGTCCTTGTAACTTCATTGTTACCTTACCGCAATCCTATATGCTTAGTATAGGATGCTAGTACTTTCATCTGTGGCCCTACATTCTTGTCCGTCTGCTGCGTGCTATACTATCGGGCCGTGATCACTCGGGAGGTGATCACGGTATATACTATATATTGTACACTATTACATTACCGTGGTACTTTGTTCGAGATGGAAATTTGAAAGGGCGGTGGTTCCATCCGGTAGAGGTGGGCACGGGTTCCCGACGCCCCGATCGATACTTTGTGGCGGAGGCGGCAGGCAGGTTGAGACCGCCTAGGAGAGAGGTGGGCTGGCCTGTTCGGCGTTCATGGATACTTAACACGCTTAACGAGGTCTTGGTATTTGATCCAGGTTGGCTACGAGCTTATACGCACTAACCATCTACGCGGGAGTAGTTATGGGTATCCCGTCGTGGTATCGGCAATTCAGACGTCGGCGACGAGCGGCGCTGGCCGGATTGGACTGGAACGCTTCATTGGCTAGGTCTGCTTCGGCCACAGACGAACGCAGGTGTGTGCTTTCAGGCGATGGGCCCTGACCCTGCGGCGCTTAGGATTAGAACCGCGTGTTGGCCTCTCTGTTGTGCCTAGGTGGGGCTGCGGCGTGTTGATCTTCCGCGACCGGGCATGACCCAGAAAGTGTGTCGGCCAAATGGGATCAAGCGTCTTTGGGTAAGATGGTGCACCCTGCAGGAAGTTAATCTATTCGGATAGCCGTGATCTTGATGTGCAGGGCGACTTGGAGTTGTACCTTGAGCTTATGACAACTAGAACCGGATACTTGATAAAACACACCCTTCCAAGTTCCAGATACAACGGTGGTCGCTCTCGCTCGGGGTATGAGCGGGGATTGCGGGTAGGATTATTGCTATATGTTGTTACTTGGAGGACTTCAGATCGTCCCTCCTACTGTTGCAAGGCAGTGTCGAGCGTAGTCTTCATTAAGACTAGCTATCCCCTCTTATTCGGCATTCTGCAGATTCGGTCCATCGATATGGCCTTTACACATATATCCATGCATATGTAGTGTAGCTCCTTGCTTGTAGTACTTTGGATGAGTACTCACGGTTGCCTTGTTCCCCTTTTCCCCTACCTTTACTCGATTGCTGCAATCAGATGTTGGAGCCCGAATCGACGCCACCGCCTCATTTACTACTACTGGAGGTGCCTACTACTACGTGCAGCCACGCGGCGGCGACGGGGAGTGACCTAGGAGGATCCCGAGCGGGAGGCCGCTCCTCTTCGATCTGTATCCCGTTTGTGCTAGCCATCTTATGGCACCTTGTTTAACTTATGTACGTGCTCAGATATTGTTGCTTCACGACTCGTCTATGATCGAGCACTTGTATTCGAGCCCTCGAGGCCCCCGGCTTGTATTATGATGCTTGTATGACTTATTTTATTTGTAGAGTTGTGTTGTGATATCTACCCGTGAGTCCTTGATCTTGATCATACACCTTTGCGTGCATGATTAGTGTACGATTGAATCGGGGGCGTCACAAGTTGGTATCAGAGCCAGGTTTCGATCCTGGGACCTGTGGGTTATGGGCCCACGTCGCCATTGGGTGGTATTAGGATCTTTTACTCCTCGATCTTAACTCTGGGGTTCTGAACTCTTTTCTATTCGGGTTAAATGAATTTGCTAAAAACAAAACTAACTTTAGGTTCTCGCAAGTACTTTCTCCCGGAGAGCCCCTCACTTCAGATGATCGTTTGCTAATCAGAAGATTCCGAAGATACTCTCTGATGTTCTCTCGACACTTTGTGCCCATCACTTTTGCTATTTCTGATCACCGATAAATCCGTATGGATAACTACTTACCCTTGCCGTTCATCGATCACCCCATTGATCTTGTTATTACAAGATACCCAAGTTTCTCTATTGTTCCGAGAGTACTTTGTGCCTCCGCCTAGCAGTTCCTTACTAAATACCCCTCAAATAAATACTCGCACTTGTCGAGTATCCGCTCATCCCATGTTGTTCATGTGTTACACAAAATTCTTCAAAATACTATTCGATCTTCCGAGAATCCTCTGGAGCCTTTGGCTCTTGAAATTCTTGCTTGCTTGCATTATGGTTAATCCCATAAGTCTCGTAGTCATATTGACATCCCTTGTCATTATCATTTTGAGTCTGTTGGCTCAATACGTTTATGAATACCATAATCATCATTGATTCTTATAAATTACCTTTTCGTTTGAGCTGCCATTCTTTTAACTGGAATTGGTTCTCGACTAATCCTATTGCCGTTGATTGTACCCTAAGGCTATTCAACTTATCCACCCCTAAATCGAGCATTGCTTGATCCCTTGATTTAAATCATAATTCCTTTGCATTTGACAATTGAGTTAGTCATTGTTTCTATAATCTGATCTCCTTGCATTCTTCTTCCTCTAGTTAAATCTCGATGCTCACGTCGGACCCCTTGTGGGCCATCAGGTCCATTGTTGGATTTTATCCGTCGGCATCCTTCATATTCAATAACTTTGTGAGACCTTCCACGATACATAATGCCTTTGGTAAATTGTATCCTCTGCTTTATCAACCATGCTCTACCTCCGAGCTTGAGTTATTTACCCACGAGTTGATGGTATACGTTCCTAAGATGCCTTGGTGGGTTGAACCTATGCCCTCCTTAATATGTGTGAACTCGAAAGTTTTCACGAGTCATACTCTTACGGTATTTGCGGATAAAATTTCAACGCTATAACTTCATCAAAAACGAGAAGTGAATGAAAGGGTATGCATTGGAAAAGTGGAGTCGACCTTGAACCTTGCGTTCATGCCCATGGACACGATGTAGAGCTTATCATTAAAGCTTCTCTTAAATAATTATTCCTTTGGTATAAGTTCATCTTATATCGTGGATCCGCCTTTTGAAATCGTGGTTCCACCATGTTCTCTTTTAAATACCATTTCTCGTGCAAGTTTTAGCACTTGTCTTCTGTAGAGCAATACCCCGGTCCAACCTCTACTTTGATCTTTCATCGAGTATTACCCCCCGGTATCTCGAGATTATCATGGAACAAACATAACTTCTTATGAGTTCTTCATCAAGTGCTACCTTCCCATCGATTCCAATTTTTCACGGGCTCGAGTTATTAAACACTCAAAGACGCCGATAATCGAACCGAGTCCGCATTACGGTTCAACGACACTTGATAATCTTCTTTAAGTATGAATTTGTAACCGATCACGCCATTCCTAGCCTGTTTGACTATATCCTTGTCGTGCGGGTTTTAAGCTGTGCTACCGGTCCTTATCCGGGAGCACAACTTTCGACGATTGAGCTAAGCTTACGTCGATTTCCTTGTCTTATCGTTCCATCTTGAACAACAAACTTGATCTCGAGTTTGTGTCGTAGCTATGGTTCCAATAACCTCTTGCTTCATCATTCCTTTGACTTGATGTAAATCAGCGATTGATTACATCTGCATGAAATCTCTCGACAATTGTGTCGTGATGATCATCAACCTTATGAGCTCTTCTAGGAATTCAATTGAATTCATGATGGGTAATACCATCCTTCCCCCTCGATGATTCCTGTTCTCATCGACCACTTTATTGCCTTCCGTTCAACACAAGTTGTTCGTGTTTTGTGTTATACCTTGAGTTCCTTGCTATCCAGCATTTGTTCTTCTTTACCTTGGAGTATTACCATCTGTTAATATCAAGGATGTTGTGAGGACTGCTCCACCTATTAAGAAATTCTTGGTATTGAGATGCTTCTCACCATCACCTTTCTTTCTTGGTCCCCGTGTTGCTTCCAACCGGTGTACCAACAAGTGAACGGTGCTGTTTGAATTCTGCCCTTCTAGGAAGCCTCTTGCTTTGGTGAAATTCTTAGACTATCGATTATTGAATCACCATTCTGACATTGGTCGTGCAACCCAACCCATCGGGCGCACCCTTCAACCAATGTGTATGTTTCCTCGAGCATACTTCCTTATATCATTTGATCTGACAAATGTTATCTCCTGGTTCACTTAATTGTGGAAACCCATCTTTTGGGAATCTCGGTAAATTACCGTTGAGTTCACCAGACACCTCCTTGCCCTCTCCTTGGGTTAATGATGGACTCTTGTTAACGGAAATCACTTCATAGTCCATTTCCCCGAGAATCTTACAATGTCATCTCGTCAATTTGCGTTGCACCTCTTCTTCTCAGGTATCCTAAGTCTGAGGTATCCTGACACCAATCGGATCTGAATCTCGGTCAGATATGATGGTTGGGACCACTTTCCAAGAGTAATGATGTTGGTCCTTTGATGACCCGGTAGCATGATGTCATGCCTAGCACCCCCTGGAGGACCTATCATTATAGATTCCTTTTCAGCGAGGTTATCCTTTCATCCATGAGGGAATTGTATCTTGTTTCTACAAGTTATTCTGATGGATCCTTCGTGATTCAAAGTCCGATCTTCACCGAAGACCATGCCAATGCTATCTCGAAGCATGTACGTGATACTCGGCTTTCAACAAGAACATTGAAGCCCAATGCTAAATGTTTCTTGCTCAATTATCCAAACACCGTTGTATGGGTAATGTCATGAAATTTCTCTCCCTTACCTAAAGGGTTTTCTACATTATCTCCTCGTCGTGGATATCTTGCTCGCTTGTCCTTGGGAAGGATATACCCTTGAATTATGTGTTTAAACATATTTTCCTTTCCATTGTTACATTTAACTGATGATCATATTTTCCATCCATTGGTTTGTTTAAACCTTTTCTATGATCTATATGATATAAGCGGTAATAATCCTTTGCTTGTGCAAGCACCTCGTGTTACAACACTGCCAGTAAGACCCTATTACTATTGTTGGTGACATTCCGGTAACCACCGATGGACGAGAACTTTGCCTATTGGTCCGTCTCGTCCTAACAAGCAGGAAAATGGTTCTCTTAGTCCCTCGCCCTTGGTTACTGTTGACCCTCAGAGTCTCCTCTGACATGCCTTGCTTACATGATCGTGCAAGATGTCACCACCCTTCCTACTTTCAACCCACATGGTGGGCCCATAACCCAGGTCCATTGGATTGAAAACGACTCTCTGTACACCCCTGTTGCGAAGTTATTCCTCACGCTTGACCTTTTATGTAATTCACGGGCCACTTGCACATTGATCAATCCCAGTATCGACGCGATACTTACTCTCGCTACTCTGAACCCCTTTCTCACTCTGGCTCGGGCTTGAGCCGCTACCTACCCGCTTGGAGCCTATTATGGTACCTTCGTACCTTACTCTCGAGGTATTCCATATGTCCAACTCGAGATAATTTTATACTAATTCATGGGTTAACCCAGCATTGTTGTCCTTAAAAGCATTATGTCGTAGTGAGCTGCCCTTTCCTTTCGTAAATACGATAGAGTTCGAAGAAATGATGACCGGTTTATCATGATGCATCGGAATAAAGGATTGAAGACATCAACGAAAGGATTAACTTCTTGAGAAGATCCGTTAGATTATCTTAACGGACCTTTCCCCTTACTCCCTCTTAAATCTCGGGACGAGATTTCTTGTAGTGGAGGAGATTTGTAACACCCCGAGGATCATGCTACACTAAACCACCATGATGATGCTAAGCTCTGTGAATTTCAATGATAATCATGTTGGGATAATATCTCATTTCAAATTCCTCTCGGAGAACAATTCAAAGTCACAATGCAAAATGAGTTTGCTCGAAACTTGCTAGAAAATGTCCGTCATTTGACAAATATTCCATAACATTTATTTGTTAAGGAACACAACATCCCTCTTGTGCAAAGATGAGCTTTGGCAATTATAACCACATCATTTAAGCTTTTTTTAATGCTATCCCCTTTATGAAAAATTCAAATGAACTCCAAAATTGCACAAACGTTTTGTGGCATCTGCAGAATATTTCATAGTGTTTTTTGGCCAAGCTCCACTTTTATGCAAGGTCATTTGGTGGCTTGAATTATTGCAAAACTATTCTTTGTAAAAATAAAACAAAACAGAAAATACAAAGGCCTTTATAAGAAAAATAAAAGAGAACCCCCCTCTCCTAGGCCTCGGCCACTAGCCTTAGACCAACCAGCCGCCCAACCCAGCTTGTCCCTCTCCTTCCTCCTCTGTTCACGGAGGAGGTGGACAGCCAAGGCACCGCCCGTGGTCATGATGGCCACGCCAAGCCATCCACCGCGCCCGTTGACCTACAAAACCCCCCGCACCTGGTGAACCCTAGATCACCAATCCTCCTCTCTCGCTCGTCCCCTCCGATCCTTCACGCCCGACGCCGTCTCAAGCAAGCGTCGCCGTTGACGCTGACCACCGCCACCTCGAGCTGCGTTTGGAAGTCCAACAACCGGCGGGCTCGTCCTCGTCTTCTCCGCCCACAGATCGACACGGGATCGCCAGATCGTCGCCATCGCCTCTTCCCTTCTCGGTGGTCACCGGCGATCACCGAGCCACGTGCCTCCCTCTGCGCTCCCGAACCCCGAGAGGCCTCCGTGTGCTGCCCGTGAGCTCCGCCTCCCTCTCCCTCTCTCCCGTGCTCTATCCGCGCCGTAGCTAGCTGCCGCCGCCTCCGTGCCCCTGCCGCGCCGGCGAGATCATGGCCGTCCTTGTGGTCGGCGTCGCGCCACCGAGGCCACCGTTGTACTCTGGAGCCCCAGGGGCCCAATGAGCCTAAGCACGGGCCTCCCTGTGCCCCTAGCCGCTAGTCCGACCCCCTCATCTCCGGCCGCCGCCATGCCTCACCACCGATGGCACTCCGGCCACTCCCTTGGCCACCACCGCCAGATCGACGTTGCTCCGCTCGTCCGAACGCCTCTGCGCGTGAAGCGGTGGCCGTGGGCGAAATCCGACGAGGTCCGAGGCCTCGCGGCGTTTTGGCGTCGCCCGGCGTCAAGCCGCCGGCCACCGCCGACGTGGCCGACACTGGGCCACCCCTGTGGTTGCCGATGTTCACGACCCAGATTGATTGCTTTGCCTAGTCAAGCGGCGCCGACTGGCAACCCGATCATTGACAGTGGCCCCATGATTAATTAAACTAATTTAATTTTAAACTAATCGCTAATTATCTTAGTGGGTCGACGGATGGGGCCCATCGCTAATTGACCTAATTAGTTGAATTTAACTCTCTGGTTAACCCACTCTCTATGACAGGTGGGACCCACGGTCGATTTGACCTAGTCACCGGTCATTGACTGCGGCGTCATCCGCTGCGTCATCTTGACATCATTTTCCTTTTCTATTGATTTTAAATAATTCCGGGATCGTTTAAAACTTAGAAAATTCATATAAAATAATCAGAACTTCGGATGAAAATGTTTTCTATATGAAAGTTGCTCGAGAAAAATCCAACGAATCCGAATCGTGGTCCGTTCATCTGTCACATGCTCCTAACATGCTGAGCATGGAATTTTCCCCTCCGGTCATCTGTTTGACATACGGTCCGGGCCGGAATACATTCGGTTGAATTCTTCACCTATATCGTCGTAGCCATATGTTAGGTCACATCCGACACAGCTATTTGCCATGTTATACTCTGCGATGCTATGCACCTTTATATTTATTGTTTCTTCCCCTCTTCCCTCCGGTGAACCCAGAGACCGATCTTGATGTCCTGTGATCGACTACGTCACCGACGACCCTCTCTCTTGCCGAGCAACCAGGCAAGCCCCCTTGATCACGGATATCGCCTACTCTTCTCTATCTGCTTGCATTAGAGTAGTATAGCATATTCTTGCTTTCAGATACTCCTATCTTTGTTGCATAGCTTTGTCCTTGTAACTTCATTGTTACCTTACCGCAATCCTATATGCTTAGTATAGGATGCTAGTACTTTATCTGTGGCCCTACATTCTTGTCCGTCTGCCGTGCTATACTATCGGGCCGTGATCACTCGGGAGGTGATCACGGGTATATACTATATCTTGTACACTATTACATTACGTGGTGCTTTGTTAGGAGATGAAATTTGAAAGGACGGTGGTTCCATCCGGTAGAGGTGGGCACGGGTTCCGACGGCCCCGATCGATACTTTGTGGCAGAGCGGACAGGCAGGTTGAGACCGCCTAGGAGAGAGGTGGGCTGGCCTGTTCGGCGTTCGCGGATACTTAACATGTAACGAGGTCTTGGTATTTGATCCGAGTTGGCTCTGAGCTTATCGCACTAACCATCTACGGGAGTAGTTATGGGTATCCGGCGTCGTGGTATCACCGAAATACTTGAGACGTCACGACGCGGGCGGCGGTAGCCGGATTGGACTGGAACGCTTTCTTTGGGCTAGGTCTGCGCTTCGGCAGCACACATAGCGTCGCGGTGTGCTTTCGAGGCGATGGCCCGGACCCTGCGGCGCTTAGGATTAGACCGGCGTGTTGGCTCTCTGTTGTGCCTAGGTGGGGCTGCGGCGTGTTGATCTTCCGCGGCGGGCATGACCCAGAAAGTGTGTCCGGCCAAATGGGATCAAGCGTCTTTGGGTAAGATGGTGCACCGCAGGAAGTTAATCTATTCGGATAGCCGTGATCTTGATAGTAAGGGACGACTTGGAGTTGTACCTTGAGCTTATGACAACTAGAACCGGATACTTGATAAAACACACCCTTCCAAGTTCGAGATACAACGGTGGTCGCTCTCGCTCGGGGTATGAGCAGGGATTGCGGGTAGGATTATTGCTATATGTTGTTACTTGGAGGACTTCAGATCGTCCCTCCTACTGTTGCAAGGCAGTGTCGAGCGTAGTCTTTGTTAAGACTAGCTATCCCCTCTTATTACGGCATTCTGCGATTCGGTCCATCGATATGGCCTTTACACATATATCCATGCATATGTAGTGTAGCTCCTTGCTTGCGAGTACTTTGGATGAGTACTCACGGTTGCCTTGTTCCCCTTTTCCCCTACCTTTACTCGATTCTGCAATCGGATGTTGGAGCCCGAATCGACGCCACCGCCTCGGCGACTACTACTGCGGAGGTGCCTACTACTACGTGCAGCCCGCGGACGACCGGGAGTGACCTAGGAGGATCCCGAGGCGGAGAGGCTGCTCCTCTTCGATCTGTATCCGGTTTGTGCTAGCCATCTTATGGCACCTTGTTTAACTTATGTACGTGCTCGAGATATTGTTGCTTCCACGACTCGTCTATGATCGAGCACTTGTATTCGAGCCCTCGAGGCCCCTGGCTTGTATTATGATGCTTGTATGACTTATTTTATTTGTAGAGTTGTGTTGTGATATCTACCCGTGAGTCCTTGATCTTGATCGTACACCTTTGCGTGCATGATTAGTGTACGATTGAATCGGGGGCGTCACAGTCTCAAAGTGGGTCTGTCCGACTCGGTGATCTCCATCCTCGAGTCCATACTATCGGTTTAGCATCTCCATGCACATGACTTTTGAAACATAGTCATCAACCGAGTCGTATACTAGTCAAGGATATGTGTCCGCATAACCTTATCAACTAGGGACCATTAGAACAATCATCATACAATACATAGTTCCACAAACAAGTCGCATACTTATTGATACATATCATTGATGATGTTCAAGGACAATACAAAGGACTCATGAATACATATGGAAATATCATCATCACATGATTGCCTCAGGGCATATCTCCTACACTAGGGTCATCCCCATGAATACTACACCAACTCCTCAAGAGTTAGGTGGTCCTATGACAAGAGCTCATGCACGTGCCATTGAACATGAGGTGAACTCGCTCCTCGGTGATTAGGTTCCAAGAGGATAACCATGAAGAAGTTAGGAGCATTGGACAGGGCGGTGCCGAACCAGAGCAAGAAGACCAAGAGGAATGATCACACATAAGCTACAAGCACCGGACATCCGATACGCGCGCGAAGGGCAGCGGCCTCCCAGGGAAACAAGCCCAGACGCAAGTCTATAGCTACCAGACATCCGGCAGTCCACAATCAACCGGACATCTGGTCCTCACTGAAAATCCGGCCACACATGTCCAATACCCAAACGATAAATTTTGCCAGAAGTCTGAAAACCACCAAACATCCAGAAGCCCCCAACCACCTGACTTCCAGTCCGTTAGGAGTCACCGAACATCCGGTGACCACCGGACGTCCGGCACTGCCTGCGCGCAGCTTCTAGGATTTTGAACCATGTATCCCCCCCTTTCTCCCTAGACTATAAATATGCATCCCCTACCTCTTCCATAGAGTTAGCAAAGTATATTGAACTGAGGTCTATATAGCTATTTGCTCGTCTACCACTTCATTAGAGACCAAGACCTCCATTGGAGAATATCCCTTGGTGGATTCAATACCACTTCAAGGGAAGATCCATCTCATGGATGCAAGGCCCATACTCTAGGGAAGATCTATCTGCCTCCAAGACTTCATCTCCTTTGGATTTATGAAGAACTCTACCTAGTGCTTTTTCCTTGACTTGTTCTTGTATGCTTGTGGATCTCATGTGTGCTATTCTAATGGATGTGTGATTTGGACATGTTTGAGTGATTCCCGTTTGAGTTCTTGCTTCTTATTCCTTTCCCCCGCCAAGTGTGAAAGGATTGGCCATCTAGGGTTCCACTTGTCGTGGGAATTACTCTGACAATGAATACTAGGGGTACGAACAAGGGCTAGATCAAGCAATGACGCAAGCATGACACAATGATTTTATGAGTTCGGGCCCTTCTCGGAGGAGGTAATAACCCTACGTCTCGAGCTCTGGGAGTTGTGTTTCTTCTCTCGTGTCTGATGATTACAATGGATGCGAACCCCTCCTCCTGTGCTACGGGGTGGCTTATATAGAGTGTGCCGCGCCCTTGAGCTAGTTATGTTACAAAGAGAGACTTGATTGACATGAATCATTACAGGCATTCTCATGGTAACTAATGTATTAAACTCTAGTAACGCACGCAGACGTGCACCCCTTGACGCTCCAGTATCTGCCTGATCCGCCTGTCTCCCCTTGACCAGGTCACCGTGGGGTAGTCCAGTGAGCTTAGTGCAGCCGAGTGGATGGGTGGTGTCCGAGTGGATGAATGTCGTCCGAGTGGAGGGAACCTTGCATGGCGTCTAAACGATACTTGCGACCCAGGGACCTTAGTGTCTGGTGTTCTGGATCTCGTCTACGATCTAGAATGTACCTCTCTTGACCCTACCTGTAATGGGTAGCCCCAACATTAGCCCCCAAATCAGTTGAGGGTTTGTAGAGCAAGTTTACTAAGAACTTGATTTGGCCCGAGCGCTGCAGGAGCACCCAGCGTTGATGACTCACAAGTATAGAGGATCAATCGTAGTCTTTTTGATAAGTAAGAATGTCGAACCCAACGAGGAGCAAAAGGAAATGACAAGCGGTTTTCAGCAAGGTATTTCTACTCCTAATGTCTGAGTTGGTGAATATTATCCACGGTTTATTTTCGCTGGGTTTATTTCGTCCCCTTCCTCACCCCACCGGTTTTGTTTCTCGTCACCCTCTCAGGAAAAAAATCAGAACAGATCAAAACTTTCCATGCTGGCGCAATTTATTTAGTAATATCTTTATGTGAAAGAATCAATCACGGTCAATCTCTAAAAATCAAATCTAAATTAATTAATCTTACCTTAAATCGCTCAATCACATTAATTAGAAAACAAAATAACCGATTTTAAGAAAATTAATGTGTAAATCATAACAAAAAAATTTTATCTCTGCTATCTTTACCTAATAATAAAGAAAATTGGGTTTCTGTCGTCCGTCGTTCACTTTTTTTACAGAAAAGTCCCTGTACTTTTGTTTTAAAAAAAGTCCCTGCATTTGTAGTAATTCAACCCGCGATCCCGTCTTCCTCTTCCTCAACACCTCCGCCGCCTGATAAAAACCAGAGGTGGCGATCTCCGCCGGCCAGCCTCCAAATCCCCAGCGACTGCGAGTGGCTCACGCGTGCCCACTCCCGGCGGCCCTTCTCTTCGCCGCCGTATGTGCCTCCCCTGGCCGGGACCTCCTCCACCTCTTTGCCACCACTACAGTGAATAAAAAAAGCAGCACTAGCTGCCCAGCTTACAGAGGAGAATGGTTGCAGCTAATTTGCCATTTAGGCTAATCTTAAAGAAAAAAGAGAGCCCAGGCGAAGATTCAGAAAAAATAGTCCAAGCGTCCACCGGCGAGATCTGAGCTTCTCAGTGGGGATTTTTTTGGTGTGGAATGCTTTTTTAGTGGCTGCACCGACCAGAAAGCTGAACTCAGCCGGATCCGGCGGCGGCTGGACTTGTAGGGGCTGCGGCGTCCTGCGTTGGGTCGAGGACAACCGGATCCGGCGGCGGCTGCGGCTGGACTTGGGAAAAGAATGAACGGAGAAGGAGAGGCAACAAGGTGTTGCAGGCGGCGACATGGCCGGCGCAGCCGACGGAGACGGGGAACTCCTCGGGGGCGGTCTCCCTGGCTGTGCAGGGTCACCCGGCGGCGGTGGGCGTAGGCGCCGGCGGCGTGTCCCGGGGTGAGGGGTCGTGGTATGTGGGGCAGTGGATAACCGGCAAGAGGCGAGCCACGCGGAAGATAACCGCTGTCAACATGAATGGCTTACGAGCGAGGAGTCCATATACATGGTTGAAGGAGCGCCACCGAGGCTGCTTGTTATTTTCTAGACCAGCCAACGTGTTAAGCTCCCGTGCACACGTGTTGACCGCAGTTCTTTTTCTTTTTTTACTCACAGACGAGTTTCACCAGATCAAAAAAGAATCCTGGAGCCACGATTTACTCAGACGAGTTTGACCAGATCAAAAAAGAATCCTGGAGCCACGCATGGCATCGGCCCCTTTTTCCTCGCCGGTTTCGTAGTTTACTAGGAAAATTGTCCGCGCGTTGCAACGGGAGACAGAAGACCTCACTTCACTAACCCAATGGCTCAAGATCTCCTCCTCCTCTCTCCATGACCCATCACCAGACATGACATCATCAATAAACTCCTTGAAATCCTCCACACTACCACACGAGAAACAAAATAAATATTAGGAGCATTGTCCAAAGATTCACCACCTTTAGTTGATATAACAGAGAAAAGTGCGGAGTTTGTGTTGCACACAGTAGGGACTCTGAGTCCAACTCCTTGTACTTCAGTGACGGGCGCTAGTGGGTCGAGCTGAAAAATAAGAGTGAAGATTTGTTTTGTTCTTAGAAAAATATAGCATATGACCAACAAATAATGAAAAGTTTTTATTATGATTTAGACATAGTTTTTTTTGCATGTGTTATCGCAATATTTTGCTCTTGAGTTAAACAATTCTGATACGTCAAATATTAGTTCACAGTAACGTATATTGGTTTTTGACGTCAACAATTCACATATAAAGAAGTAGTTCACCCGTGGCATGTGCACCTAAACACAACACCTCACAATTTAGCTAAAAAAAGCGGTTCAAGATGATTTAGACACAAAGAAGAAATTCATCAAATCAATAATTGAATAAGCCTCGGAGCATGTAGAGAAACTATGATATTTTTGGGGCATAATTACCAAAGGTCTTGTATATGGGGTGAAGTAATTCTTGGTTTATGTTCATTTAAACATGGTATTTAATTTTTCTTATCGAATATCTTATTGTTGTTCAACACACTTATATTCTAATTAGATTGGAATCGCATTATAATTTACTTTAACTTTAATCGTATGTTCTGTTTTACTGGTTAAATTTTATGTTTAAGCCCTATAACTTAATTTTAAATAACAGAAATATATTTAACACTTACTTCTTGTTTATTATTTTGCAATTCAGATGTAAATGAAGTTGTATTTTTATCCACCCATTTAATAAAATATGTCTAATATTATTATCGGGAATTATAATGCACGGATGTGTCTGCTCGTCCTTTCAAGCGTGATGGGCGCCACACCATTTAATGTGTGAGACCGGGCGTGCATGTGATGATGATCCTATTGCATGCTACTGTCGTGTTCGCCGTGGGTGATGCTCTGTAAGTCGCGCCTTAGTGCATAAATTAGTTTTTTGAATTTTCATCGAAATTCATGTTTGTATGCGAAAGATTAAAAGGAAGACAAACTACATGCAAAAAACCAAATTGTTTTCGCTGGATTTTTGTATTTTTTACTTTTAGTGAAATTTGGCATGTACTTGGATTTTCATATTTTTCAGGTTTATTATCTTCTTCTTTTTTGGTGGCGACATTGCTCCATTCGCACACATACATTTGTTCCTGCTTTTGTCGATGCACAGACGACATTTTTCCTACCAAATATTGCATGTACACATGAACTTTTTCAAACCAGCTACCAATGCAGCACCATCCCAGGCCGTACCCACAATCATGTTTTATTAGAGAATCCAATCAGCTTTAATTAAGAGCCATGCATGAGGTGGCTGCGCGGCTGGGCCAGGGAGGCTGGTCTTGGGCGCGAGGCTGTGCTAGGCCTTGGAGGTCACTTGGCGCTGCAGCGAGCGAGGAGGCTTGGTCGTCGTTCTCCTCGAACAGGGCATAGGCGGGGAGGTGGCTTGGCGCGGCTGGAGGCAAACTCCGGACGGGACGGCGAGGCGGTCAGATCCAAAGCGGGAGTGGTGGGGATGGGTTTCAGCGGCGAGATCCGAGCATGAGCGACTCGTGGCGGCGGTGTGGAGTTCTGGCGGCTCAAGAGAGAGATGTGATGTAGAGATGAAGAAGGAGGAGAGAGAGATCTGTTGCTCTCTTTGGTCCGCGAGGACCGCTCGTCGTGGCGAGGCGAGGTAGAGGAGGTCCGGCCGACGCGGTCGGGTGTAGCAGGGAGCTCGAGGCGCTTTCGAGGAAGCGGCATCTTGGCGCCTTCGTCCCAAATTAGCGGCACTAAAGCGTTTTTTACTTATTCTTGAATCATGGGTTCAACTACTCAAAATCACAAGGTTTTTTTTCGAAAAAAGGACGCGACGGTGAACCCGGAGACCCAATCCATGCTTTATTATTAGGGAGAGATTTAGCGCCTTAATTAACGACCAGAGTTGAGTAAGAGGGTGCTTACATAATTACTCTTTACGTATTTATTTTTTTTCCTATAAGTGTCTAAGCAAGCGCCGTGCGTTGAAAATATGCACATAAGTTAGTACATGTACATCACATTGGTATTAGCACAGGTGTCGTGGAATTAACACGTCAGATGTCCTTAGTGTGAGGACTTAGTTGCGAGGCCAACGCATCTATGTGGTAGCTTGAGAGGGGTTGAGCGGAATCGAGAGAGGCCACACAGACAAGGGTTTAGACAGCTTCGGGCCCCGGGAAACATCATCCGGTAAAAACCCTACATGCTGTTTGAGGCTATGTCTCATTATCATCACGAGGGAGTCGCCGTAAACCGGCTCTCCTCTTTGTGTCTAGCACTAAGATTGTTTCTTCTTGCTTGTAGCTTGTCCCTCTTTGGGGAGCCCTGCCCTCCTTATATATGTTGAAGGGCGGGTTACATGACTAGTCCTAGTAGGATTAGGATTAATCTATTACAAGTGGAGTCCTAGTCTTGCTTCCTTTGTAGGAGAATAGTCCTTACGCTTTCCTCATAAACCGGCCCACCATTAAACGTGAACCGGCCTTCTGGGCCTTGGGCCTCGTAATCCATCTAACCCGCCCACCGGGTTACTAATGAACCGCCAAGACCGGGCGGGTAGCCCGTGAACCGCCAAGCTCCAGGCGGGTTACCAGTGAGTCGTCCAGTCCAGCCGGGTTATACTTCCGGCCGGTTTACGTCACGGGGTATATCCCCGACATTAGCCCCCAGGTTAATTTGGATTTATCCATGTTAAACTGATCTTGTAAAATAAACACAAGAACAAACTTGACGAGTTGTGCTCCAGGTTAACAATTCTTGTAAACCGGCACCTGATCATCCTTAAGCCCTTGTCATTTCCTCCTTCTAGAAAATCCAGGTCAATAAGCCAGCGTCATACTCAATTTGCTGACATTGGTTTCTCACAGAAAAATATTGTGAAGAATAATCCACTTGAGTCGGCTTCCAAAGCGCCGGTTTAAGAAATATTGGTCTTGAAATATTCATCTGATATTCAGCCGGTTTGAAGATGTAAAAACTTGCCGGTTTAACATTACCAAAATGGCCGGGTTATAAAAACTGATGATCCCGGATTATGACCGTTTATAGACGCCGGGTTATGATTGTTGCCAACGCCGGATCACACAATTAATCTTCCTGGTTTGCCAAAAACTGAGAAAAAGAAGATGTTCCTCCTTTATATGCATATTACCTGTAGCCCCAAGTCTTAAGAGGAGAACATAATGATAGCTTAAGACTTGTGTCAATATAAATATTGCAACCTTGAAGAAATCCAGATTGTTCATCTCAGTTACTAGTCACAACTGAATATTCCACATATGTAGCCCCCAAGTGCCGGGTTGTTATGCTTGCGACAACACTGGGACTTATAATTGCCTATATACTCATAAAACTTCAACCAATGTAGCCCCCAAGTGCCCGGTCATTATGCAATAATGAGCAGGGACTTTTATAAATATGATCATATAGATTTGAACAGCAATGTGTAGCCCCCAAGGGCCGGGTCATTACGCAATAATGAGCAGGGACTATGTAGATATGATCATGTAGACTTGAATTATTGACAGGAGCAATTGGTAGCCCCCAAGGGCCGGCTCATTATGATATGATGAGTCGGGTCTTCAATAAGATGAGCAAAAAATGACTTTGCATTAGCCCCCAAGTGTCATGGTGCATGCTCGCAGCGACATGAGACTTGCATATTTGATATAATCTCAACTTTGAATAATGTAGCCCCCAAGTGCCGGGTCGTAAGCCTGCGGCGACTTGGGACTATTCCTTCCATTGCAGAATAAATCATATTCATATCCATTGCGCTAAAGCGACTTTGAAAACCTCAATCATAATATTAATAACCATAATAAAAATCCAGCCATGCTGGCTATTTGAATAATATAATCCAATGATTTATAAGCGCATGATTCCAATGGCGCAATCCAAATATATACTGTCGACTTATAGTCCAAAGCCAGGCTGGTTTAATAAACACCGGACAATTTCTCATCATAGACTGGCGATTTATCGTCTTAAAGCCAGACCGGTTTAATAAACACCGGTGATTTATAATCATGCTTTATTCAACCTGTTTCTGCATACAACAAGTTTAAAATGTCTTGGCGGATTACCGCCGTACGGGTCATAATGCCCAACATATAACCCAGGTTTATAACCAAGGCTGCACTTAAGAATAATCAAATATGAAATATATCATACCCGTGACATTGAATCACATCGTTGGTTTACCAACTTTTTATAGTAGAGGTAATAACCCAAATTTTGAGTACTGATAACTCCTTCCATATTGTGCCGGTTTATGATAAACCGTACCGGGTTGTGATAAACACGGATTAACCATATATAATTTGGCGACTTATAGTGAAACCAGATGAGTTAATAATCGCCGGATCATAATTAGTCATGTACTGACAACTTATAGTTGAAAGTCAAGCCGGGTTAATGAACACCGGTTTACTCCATAATAAGATGGTAACATAAAATCAAACCGGGCAGATAGCCTCCGGATTAGGATTTGACCGTGTTCCGCCAATTTGTAAATGACAGTTTGAAACGGATTAACAATGTCGGTTTAAAAACGCAACAAAAATCAAATAATAGTTATGAAAAATATGGAAGCAAAGGCAATGATAAGACCGTTTGCAAAAAGAGGCTTTATTGAGCCGATCAGATGGTGTTACCATGGTCGGACACGACCAAGCTCCCAATAAGGTGTAGCTATGGTTCAAGTCAGCCAGGTCCCCAACTGAAACCGTGGCATTATGCCGATCAAGTGGCGTGGCAATGGTTCGGGTTCGACCAAGCCCCCAAATGACTCTGTGGCCTTAGGCCGATCAAGAGGCGTGACTGATTCAGACTTGACCATGTCCCCAAGTGATCTGGTGGCTTTCGCCTATCAAAAGGCGTTGCATTGGTTCGGACACGACCAAGCCCCCAAGTGATGTTGTGGTACTAGGCCGATCAAGAGGCGTTGCTATGGTTCGGATACGACCAAGCCCCCAAGTGATCAATAATATGATAAGCCAATAAGGCATGATACCCATGTTTGGACCGCGCATCATGGCAGCAGGTCCTCTTTGGCACCCTTTAACTTTTTGCAAGAGATAAATCCTTCTTGAACCGGGATTTTGAACCGGATATTGAGAGCTTAAAAGCTTTGTGGGAGACATCTTTCCCTTGAACCGGATTGTAAACCGGAATCTTCATTTTCAACCGGAAATTTTCTGATGGCCTTTCAACTCGAACTTGCGAGAAGTTAATTCCTTTTTGAACCGGACATTTTTAAACCGGATTTGAGCACTTGAGGGCTTTGTGGGAGAATATATTTCCCTTGAACCGGACTGTAAACCGGATACTTGAGAGCTTCAGTGAGACTGACTTCCCTTGAGCCGGATTTTAAACCGGAATATTTTCTGATG
Source organism: Aegilops longissima (assembly GCA_021605205.1). Taxonomy (NCBI): domain Eukaryota; kingdom Viridiplantae; phylum Streptophyta; class Magnoliopsida; order Poales; family Poaceae; genus Aegilops; species Aegilops longissima. The sequence goes on along the minus strand of CM038679.1, from coordinate 292,360,615 downwards.
ATCCGGAACTTCTTCATTGAGCAGGATTTTGTAACTGTCATATACTTACTAAGCGGAAATTTTCGATGGCCTTCAAATAATGATAGCCTCCGGGACGGGTTATCTTTCCTCCATCGTCCCGGGTTCTTAAATTTGCTCAAACCGCAAGATTTGCTTAGTCATGTCATCGTAGCCCCGAGTCTCAAGATGACTCAAGGAGTTGTCTTGAGATTCTCCGTACTTTGACCATAGCAGACGGTATATATCATTGGTGTTAATAATGCGATGTAAATCCACAGAAGGCTGAGGTGACTGTGGCGGGTTATACATGATCCCATATGAGCCGTGTCAGCAACTCGGCAAATGGTTCCTTCCAACTGGCTGTTTGAAGTTGACTAAACTGTAGTGACATCGATTGGTGTGCATGTCCATTGAACCATCTAGCGCAGACAGCGGCTGATGATAACTTGCCTCCAATTTGCTGGAACAAAACCGGGCTTACCCAAGCAGTGACTGGCTTTTTCCTCAATAAAATAGCTCATGCAAACAGATGCAGCCCGATGTGTTGATGTAGACCAGGCCTCGGGGGCGGCGATTTGCGACGTCCATTGACAACTAGCAGATCACGATCCCGGCAAGTGATGTGAACCGGACCGCTAGGGCAGCAACTTGTGCGTCCATTCATCATGTGATATATCCCGGATTATCCCCACGTGGAATATTATCAATCCGTGCTCCATACCCGTGGTATAAACCATATTTATAATGAATAATGGTCCTGTATATAAAAATATACAAATCAAAGTAAATTTTTTCAACAATTTAATATGCGCTGATAAGATACAGAGAAAGGATAGCACCTGGCATTTTCATTGGATGGATATACAACAAAATGTATGATGTAACCCTTGCACCGCTGCTCCTTTTCCCTTTGACTTTTCCAATCTCCAGCAAGAAGAATTTTCTTTTGCTATCGCAACTCCACAGCAGAAAAGGCCTGCAGGGGCGCGGCATAGACCATCAGGTAGCCGGCTCAAGTGGCTCAGATGGCAGCAGAGGCGGGGGTGGCACAGAGCGGAGGTGAACCGGCCGCGGACATGGAGCAGGGCGGTTCACCACGTGCGGCGGCGTTCGATGCATTGAAACCCGGAGACACAGGGCGGCTCTCCAGCAGTGGCTCGATGCGGGGCGGTTTGGTGCGGCTCAACGCCTACTCCGCGGTGAAGCGGAGAGACCAGTGCAGACTTAGGATTTAGGCGGGTCGACACCGTGGCGGCCGAACGCGTGGCGGCGTGGAGCGGCAGGTTGAGGTGAGCGCGGTGGCCGGCTTCAAAATGAGCGGTGGCTCTAGGCGACTTGTGCTGGCGGACCGACCCATAGGCAGCGGGGCGAATCCGTGGTGACCCGGCAATGGCTCGAGCAGAGTTGAACCGGCGACGGCGATTTGTTGTGGCGACGGCTTTTGAGCAGCTCCGCGGCTCAACACAGCACAATACGCCGTGAAGCGGCGCTTAGTGTGCTCCAATACAGTGGCGGTTTAGAGCAGAGGCGCAGGCACTCGGCAATGGAGGCGAGGACCGTGGCTATGGCGAGTCGGCTCGACATCTTGAACCATGGCGGGAGTGATGCGGCAAGGCTGGTGAAACGATGAACGAGCAAGGCGATTGACCGCTCACGGCGGACACCGCGGCGGTTCAGCGCTCAGCGACGCCGCAACACGAGAGCAGCAGTGGCGTTAAATCGGCGTGAAGGATAGCGACCGTGGTGGCGGTGACTTGAGACGAGGCGGGCTTGGCTCGGTGTTGACCCGTCGATGGCGGCGGAGTGGAGCGGCTTGGGCGTGTGAGCTGCGGCGAAAGATGTCGGCGAGGTACATCGGCGACTCAAAGCGCGGCGAGAGGCTAAAACAACTTCACGGGTCATCAGAAGCGGCTTGGCGCTTGCTGCGAAGACGCCCGAGGCCTGCTCTAGTAGGGGCCACGGCGGCTCTTGGTGGAAAAACCGAGGCGGCGGTTTAGAGACGGACTCGGCAGAGCGGCGACCGAGGTGAAGCGGCGCGCAGCTGGAGGCCCGGAAGTGACGGGGACGGAGCTTGAAGCGCTGGAGTTTGGCGACAGTGTGGACAACACGGAGCAGCGCGACGCTTGCGCTTGTAGCGGCCCAGGCGCAGCGGATCATCCCCGGCCAGAAGAGGTGTGACAGCTCGGGTGGTCCGAAGCGGCAACTTAGCGTCTGCGGCGGGTTCGCGGAAGAATCGGCAAAGCGAGTTAACAACGGCAGCCCGGGTGCCGCCGGCAACGATGTAACGGTGAGACTTGAAGCGGAGTAGCAGCCCATGTGAGCGGCGTTTCTTAATCTCGGCTTCCTTGTGTGTTTTCAACCCCGTTTTTGTCGATCGAGTTATGTCCTTCCAAAACTGCTGCATGCTAGTGCTAGTACTAATCTTGGTTCTCGTAGTGAAATAAAATTGGACTTTGCTTCACGTGGAGAGTAGCAAGGCTTGATGGAATCGGTCTTCTCAAGCACAACCCGACACTCAATGAATTGGATGTGTGTGTTGCATGAAACCAAGAAAAATACGTGTCGGACCGGGCCGACTCCTTCAATTAGCAGTAGTGGAAAATTTTGTCGGTCTTGGCGATTTTCAGGGCGGTGGCCGTACGGTTGCAGGACGTAACAAAGATGGAACCAGGTGGAACCAGGTGGATGATAGCGACAGCAGCCTAGAGTCCATGACGGAAACTGATTCCCTGGGCAACTCAGAGTAGACGCAGCGACTCGCGGCTCCAACACGGATTCGAGGGTGAAGACAAAGCTAGTCACGGAGGCAGCGCTCGAGTCCTTGGTCGAGGCGGCAAACAACAAAGCCTCGAGTCCATGGAATTGACCCGGCGAAGAAGAGGCAACTTGCTCGAGGTGTGGCGGTTTAAGGTGAAACGCGATGAGTACGCCCGCGAGGCGGGTGTCGGCGGCGGCTTGGAACAAATTGGCCTTTGTTCATGTTGATGATTTGCACGGATTTCGGTGAACCAACACTGAACCGAACCAATCTTTCAGGATTTTCTCTGATAATCTTGCCAACCAACCGGATGAACTCCACTAATAAATAATTCCTGATTTTGATCAAAATTGATATATATCCTTTCAACACTGGCTTTTCTTCATCCGGAAATTTGCGAACTTCTCCAATCCCTGGAAGAGATCCCTCCAAGAACTCAACACCACCATGCGTTCGGCCCCACGGTGGACGCCAACTGTCGTGGAATTAACACGTCAGATGTCCTTAGTGTGAGGACTTAGTCGCGAGGCCAACGCATCTATGTGGTAGCTTGAGAGGGGTTGAGCGGAATCGAGAGAGGCCACACAGACAAGGGTTTAGACAGCTTCGGGCCCCGGGAAACATCATCCGGTAAAAACCCTACATGCTGTTTGAGGCTAGGTCTCATTATCATCACGAGGGAGTCGCCGTAAACCGGCTCTCCTCTTTGTGTCTAGCACTAAGATTGTTTCTTCTTGCTTGTAGCTTGTCCCTCTTTGGGGAGCCCTGCCCCTCCTTATATATGTTGAAGGGGCGGATTACATGACTAGTCCTAGTAGGATTAGGATTAATCTATTACAAGTGGAGTCCTAGTCTTGCTTCCTTTGTAGGAGAATAGTCCTTACGCTTTCCTCATAAACCGCCCACCATTAAGCGTGAACTGCCTTCGGGCCTTGGGCCTCGTAATCCATCTAACCCGCCCACCGGGTTACTAATGAACCGCCAAGACCGGGCGGGTAGCCCGTGAACCGCCAAGCTCCAAGGCGGGTTACCGATGAGTCGTCGATCCACCGGGTTATACTTAGGCGGTTTACGCCACGGGGTATATCCCCGACAACAGGGAAAGTAATAACAAAACTTCCCGCTCCAAGGAATTTGGCCAAAACAGAACTGTGTGCATGGCAGTGAAAGTAGTCACTATTCAACCATTTCAGATATTTCGTATTCCAACCAAAGTGCCAAATACAACAGACTATGAGCAAAACAATACACAATTTGTAGCATCAAGTCAGAGGCAAAAAAAAGGCAGAGGCAACCAATCTTCACAAGATTATAACTTTGAAATAGAGAAGAGAAAACCAACCGCGATTGTCGGGCTTACACAACATTAATCAGTAGTGCATGATCCGTCTTTCTTTTGTACCAGTGCCAATCCAGATTGAAAATAAACACCTCAGCAAAATCAGATTGAAGACGAAAGAAATCATATATAACCATGCATGTCCGTCGACGGCGGTGGGAAGAAGGATAAAAGGCAACACTGATAAGATGGCATGTTGAAATAAACGACATCGACCTATTGGGTCTTGAGTCGTGGTTACAGTGTTAGAGGCATGTGTTATTTTTTTTTCTTCCGTTGCTACGCACGGGCTATTTTGCTAGTCTAAAATAACCTAAGGTTCCTTTTCGTGATCGCGTCCTGCCAGCCTTCGTCACATCTCCCCGATCTTTTAAAACCGGCCATAATAGCCAATCAATCAACGATAATCATGCACCACCCATCCTGCATTAAAAGCCCATCTATGTCCCTGCACTGGATAGTAACCGCCGCATCTGCTTGTGCACGTCGCCACCGGCACCCGGGTCGCGTCGCGGTCGCCGCCGCCATCCAACAGGTCATGTCTGCCTCACCCCATCTTCCAGGAGGCCTCCGTAAGCACCGTCGTCTTCTGCCGGATCGTGTCGTCTCCCGCCGACGCTGTCCACAATAGGACGCCTCCACCCTGTCTCGCCCCATCTTCTAGCTTGCGCGATCAGTGCGTGCTTCGTACGCATATCAATCTTGCAAGGTACGCAGCAGCAGCATCACTAGGGATATCTTAAGCTAACTGGACTTCATTAGTGCATGCAAGCCTACGCAGATCCATCTTCTCGAACTGCTGGACGCCCTTGTGTTGCTGCTGTGAGGTGAAGAGGAGAAGTGGCCAACGATGAGGCAGTGCAGGAGACGGAGGCGAAGGTCCAAGCTATTGACACAGGATCCAGGCCGCTGGCGGAGGCCGCTGCGCCACGAGGACACTGAGAAACCGAGGCGGCTGAACGACGGCGACCACAGCTGGTTCGCTCCAATGGTGGGTGGCGGCGGATCCAGTAGTGCTCTTCCTCGAGCTCCCCGTCGTCGTGCTACCAAGCGCGCCCACATCTCCCCCCGCCAGGTGAGCTTGTCCTCCGTGATCTCGTGTTTTTTTGCGGGTGATCCATGATCTCGTGTTCCTTTCCAACACGACCTCATATTGCATTATTTGGACATGTGAACTCAAATGCTAGAGCCAACCGTCAGGTGTAGTGGGTAGATAATTTCAGATTTCAGACTTTCAGTTTCCACTAGCTCTATTCTGCTTCGACCTGACATGAAATTCTAATTGAATTTGGCAAATCCCTTTCTGGACAACCAGGTTGTTGCTAGCATTGTATAGTCCTAATTGCTTCCAGTTTTATCTATCTATTCAATCTATCTTGACTGAATTTCTGAACAATCGGGTTGCTAGAATGGGGTGTGGTGGATTTTGTTTTGGAAATTGTTTCACAATTGTTTGAGTGCTTTTGTTCATTTTGTTCTTAAGTTCTTTCTGGTGTAGGGACTCTGAAGTTATTCTTCTGCAAAGTGGCGAGCTCTTTATCAGGCCAGGCTCCAGAAAAAGAGAACAATTGGTATGTTTCTATTCTAAGGTTGTTTCTAAGCAGCTGAACATAATCTGAACCACTCAGAATCCTGTGTACAAGTCTAGCCATGCAAGTGCAAGTACAGGTACGTCGGCTGCTGCGTACAAAGGGTGGGTGCAAGGCAAGTAGACACATGAAGCCAGTATGACTACAAGGATCTGCAGTACTGACAAAACTCAGTCTGCACAAGGTGAAAATCAGTGTACTTCACCCCTTGGTCATCTCTCAAATGAGATGTTTTTCATTGGATTAGTCTGTGAGCTGAGAGTGTACCGATTCTCTTATGTGCTAATCTGAATTGCATGTGGCTGATTGGTTAATTGTTGTCCATGTGGTTTCCATGATTTTTGTTTGGATGCAAAGTAGATAAGGAATACGAACAAGAAATATACTGGGGCCAAGGAAACGTGTGTTACAAGGTCATATCAAGGGTGGTTTCAGAAATTATAGGCTATATATGTTTATGTGTGTGAGATTGGGAGATTAGTAAAAGAAATTAGCAGTTACTGTCGCTTTGTATAGATAGATTAATGTTTTTCTGCTTGGCATAATGCAGAGGAAGTACAAATCATAATGTATAACATATTCATCCCTTTTTGTCTAACATTAATAACAGAACATGAAAAAATTATATGTCTCAGCAGACCAGTTATCAGCAGAACTACGTGCTTTGTGGTCTGCACCTCAATTGACTACATCACTTGTTGAAAAAGAAAGACAAGGTCGAATGCATATTATGAAGTACTCCCTCCGTCCGAAAATACTTGTCATCAAAATGAATAAAAGGGGATGTATTTAGATGTATTTTAATTCTAGATACATTCCTTTTTGTCCATTTTGATGACAAGTTTTTTCGGACGGAGGGAGTAAGTACTATTTATCATGGTTACTATATAATAAAGAGTGATTATCGGTGAAACCCTGACAATATTGTATGGTGTGCATGATGATCCTAAAGATATTTATGTTCGACATGATGTGTATGAGGCCTAAATACATACTCCCACATGGGGGTACGAATATCTATGCTCCCGTTGCAGCGCACGGGCATTATCCTATTTAGCTAAAAAACACGTAAGGTTCCTTTTCCTGTCAATGACCGCGTCCTGCCCTCCCTTCGGCGACCCACCCCTGCGATCGGTTCCTTCCCCCCTCGCCTCCACGTCGATAGCCCCTCGTGAAAAAAGCCCTCCAGGAAAAATAGGATCTCTCCCGATCCAACTTTCTCTCGCTGACCAAGCCCTATCCCCATCCCAATATGGCCACTGCCAGGATTGTCAACGTCGCCTCCCCTCCTCCATCTTCTCACGAGCGTCGGGACATGGTTGTCCTCCAGCAATGCGCAGCCCACCCACCGACGCCGCACACCTGCGACCAAGATGTACCGCCTGTGACCCAGCGACTCTATGCGAAGCCCCGAGCTACTTCTCCAATGGCGTCCGCCGTTCGTCGGCTTCGTCCTGTTCTTGAAGCTCCCCTCATCTCTCTCGCGTGGCAACGACCTTGGATCGAGAGCAACGCCGGCCGGACCTAGGCCAGCTCCGTCGGCGACCCAGTTTTTTTACGAAGCACATCACTATGTACCGCATATATTAATATTTACAAAAGGAAAAGAAAAAACTAGATCTAGAGTATGTATAGGAAAGAACCTATAGGCTGCACAAAATTGGTTGCCCAGGCCTGTTACAACAGCGTATTAAGCTAAGATTGTTCCTTGCAGGAATGTAAATAAGCGTTATGTGTTGGTCATGGCAGGAAAGAACAAGTAAGATTAAAACCAAATAAGCTTCCTACCAGGTTTTCATTCGGGTTAGAAGATAAAGTTGTGTGTATTATTTCAGAAAAACCGTGAAGCAGCAGGTCTAGCAACCCTTAATGTACTTCTTTGCATTTGTAAACACTTGGCCTGATTGTTTTTAAAGATTGATGTGTTTCTCGTGGTCCAAATGCTCCAGCAGCCAAGGATGATCAACTCAGGGTGAAAAGGTTTCTTCAGATAGCCCTTTAGAGCAATGATCCATTGACTGGCAGAAGACAAATTGGTATGTGATCCAGGGTGGGGCATAAATATTTCTAGCAAAGCTTTACAAACGACAATCAGGTAATGTTCATGTGGCTATTCAAAGTGAAATTAGTTGGCTTGATTTGATTCTCTTGGAAAACTAATCAGTCACAACTTTGACTCGAAACGGCCACAACATGAGTGTTGTAGTTCATCAACTCTACCATGGCTTCCATAAGCGAGGTCTGCTAACAGGCCAATTACATGCTATTGTAATTGGGGTACACAAGATGGCGAGAAGGGCCGCTGACGACACAAGTGAATTGGGTGGCCGACAACCTTATTCATGGGCGTCGGTGGCAAATCTATCACATCTTGTGAGTATATTGCATGCGCAGTCCTGACATATACACATGTTCCTTTCGAACGGTTGAATTTTTAGATGCTATTATTCAACTAATGATGATGATGTAACACGTACACTTCTCTAATTTGGCTTCACTTTCACTGAATTATTCCAAACCGTGCACTGACATTTTTTATGAATCTCACAAACTGTGCACTGACATTGGAACTTGAACATGGCACATGTCATGAGGAGAGGAAAAGATGACTCGCATGCTCTGTCGACAAGTAGTGGGTTAGCATTGTGGCAGATCATGGCTCTACAAGATGTATCTTCCCCTTCCCTTATACATCTTTGTTTTGACTAGGGGGAGCCGGCGGGCAGGAGTGGAACTGGATGAAGCTCCGGTCAAAAATCGTTGTGTTGCATGTAATAATATGGTTTGAGGTATTCGGATGTGGAATGCATTTTTAGAGGGGTGACCGGTCACTATCCACGGACACGCCAGGCGCATCCGCGGACATTTGAAGGGCCGGATTTTGCCAAGTCAGGTTGTAGATGCTCTTAGTGGAGCAAGAACATGTCGATGTTTGTTGGGTTGTGGTGTAGGTTGAGTTATGGACTTAAAATGCATGAGCCTTTGCACTTGTCGTCATTGTGGACTAACGAATTGCTTATTGCCTCTAGGTATGAACATGTCTGGATCCTTCTCTTCTTTGGATCCATTGATTTTTGTGCATATAGAAAAGAGAAGTCAAGAGAAAGCACTTCAAAACTAATGGGCCAAGAAAGAAGATTGATTTTGTGGTACAAAAAGTTTGGCTATGTTTCATTAAAAGATGTCATTTGATGTGCTTTATCCTTCCAAAGCTTTATGTTTGACATATAATATATATTGCTTGAGCAGGATGGTTATAAGTTGAGAAATATTTTTTTATTACATTTGCTAAAGTACCGTGCAAATGAAGCTTAAGACAACATACCTGACGTTGTAAGGTAACATCTTAATCACATCAAGTAGATCTGAGTTCATAACATATAATTATTTGGATCATTATTCTCTATGTATATATCACCGAGTTATATTGCAGGTGAAATGGATTTCAATCATTTTTTAATTGTTTCAGGCTATCTTTTCTCTAGATACAAAATATAATATACATTATATGCGCAATCAGATAAAATCTATACATGCAAAATTTGATATGCATTATATTCATAGGTGCAATAAAAAAATTAAGAGCCCGTGGCAACGCACGAGCATTCTACTAGTTCTCTGCAAGTGTTGTAACTAGTGATGACAGGTAGTTTTGTAGCAAGGTAATTCATAACAAGCAGCAACTAACAATAGTAACAGGAGTGCAGCAAGTGGTACGTCCATTTCGCATCATGTTTTCCTACTGTTATTTATGATGTTTTATTGCATAATAATGCTTTTTGAAGTAATTATAACGCCTTTTATCTCATAATATGCAAGGTTTACACAAAGAGAGAGAATGCCGACAGCTGGAATTCTAGACCTAGAAAAGCTACGTCAGAGTTACCTATTCTGCACATCTCCAAATGAGCTGAAATTTCACGGAGATTTTTTATGGAATATTTAAGAATTTGAAAGTGCAACTAATCCCTGGGCGGTTTTGGTAATTCATAACAACATATAGCTCATTGAACTAATATCCATTCAAGTTAAATATTTCAGAAAGTTCAATGATGGCATGGCATGGACTAGAGATGTAGACCCCTCAAAATGCTAAGGACAAGATTGGCAGAATCTCAAGACTCTTCATTTCTACTTTAGTGATCCAAGATCACATTGAGTCCATAGGAAAGCCAATACTATTAAAAGGGGATGAGGTGTTGCTTAATGGTGTACTTTCTCAAAGTGCATAGTGATATTGCTAAAAAAACCTCAACCACTTTCTCATTTCCACATATGTCCAAAATTTCAAGTCAAACTCGACCCCACCGAAATGATCTATCCGACGCCATTGAGTTCAGTCGGCATAGCCACTGCCAAAAACCCTAGACAATTCGGTCACACCGATACGGATCTCGGTCTCACCGAGATGGCCTTGCAAACTATAACGCCTGGATAATTAAGCTACAATAATCCTCTGCTAATGAGGCCACGTCACCACTGTTACTGTTGCTAATCTCGCTTAGATTCAAATGGTTCAAATTCAAATTTGAAATTAAAGTCAAATGTTGGAAAATAAGGAATAAGTATTGTTGGTGGAGAAACCAAGTTTTTATAAATGTTTAAGAGCTCAAAACTAATAGAAACAGTAGCTAAAACAATTAGTTAAATGCCTTTCCTAATTTATAAAATTCCAAACTAATTTATTTGGGACTAGAACTTTTTGTGGCAGAGGTATAAATAATAATACTAATTTAGAAACTAGTTTTGTATTTCAATTAACTAAAATAGTGTGGAGATTAAATAAAATAGGAAAGTTGTAAAAAGGAAATTTAATAAAACAAAAACAAAGAAAACCAAAAGGCCCCTCCCCACTCCCCTGGGCCAAGTGGCCCAGCTGCCACCAGGCAGCCCACCTGTGCCCTCGTCCTCCTCCTGTTCACATGGGGGGCGTGGCGGCCAACGACCGCTGCCAACGGCGCCGTGGCGGCCATCGCCCAACTACCCCTGCCTATAAGCCACCCCGTCGCCCCGGGCCGAACCCTAGTTCCCCAGTTCCTCCTGTCCTCTCCCGTCACTCCCTTTTCTCTATCTGCACCGGCGCCCGAGCGCTGCCATGGTTGCGTCGACATCATTCGCGTAGCCGCCGGCCTCCTCTCGCCTCGCCGTCGAGTCCACGAGCTCCGCCCGCCTCCGCTACGTCGTCCTCTACCACGAGTCTGAGCCGGGGATCACTGCATCGCCACCATGCCTTGTCTTCTTCTTCGTCAGCTCCGATGCACTCCGGCGATGATTTCGGCGCCAGCGAGCCTCCCCCGAGCCGCCTTTTGCACACCTACATGCTGCCGGTGAGCCGCGCGTCCCCTCCCCCTTTTCTCCTCTGCTCCCGTTGCCGAACACTACCCGTAGCCGCCGCCGGACGTAGCCCATGTCGATGCGCTCACCGACCCCTCGTTGCGCCCCCAGCATCGCCTGCACGCGCCCATGGCCGCGCCTCCGTGCGCACCGCGTTCCCCTCGGCCGCTCCCCTGACCCGCTGCGTTTCCCCGCTCGCGGTCGTCACACCCCCAATTCTGTACCGGCGTGTCTGCACGTCCATGGCCACGCGTTGCACGCGTGCTCGCCGGCGCCTGATGCTCGCTGCTACTTTGCTTCTTCTTGTCTTCTTCTTTGCAGCCGCCATCTGCCGCTAGCTCCACGCCCGCCATCGCTGCATCGCCTCGCTCGCCGCCCTTCGCCGGCGGCCCGCGCTAGCTCCTCCCGCCAGCCACAAGTGCTCGCCGTCGCGCGCGCGTGCCTCTCTCAGGCCGCTCCAGCGCTGCCGCTCCCAGCGCCGGTCGCGACTGGTGCTACCTCTTGAGCATGCGTTGGTTTTCCATTGAAGAGGAAAGGGTGATGCAGCAAAGTAGCGTAAGTATTTCCCTCGGTTTTGAGGACCAAGGTATCAATCCAAAGAGGAGGTTACACGCAAGTCGCCTCGTACCTACGGACAAATAAGAACCTTGCAACCAACGCAATAAAGGGGTTGTCAATCCCTTCACGGCCACTTGCAAAAGTGAGATCGATAGAGATAATAAGATAAATATTGTTGGTATTTTTATGATATAGATTGGAAAGTAAAGATTGCAAAATAAAAAAGGAAGGAATAGTAAATTGATAGGAAAATAATATGATGGAAGATAGACCCAGGGGCCATAGGTTTCACTAGTGGCTTCTCTCAAGATAGCATAATTTACGGTGGGTGAGCGAATTCTTGTCGAGCAATTGATAGAAAAGCGCATAGTTATGAGAATATCTAGGCATGATCATGTATATAGGCATCACGTCGCGACAAGTAGACCAAACGATTCGCATCTACTACTATTACTCTACACATCGACCGCTATCCAGCATGCATCTAGAGTATTAAGTTCATAAGAACAGAGTAACACATTAGGCAAGATGACATGATGTAGAGGGATAAACTCAAGCAATATGATATAAACCACATCTTTTGTATCCTCGATGGCAACAATACAATACGTGCCTTGCTGCCCCTGCTGTCACTGGGAAAGGACACCGCAAGATTGAACCCAGAGCTAAGCACTTCTCCCATTGCAAGAAAGATCAATCTAGTAGGCCAAACCAAACTAATAATTCGAAGAGACTTGCAAAGATAATTAAATCATGCATAAAAGAATTCAGAGAAGAATCAAATATTGTTCATAGATAATCTTGATCATAAACCCACAATTCATCAGATCTCGACAAACATACCGCAAAAAGAATTACATCGAATAGATCTCCAAGAGAATCGAGGAGAATTTTGTATTGAGATCAAAAGAGAGAGAAGAAGCCATCTAGCTAATAACTATGGACCCGACGGTCTGTGGTAAACTACTCACACATCATCGGAGAGGCTATGGTGTTGATGTAGAAGCCCTCCGTGATCGATTCCCCCTCCGGCGGAGCGTCGGAAAAGGCCCCAAGATGGGATCTCACGGGTACAGAAGGTTGCGGCGGTGGAAATAGGGTTTCGTGGTGCTCTCGGATGTTTTCAAGGTATATGAGTATATATAGGCGAAAGAAATAGGTCGGTGGAGCCACGAGGGGCCCACGAGGGTGGGGGCGCGCCTACCCCCTGGGCGTGATACATCTCCAACCTATCTATAATTTTTGATTGTTCCATGCTATTATATTATCTGTTTTGGATGTTTAATGGGCTTTATTATGCACTTTATATTATTTTTGGGACTAACCTACTAACCAAAGGCCCAATGCAAATTGCTTGTAACATCCCAAATTTTCAATTTGGAATGTTATACATAGGACGTCATATTGCATAACATATTTTATTGCATTCGGTTTTTCGATCCTAAAAAAAATCCTAAGCAACTCAAGGACCCACGGAGAGAGTTGGGGATTTATTGATTTCATATTTGAATTTTCTCAAATATTGAGACGGGGATCATTTTGGTTTTATTAATTTTCTCTCCAAAAATTTTTCATATTAAAATACCCGAGAGGAGATAATATGACTTCTCCAAAATACCTCGCCGGAGATGCGCCGCACGCTGCCGCCGCCGCCGCCGTTTTCGATCCGATACGCCGGTTTTTTTTGGTTTTTTAGGTAAAAACCTCGGTTTTCTTAAAAACCCTAGATCGGTTTATTTTTTTTGTTAGATCGGTTCGGTTCGTTTCATTGGTTTATTTGTTTAGCGGACGTTCGTCCGTTCGTTCGTTTTAACGAACGCTATTCGCCGTTTAGGTTCAGACAGCGAACGTTCGTTCTTATGTCTTTTCTTTTATTTTCTTTTTCGGCCAATGTCATGGAATTGTCACGGCAGATGTCCTAGTGTGAGGACTTAGTCGTGAGGCCAACGCATCTTTGTAGTAGCTTGAGAGGGGTTGAGCGGAATCGAGAGATGCAACACAAGACAAGGATTTAGACAGCTTCAGGCCCCGGGAAACATCATCTGGTAATAGCCCTACATGCTGTTTGTGGCTAGGTCTCATTATGATCATGAGGGAGTCGCCGGTAAGCTGGCTCTTTGGGTCTAACCCTAGAGATTGTTTTCTTCTTGCTTGTCCCTCTTTGGGGTGCCTTGCCCCTCCTTATATAAGTTCAAGGGGCGGGTTACATGAATAGTCCTAGTAGGATTAGGATTACTCTATTACAAGTGGAGACCTAGTCTTGCTTCCTTTATAAGGGAATATTCCTTATACTTTCTCTTAAGCCGGCCCACCAGAGTATAAGCCGGCCTGCTGGGCCTTGGGCCTTGTCGTCCGTCTGATCCGCCCGCCGGGTCTCTAGTGAGTCACAATGCTCAAGCGGATTGCGTGTAAATCTCCAGGTCCGGGCGGGTTGCCAGTGAGTCGCCAAGCTCCAGCCAGGTCTCTGGTGAGTCGCCAAGTCCGGTCGGGTCATAATTCTGGCCGGGTCATACCGCGGGGTATATCCCCGACATTAGCCCCCAATTTAGCTTGGATTTATCCATGGTAAACTTATGCTGCAAAATAAACACAAGAACAAAATTGACAGGCTGTGCTCTGGGTTAAGAATTCTTGTAAACCGGCACCTGATCATCCTTAAGTCCTTGTCATTTCCTCCTTCTAGAAAATCCGGGTCAATAAGCCAGCTTCATACTCAAATCGCCGACGTTGGTTTCTCACAGAGAAATATTGTGAAGAATAATCCACTTGAGTTGGCTTCCAAAGCGCCAGCTTAAGAAATATTGGTCTTGAAATACTCATTTGATATTCAGCCGGTTTGAAGATGTAGAACTTGCCGGTTTAATATTACCAAAATTGCCGGTTTGTAATTATTGATAGCACCGAGTCATAGTTGTTGTCGATGCCGGTTTATGATTGTTGCAGACACCGGGTCATAATGATTAATGACGCTGGGTCAATCTGGTTTGCTCAAAAACTGAGATTTTGAAAATATTTCTCCTTATATCCGTGTTACCTGTAGCCCCAAGTCTTGAGCAGAGCAAAGTGATGACTTATGACTTGCTTCAATATAAATATTACCACTTTGAAGAAATCCATGTTGTTTATCTCAATCACTAGTCAGAACTGAGTATTCCTCATATGTAGCCCCCAAGTGCCGGATTGTCATGCTTGCAGCAACTTGGGACTTGTAATTGCCTTATGCTCGTAAAAACTTCAACCAGTGTAGCCCCCAAGGGCCGGGTCATTATGCAATAATGAGCAGGGACTTTATAAATATGATCATATAGACTTGAACAGCAACGTGCAGCCCCCAAGGGCCGGCTCAGTAAGATAATATTGAGCTGGAACTTTATATATACTTCTTTTGAAAAGAACATCATATGATGTAACCCCCATCATGGGGCTTGAATCCACGTCCACAAGGTTAAGAGCTTTTGTGCTTTACCAACTGAGTAGTGGACCCTTCAATATAATGGAATAAGACTTGTGTACCTTAAATTGTTGACAGGAGCAATTGGTAGCCCCTAAGGGCTGGCTCATTATAATGTGATGAGTCGGATCTTCAATAAAGTGAGCCAAAAAATGACCTTGCATTAGCCCCCAAGTGCCATGGTGCATGCTGGCAATGACATGGGACTTGCATATTTGATATAATCTCAATTTGAATAATGTAGCCCCCAAGTGCCAGGTTGTAAGCCTGCAGCGACTTAGGACTATTCCTTCCATTGTAGAATAAATCATATCCATTGATAAAATAATAGCCATTGCACCAAAGTGATTTTGAATACCTTATCTGTTGACAAGTAAATCCGGAGTTTAAATACCCGGCGGCTCTTGGCCGATGGCGATTGAATACGCCTCCATTGTAAGCCGGAATTTTTATAACCCGACGGCTTATAGCCTTTAAGAATATCCAAAACGGTTAATCATTTTGAAGCATCAATTTTAATGATGAGCTTGGACTTAAGCATTTATATAAGTCATAGTTCTTGCAAATCCTGCACGGAGTTTAAACAACATATGCCCTGGCGACTTAACGTCAAAAGCCAGGGCCGGTTTAAACATAATCATGTATAAATAATATCATACCTGTGATATTGAATCGTACTGCCGGCTTATGATACATGTGCAGTAAGGGTAACAACCCAATCTTTAGAAGCCAAAACTTCCAAATGTTTATGATTGTCATATGCTGGCGACTTATCATCCAAAGTCAAGCCGGGTTAATCGAAACCACATGAAAGGATCGATGAAGTTGACTAGAGGGGGGTAAATAGGCAACTAACAATTTTTAGCTTTTCTTTACCAAACTAAACTTTGCATCAAAGTAAGTTGTCTAGATATGCAACTAGGTGGACAACCTATATGATGCAACAGACACAACAACACAAGCAAGCAATGGATAAAACACAAGTAAGCTTGCACAAGTAAAGGGATGAGATAACCAAGAGTGGAGCCGGTGGAGACGAGGATGTGTTACCGAAGTTCCTTCCTTTTAAGGGGAAGTACGTCTCCGTTAGAGCGGTGTGGAGGCACAATGCTCCCCAAGAAGCCACTAGGGCCACCGTATTCTCCTCACGCCCTCACACAATGCGAGATGTCGTGATTCCACTATTGGTGCCCTTGAAGGCGGTGACCGAACCTTTACAAACAAGGTTGGGGCAATCTCCACAACTTAATAAGAGGCTCCCAACGACACCACGAAGCTTCACCACAATGGACTATGGCTCCGAGGTGACCTCAACCGTCTAGGGTGCTCAAACACCCAAGAGTAAGAAGATCCGCTAGGGATAAGTGGGGGGAATCAAATTTCTCTTGGTGGAAGTGTAGATCGGGGCCTTCTCAACCAATCCCGAGCAAATCAACAAGTTTGATTGGCTAGGGAGAGAGATCGGGCGAAAAAGGAGCTTGGAGCAACAATGGAGTTTAGGGTTGGAAGAGGTGTGTCTTCTTGGAGAAGAAGACCCCTTTACGATGGGGGACAAATCCAACCGTTACCCACCACTCAGCCCGCGACCCATCGAACTACCGACCACAAGCGCGGTACTATCAAGACGGGCTCTGCGGTACTACATGGCGGACCGCGGTACTACCGTGGGCACGACAGAGACCAGACCTGGCAAAAAGGAACACTAACAAGGCACGGTAGATCCGCAGAAGCGGTACTACATGCCCCATGCTTGATACTACCGCAAGACAGCCCTTGAGCCAGGCCGTAAGGCACAGATGTAAAAAATTACATCCGTGACTACCTCCGCTGAGAAATTGTCGTGCAAAAATCCGACACGGAACTACCGCGACCATGGGTGCGGTACTATCGTGAAAGAGTGCGGATGTAAAAAATTACATCCGCCCTTACCTCCGCACTTGCACTCGCACGGCTCTGGCGCCACGGTACTACGCGCGCGCCAAGATGACGGTACTACCGCTGGGAGCGCGGATGTAAAAAATTACATCTGCCCGTACCACCGCTTGAGCAGCGGTGCCAGACCAGAGCTCGCGGTACTACCGCTCAGAGGAGCGGTACTACCGTGGGAGCCTACTGTACTACCGTGCAAGAGCCCGGTATTACTCATTGAGCTCTGCGGTAGTACCGCTCAGAAGAGCAGTACTACCGCTAGCCTGAGAAGAGCAAGGTGGAGGCCTTCATATTGCAGAGACAAGGTGAGACGGAGGAACACTCCAAGGAGCTCAAGGAAAGGCGATGCAAAAGGGAATGTGTACGTGATATTCCACCCAAACCTTTCCAAAGCGGACCCCCTCTTAATAGTACGGCTCTCCTACGACTCAACTCCACCGAACCGAACCGTAGAAAAATGCCGTCTTCAATAATCTTCGAGGGGCATCAAATCATCTTGTGTTTAGTCGTGATGTATCTGAAAAGCTCAATACACACGATTAGTCCGCAAAGGCATTGCCATCAATCACCAAAACCACTTAGGGACAAGAATGCCCTTACAATCTCCCCCTTTTTGGTGGATTGATGACAATACGAGATTTGCACAAAGGAGATGACTATAGAACAAGCAAACCCCACATCTCTAAAATATAGATGAGCTCCCCCTAGATTCGTGATAGAGAGTAAAAGTGCTTTGGACTGCACGACACGAATACTAGGATCACCACTCCCCCTATATTTTAGAAACAAAGCATATCTTGCAATGGTAAGGCTGACACTAAGCAAGAAAGTAGATATGAGCATAACAAGAATAGCATGATATAGTACAAGCTCAATAAGATGATAAGGTACGATAGAGTGCATATGTCTTACACCATATGATAAACTTAGTCTCACAGGCACAACCAAACCAAAGCAACCAAGTTCAACGACGGAAAGCAAAGCAAACAAGCAAACGATGAAACACACGACACACACGCAAATCCTACACTCTCTCCCCCTTTGGCATCGAGACACCAAAAAGGCAGAGAGGTCACCTACAACAAAGGTGGTAGCTCAGGCGGAAAACGACTCATCGTCGCCAGACTCCGCAGCAGGAACAGACTCCTCCTCTGAATCGGTCCACTGGTAGCCCTGCTTCTCCATCCAGGCAGTCTCTGGGGTGATGTGCTTCTCAGAGCCGCTGGCCACATCCTCCCCGCAAGCCCTCAAGATCCTAATGTCGCGACGGCGACTCTCCTTCTGAGCAACATGGGCCTTGTACTGACCCTGACCCTGCATGCAGAGCAACCTCTTCATCTTGTTCTTCAGCTTCGTTGCCCAAGAGGGCTCAGCAGAGGGAGGCGAGAATGCAGAACGGTCAGCAGCAACTTCTTCCTCCCCAAGTTCCTCCTCATCCACAGCCCTCTTGGCAGCCTCAGCAGAAGTGGTGGTGTTAGCCCATTGTGGCTTGATGCGGAGCCTGACGGGCTCATGACGAATCCACCCTGGAGCTTCAAACTCATCATGGGGAAACAACCTCTTCCATGTCGTGGAGATCAAGTGGAACAGGTAAGGCCCATAAATGGGGACCTTACGGTTGAACACGGTGAACTGAAGCTCACACCACATGATATGTGAGACATCAAGTGGTTGAGTCTGAGCCTGACGGGCCTCCTCGCAGATAAACATCATGTCAACGAGGTAAGCATGTACCTGGCCCATGTCCCCAATGCGTGGGAAGAGGGTGTTCCGAAAGAGCCGATGCATGATGTCAAGGAAGGGATTAAGCACCCACGCAGTCTTCTTGTTGGGAAGAGTCTTCGGAACAAGGAATGGCATGAGCTTGTTCTTGTTGGCAGACTCAGAGTTGGCATGAGGGCGAACTCCAACTGGCGTGTTGAGCCCTTCATCTGGAACGTGAAGCAACTCCATGAACTCCTTCCAAGTAGCAGATAGTCGGCGACCATTAGTCATCCAAGTCAGGGTCCTCGCATCATCAATGCCGAAATGGACTGAAGCAAAGAACTGTGCGATGATCTCTGGATCAAAATCCTTGTCGAAGGTGAGGAAGTGCTCAATGGCGAACTGCTCGACTAGATCCAAGGCCTCTCCAAAGTACTCACGGTGCTTGTCCTGCCTCATATGATTTATGTCAATGTAGTGAACTTCATGTTGGGGAACGTTGCAGAAAATTAAAATTTTCCTACGGTTTCACCAAGATCTATCTATGAGTTCATCTAAGCAACGAGTCACGAGAGAGAGTTTGCATCTACATACCACTTGTAGATCGAGTACGGAAGCGTTCGAGGGAGTGGTGATGATGAAGACGTTCCCAACGTGATTCCGATCACCGATGACCAAAGTGCTGAAAGGACAGCACCTCCGTGTTCAACACACGCGGGACGATGGCGTCTCCTCCGCCTTGATCCAGCAAGGATGAAGGAGAGGTTGAGGAAGACAACTCCAATGGCAGCACGACGGCGTGGTGCGGTTGGTCTGGCAGTTCTCGGCAGGCTTCGCCAAGCTCGCGTGGAGAAAGAGAGGTGTTGGGGAGGGAGGGCTGCGCCTTCAATGGTGTTGGCAGCCCTCCCCCACCCCTCTATTTATAGGAGGAGAGGGCAAGGGGCGGCCATCTAGGGAAACCCTAGATGGGGGGGCGGCAGGGGAGGAGGGAGGTGGCTTGCCCCCAAGCCAGGGGGCCCCTTTAGGTTTCCTCCCCATGCCCTAGCCGCATGGGCCTAAGGGGAGTGCGCCCAGCCCACCGGGGCTGGCTCCTCTCCCACTTAGCCCATGTGGCCCCCGGAGGGGTGGCCCTCGGTGGACCTCCGAACCCTCCCGGTGGCCCCAGACATTACAGTATACCCCGAAACTTTCCTGAGTCCGCTTAACCACTTTCCATATATAAATCTTTACCTCCGGACCATTCCGGAACTCCTCGTGACGTCCAGGGATCTCATCCGGACTCAACAACATTCGTAATCACATACTTGTCTTCCTAATAACCCTAGCGTCACCGAACCTTAAGTGTGTAGACCCTACGGGTTCGGGAGACATGCGAACATGACCGAGACTACCTCAAGTCAATAACCAACAGCGGATCTGGATACCCATGTTGGCTCCTACATGCTCCTCGATGTTGTCATCGGATGAACCACGATGTCAAGGGTTCAAGCAACCCGTATGCTATTCCCTTTGTCGACGGTATGTTACTTGCCCGAGACTCGATCGTCGGTATCCCAATACCTCGCTTAGTCTCGTTATCGCAAGTCACTTTACTCGCATCAAGAATGCATGATCCCGTGACCAGACACTTGATCACTTTGAGCTCATTATGATGATGCATTACCGAGTGGTCCCAGTGATACCTCTCCGTGTACGGAGTGACAAATCCCGCCTCGATCCGTGTCAACCCAATGGTCACTTTCGGAGATACCTGTAGTGCACCTTTATAGTCACCCAGTTACGTTGTGACGTTTGATACACCCAAAGCACTCCTACGGTATCCGGGAATTGCATGATCTCATGGTCTAAGGAAGAGATACTTGACATTGGAAAAACTCTAGCAAAACGAACTACACGATCTTGTGCTATGCTTAGGATTGGGTCTTGTCCATCACGTCATTCTCCTAATGACGTGACCCCGTTGTCAATGACATCTGATGTCCATAGTCAGGAAACCATGACTATCTGTCGACCAACGAGCTAGTCAACTAGAGGCTTACTAGGGACGTATTGTGGTCTATGTATTCACACGTGTATCACGATTTCCGTATGATACAGTTATAGCATGAATAAAAGACAATTATCATGAACAAGGAAATATAATAATAATACTTTTATTATTGCCTCTAGGGCATATTTCCAACACTTCAACATAGTGATTCTGCTTGGCCTTGATCACATCCATGTATATCAGATTCTGCTGCTTGTTCCAGAAGAGTTCATTGCCTCGCGTGCTAGCCCGGGGATTCACATAGGGATTGAGCTTCCTTCGAATGACAAACTCGGTCAGAGGCATCGCATCCATGCCCATGACGGGCTCCTTCTGTTTGTCGGCAGTGGTCTTGGTCCTGCGTTGGGGAGCAGCAGAGGACCCCTCTGGAACATCATCTGGGTTGCGCAGACGCTTTGACCCTGTGTCACGGCTGGGATTCGAGCGATGAGCAAAACTGGAGCCACCACCTAGACACAAAGACAAAAAGACACGCACGGGAACAAAACAGATCAAAACCAAACCGAGTGTCGGTGTCAAAACCGGCGGATCTCGGGTAGGGGGTCCCGAACTGTGCGTCTAGGCGGATGGTAACAGGAGACAAGGGACACGATGTTTTACCCAGGTTCGGGCCCTCTTGATGGAGGTAAAACCCTACGTCCTGCTTGATTAATATTGATGATGTGTGTTATAAGAGTGGATCTACCACGAGATCAAAGAGGCTAAACCCTAGAAGCTAGCCTATGGTATGATTGTTGTTCGTCCTATGGACTAGAGCCATCCGGTTTATATAGACACCGGAGAGGGCTAGGGTTACACAAAGTCGGTTACAAAGGTAGGAGATCTACATATCCGTATCGCCAAGCTTGCCTTCCACGCCAAGGAAAGTCCCATCCGGACACGGACGAAGTCTTCAATCTTGTATCTTCATAGTCTTGGAGTCCGCCGATAATGATAGTTCGCTATCCGGACACCCCTAGTCCGGAACTCCCTCAGTAGCCCCCGAATCAGGCTTCAGCGACGACGAGTCCGGCGCCTATATTGTCTTCGGCGTTGCAAGGCGGGTTCTCCTTCAAACTTCATGTTCCCGTCGAATGAGTGTCCGCTTCCTTATAAATGTTGCGCTCCTTGGCTTCTCGCCCAAGAATGGTCTTCTTCCACGTGTCGCATTTAATGCGAAAGGCTGGGATATTTTTACATTTTACCCCCTAGCCATGCGAATGAGCCGCCTATAAGAGAGGCGAGGATCTAGATCCAGCTCACACCATCCTCCATCCGCAAGTTCTCATTGAAGCGCCTCTGACAAAAATCCATTCTATCATGGATAGCCGACGCGGCTCCTCCTCTCGCGCTCCCAGCCCTAAGACAAGAGATTGGGGGAGATGCTCAGTTCCACACAACGAGCTAGTGGTACTTCAAACCGAGGGATATCTTCCCCCAGCTTTCATGGTTCCGGTTCGAGCCGGACTAGCCACCTACAAGGGTGGAAAGCAGGCGAAGAGCGTCCCCAAACCCTTCCAAAGGGGAGCGGGTATACTTTGTCCCCTATCTAATAAGGGGACTCGGATTTCCCATACATCCGTTTCTCCGGGGGCTCCTAGAGTTCTACGGACTCCAACTTCACCACCTCACGCCCGCCTCCATTTTGCACATCGCGGGCTTCGTAGCTTTTTGCGAGCTGTTCTTGGGCATCGAGCCCCATTTTGCCCTGTGGAAGAGATTGTTTTGTCTCGCCCCCGTTCTCATGAGGGGTCGATATATCAAGTGGGCGGAGCCGAAATATGGCGATCGCCGGACCGGATATCTATCCGCACTTCAAGAAGGCGCCCAAAGACCGGCCTTGAATGGTTCTACATGGAGGACGCCCTCTGCGGATCCGGCCAGATCGGCCTCCGGAGTTCAACAATGCTCCCTTGAAGAAACGCTGAGTTGGCGCCATGAGCCCTCAACGGGAAGATGATAGGAGCGTCCATTATCTGATGGGCCGGATTAGGTTACTGGCCCACTCCGGATTGACCATGATTGGAGTCATGGCCACGTGCATTATGCGAGGGGTGCAGCCACTCCAATATAGGGGCCACCCTATGTGGGATTTCAACGGGAAGATGACGCCACCCTTCATGGCGCAAAGGGCCAGGCTCGGCAGCCGATCCGCAAAGATCCTGTCCGGCTTGTACAAGGGAGAGGAGGAGGACTTCCTCCGCAAGAATCCGTGGAATGGATTTTCTATGAATAACCCTCGGAGCTGGGTAAGCGGATGTTCATCTACCCGATCCATACTTTTTTAAAGTCAAGTATCTTACTCTGTGATTTCGGCAGGAGCTGCGCCGGGACGTGGAGGGCATACGAAGCCTAACTCCACAGCCCGAGGATCCGGAAAGATCCCTTGATCCGACCTCCGAAGAGGATCCGGACATAAAGGTGGAGCTGATTAACGGGGTGTTCCACCAACGTAGCATGGACAATGCCCTAGTCGCCATTACGGCTGACTACCCCGGTCTGTTTCCGGCCTCCCAGGTGACTACGACCGAGGTCTTGACACCATCGTTTGATCCGCGCTCCATTCTGACCATCCCATACTGATGGTATATCGCAGGAGGTGCCTTTAAGGCGGGAAGCCGAACCCGCGGCGGCCGACCAACAAGGGTCAGTCCGGCCCAGCGGGCGGAAGAGGAGTACGACGCGAACCGAAACGTCGCCGCAACGGTACGGAGCGCCGCTATTTTTAAGGGAAGGATCCCTAGGAGGTATATTAATGCTCATAACTTTTCCAGAAAGAGCGCTCGCCGGACAGTGTCCGGAGAGGTTGCCAATCAAGCCTCAGCCAGCCATGCTCCAACGCATGGTCCGGGAGGGGAGGCGAATACAAGGCGTGAGCCGGACGCTCCTCCGACGAAAGATGCCGACAGGCTGTCCGCCACCCGGTCTGAGGTGGAGAGCGCCATGAATCACAGGCGTCGCCGGACAGTTCTTCGTGACGCGTGTTTCTCCCTGGAGGCGTTAAATGCCTTTGTTATGGAACGCGCACCTCCGTGCCGCCAAGATGGGTTAACGAGCCACGGAGCAAGTATGTGAAAGACATACGGGTAAATAATTTTAGGAGTTTATATATGCCAGTAGCCCCCGAGACTTAAA
Source organism: Aegilops longissima (assembly GCA_021605205.1). NCBI lineage: Eukaryota > Viridiplantae > Streptophyta > Magnoliopsida > Poales > Poaceae > Aegilops > Aegilops longissima. Next base: position 292,336,789 of record CM038679.1, on the reverse strand, counting down.
ATAGTTGAAATAACTGACTTAAGGATCAATTATTATGCAGGATCTTACGGAGAAGAATATCCATCTGTCCCCGGAGCTCCAAGAGTGCAAGGCCCAACTTGAGGTCAAGATCTGGCCGCATGGGGAGCCACAGAGACCCCCACCGGTAAGACGACTTTGAAAAGATAATTATTTAACAAAGTGCGGCGTGAATCGACAATAATATTGCAGAGGCGCGGACTAGATCCGGACAAGCAACAGCCATCTGCGTCGACTAAAGGCCGTGAGAGGGTGCTTATGAAGGTGCAGCAGAGAGAAACAAGCTCCAAGATGCCCACACCCAGCGAGGAGAAGAGCTGAAAGGTGTTCGGCCCCCGGTGTCTAGCTCCGTGAAGGAGAATCGGCGGCTTCGTCGCTGCATTTACTGATAAGTGCTTGAACAAATTCCTTTGAAAAGAAGAATTCGCGAAGAAGTCGATTGACGTAAATATGTCTTTAGGTGTGCTCACAGTGTCGCCTCATGGAGGAAATGCTCGAGTCAACGGGTGACCAACTCCCCGAGCTGGTGCAATTGCTCGAACGTGTTCGGCAAAGCGATGAGTGGTGTCGTTCATGCTTTATGGCCATCCGTCTCCCTACCCGAGGGCCTTGGTGAGCTTCTTTGAGAAGCTTCAGGAGCACGGCGACGCCTCCGCTTGTGGAAGATATCGGCTGCCGTCGAGGCGCCAGGAAGCTGGGCCATGGTGAAGACACGTTACCGAAGGTGACCCAAACCACATGGCTGAGGTCGGACCTGCGGGGCCTGATGGGAAGGAGATCCCTGTGAGCTTGATGTACGGCCAAGTAGAACTGGTCGCGAAATATTCCCAATAGTACTGTAAATTAGACAACCTGTTAGATGGGATTGAGGAGGAGTACAATCAGTCGGTTTGACGATGTAATTTGAAATGACATGAAAAATGCCTTCTAGCCGGATTGTGGATCGTTTGTCTTTGCGGACCATTTCGCTTCAACCTCGGGACCCAACAGTCCGGAGTGTGTCCGAATACCCTTACGGTTATAAAAGAACCGGGCATGCATGGAGACAAGGCGTCGGGGTCATAATTGCTTTATCAGAAAAGTGCCCAACTAGTTATGTTATATTACATGGTTAGTAAGAAACATCTTCCAGGAGAATAGTTCCGTTAAGGGTTCCTTTCTCGAGGCATGCCCTAAAGTGCAATGCGGACTGCGAAAATAGCAGAAAAAAGCATCCGGGGCAGATAAATAAGTAAGTAATAAATCATCTTTCAATTCACCGACCGAATATTCTCTTAAGAACGCTAGCTTTCGGCTTCACCCAGTCTGAGGTACACATCCGGCTGACCCGGCAGTAGCAATCGCAGAGGTGCTCCCTTTACCTCCTAGTCGAACAAACGGGAACGTAGGGGTAAGCACAGGAGCCAGGCAACCCAGCTTGGCCAAAACTTAAGTCATATCGATGCATATAATGGTGAATAAAAGGTACATGCGGAAGTATGACACATGTATTGGGCATGAAGCCCGTATGAATAAGCTTCTGTTAAAGAAGCCCCCAGGTATAATGAGTGCCAGGAGCACATCAAGTGTGTGCGAACAAAGCGCAAATCAGCCTATAAAAGGTACTGAAAAAATAAAGTAGGAAGAAGGAGGGGGACAAGAGACAGTAAAAAATATAAAAAGGGTGGACGGGGGAGTGAGACGAACCCGGAGTCCGGCGTTAGGCGTAGAATCTTCGGAGACGGGCTGCATTCCATGGGTTCGGCTCGAGTCGGTTGTCAGATGCGTTACGTAGACGGTATGCTCCGCCGGTCAGGACTTGGTCGATGATGAAGGGACCTTCCCACTTGGGCTTAAGTTTTGTCCGGCAGGCATAGAACAAGTTCGCCAACATTGTAATTTTTGGCCCGTACTTCTCTGCTTTGATATCTTCGAGCCTGCTGCTGATAAAATGCGGAACGAGCCTTTGCCATGTCCCGCTCCTCCTCTAAGGCGTCCAAACTGTCCTGCCGATCCAACTCAGCTTCTCTTTCTTCGTACATGCGCATTACCAGGTGAGTCATGAATTATATCGCAGGCGTAATCGCCTCTGCGCCAGATACCATAAAAAATGGTGTGAATCCAGAGTTCGGTTTGGCGTGGTCCGCAGCCCCAGTACGGAGTCGAGCTCCTCTACCCAAAGGCGTGTTAGATTCCTTGAGGGACCGCACTAGTCTGGGCTTGATGCCGCTCATGATTAGACCATTTGCTCGCTCGACTTGACCGTTAGTTTGGGGGTGATAGACTAAAGCGTAATCGAGCTTGATGCCCATGTTTTTGCACCAGAGTTTAACCTCGTCGGCCGTGAAGTTCGTGCCGTTATCAGTGATGATGCTGTGGGGGACGCCAAAACGGTGTACTACCCGGATATGAAGTCTATCACCGGTCCGGATTCTCGCGTTTTAACCGGTTGGCCTCAATCCATTTGGTGAATTTGTCCACCATGACCAATAAGTATTTGTGCTTGTGGGTTCCTCCTTTAAGGGGTCCAACCATGTCAAGCCCCTGCATCATGAACGGCCGGTAATGGGTATAGTTTTGAGGCGGTGGGTGGCATGTGGCTCGATTAGCAAAGAGCGGCAACCGACGATCGTTGGACTAAATCTGAGCATCCGCCGGGCTGTCGGCCAATAAAATCCTGTACGGAAGGCCTTGCCTACAAGGGCCGGGCTGCAGCGTGGTGCCCGCCGAGTCCGGGCGTGAATTTCAGCCGGAGATTTCACCCTTCCTCTTCGGAGATACACCTTTGAAGGACTCGGTTGTGCTTTTCTTATAAAGTTCTCCTCATGGACCTTGTACGCTTTAGATCGCCGAACTATGCAAATGGGCCTCATTTTGGTCTTCGGAAGTTCTGCCGCATTAATTAGGCTAGGAATGGTTCTGCCCACGGGCAATTACTGCCATTATTTCGTGAGTGAAGGTGTTATTTCATTGGCTGAGCCACCGATTGTGTCGTAATGGTCTGAGTTAGGTGATGCGGTGGCTCCGGATTGTTATTTCGGACTCCTCTTCCCATAATACTGGATGGCTTAAAGAGCCGCTCCAGGAAGGTGTTTGAGGACGGCGTCTCGCTTCACGCCGATGCGTGCTAACACGTCCGCTGCTGGTTATTATCCGGGCTACATGGTGGAATTCTAGTCCTTGAACCGAGCTGACATTTTTAGGACAGCGTTGCGATAGCTGCCATTTTGGATCTTTGGCGCCAAAGTATCCATTTACTTGGGATATTGCGAGGTTTGAATCGCGCACCTCTAGGCGTTGAATGCCCATGGAGATTGCCATCCGGAGGCCATGTAGAAGGGCCTCGATTCGCCACGTTGTTGGAGTCCGTGTACATTATTTGAAGTACGTATTGGATTGTGTCTCGGTTGGGGACGTCAGACAACGCCAGCCCCAAGCCAGCCAAGATTTTGGATCCATCGAAATGCATGATCCAGTTGGAGTACGCCGTACTCATTTTTAGGGAGTTCGGCTTCGTCCATTCGGCGAAGTCAGCGTAACTCGCGACTTTATAGCTCGTTGTGGTTTGTAGGTTATGTCAAATGGTAAGAGCTCGATAGCCCATTTTGCAATCCTGCCCTAAGGCCGCGATTGTTTATAATATCATTGAGAGGTACCGGAGGCCACCGTTATTGAACACTCTTGAAAGTAGTGTCGCAGCTTCCGGATGCCATGAACACCGTGACACGCTATCTTTTGATGATATGGGTATCGGGATTTTCATGGAGTTAGAACAAAGGATACGTAGTATAATCGGTTTTTGAAGAGGGAATTTGTGCCCTTCGTTTCTCGCTCAACGGCAGTACCGCTGGCGACAACTTGATGTGTTGCTGTGATATATAAAATCATAGGTTCGCCCGGGTTGGGCGCGGCGTAACTGGATTTGTTGCCAAGATGGCTTTTATTTCTTCGAGTCCGGCTATGGCAGCATCCGTCCATTCGAAATGTTGGTCTTGCCGGAGGAGGCGGTTGAGGGCGAGCCTTTTCTCCCAAACGGAGATGAAGCGACTTAAGGCCGCCACGCATCCGTTAGTTTTTGTATCTGCTGAGGTCTTTTGGAATATCCAATTGTGACAGAGCTCGAATTTTGGCCGGTTTGCTTCAATTCCTCTACGGATACGATGAAGCCCAAGAGCTTTCCGGCTGGTACCAAGACGATTTTTCCGGATTGAGCTTAATGTCATATGCTCGGAGGTTGTCGAATGTCACCTCAAGTCTTCTACTAGATTTCCGACGTGTTTGGTCTTGACGACCACATCGCTCACGATGCCTCTACTGTTTTGCCTATCCGGTAGCCGACATGTTTGAATCATGCGCTGATATGTTGCTTCGGCGTTTTTGAGTCCGAAGGGCATTGTGTTGAAGCAGAATGGCCCATATGGAGTAATGAATGCCGTTGAGGCCTGATCTTTCTCCGCCATCTTGATTTGATGGTATCCGGAGTATGCGTCGAGGAAGCACAATGAATCCTGCCCTACGGTAGCATCGATGATTTGGTCGATGCGAGGGAGGGGGAAAGGGTCCTTTGGACAGGCCTTGTTAAGGTCTTTAAAATCGACGCAGAGGCGCCAGGATTTGTCCTTTTTTGGTACCATTACTAGATTGGCTAGCCAGTCCGGATGTTTTATATCTCTGATGAATCCAACTTCTAAGAGTTTGGCTAGCTCCTCTCCCATTGCCTGTCTTTTGGGTTCGGAAAATCGCCGAAGAGCTTGTTTGGTGGCTTGAATCCTTTTAGGATATTTAGGCTGTGCTCTACCACTGCGTGGGATTCTGGCATGTCTCAAGGGTGCGTGCAAAATGTCCCAATTTTCTGAAGGAATTCTCGTAGAAAGCGGCTTCGACATCAGGACTTAATTGTGCCCCAATGGAGGCCGTCTTTGTGGGGTCCGTTGGATGGACCTGAAATTTGACTATTTAAATCGCTGGTTTAAAAGAGGTGGACTTGGACCTCTTATCGAGTATCACATCGTCCCTATCCACCGTGGAGCGCAGCGTAGTTAGTTCCTCCGCCGCTAGGGCTTGGATAATGCCTCTAGGGCGGTCTTGGCTGTCTTATTTTCAGCGCGAGTGTCAGTATCTAGATCATCGGCGAGAGTGATTATCCCATTGGGTCCGGGCATTTTGAGCTTCATGTACCCGTAGTGGGGTATAGCTTGAAGATTGTGAATGCCTCTCGCCCTAACAAAGCGTGATATCTGCTGCGAATGGGGCCACTTGGAACGTGACCTCCTCGGACTGTAATTGTCCGGTGAGCGAACACTACATCTAGTGTGATTTTTCCTGCAAAGGTACTTCTCGACTAGGGATTATCCTCCGAAGGTTGTGCTGCTGCGCCAATGCGGCTCCATCAATTTCCATTTTTGAAGGGTTTTCATAGATGAGGTTTAATCGCTGCCGCCATCCATGAGTACCTTAGTAAGACGGAAACCGCCCACTATCGGACCGAGGACCAATGCGGCCGGTGCTCTAGCTGTTCGAATTTAGGTTAAATCGCTGGCGTTGAAGGTGATAGCCGTGTCGCCCATGGATTTGTTGTTGCTACTTGGTAGACTTCGGCGAGGCTGCGGATTGTTCGTTTCCGCATGTTATTTGATGCGAAAGTCTCGAAGACTGTTAATACCGTACTGGTACTGCTGGGTTGGTCGCCCGGGGCTAAAAAGCCTACGCCACTTTTGGCCACCTGCCGTAGTATCCAACATGCTCGAAGGCTGTGTGTTGGAGTGGCGCCCTCCATACTGTGGATTTTGCAGGGTCCGTTGAGCCAACCCTCCAGTACGGTTCCGTGCCCTTTAGGGGGTTTTGGTTTTTTGGTATTCAACCCGGGTGCTTGATAATGATGCACCCTTTTGTTTCGGACTAGGGATGTATTCGGGGCCGGATTATCCCAAAATTTACTTTCGGTTTTCAGCGCTCTCCATCGCACAAGACTTTTGTACTATGGTCACCAAGTCAAGAAAGCGTGTAATTTCACGACGACTTATGGCGTTTAGGATTCCTTGTCCGTGCAATTATTGCAGAAAATTGGGATTGCGTCCTCCTCTCGGCATCCTTTATCCTGTTCATAACCGGGAGGAATCGCCCAAGAATGATGTAATCGCTTCAGCGGGCTCTTGCCGAATTCGAGAGAGATCGCTAATGTTTGGGTGGGCGGTGGAACTAGATCCTAACCCCGCCCAATTTAGGACTCAAGGGCCGAGAAGTTTCCGAACTTGGAAGTTTGGATTTTTGAGTGTTATCCAATGAGACCAACCCACCGCCTAACTTTAAGTTCAGGGCTTGATCGACATCCGTCCCTCTGCGAGAATCCGGCATGGAGGGATCGGGAATCCGGACGTAACTAGTCCTTAAGATACAAGAAGAATCACCGCATTGCTGCTCTATCACAGCAACATGATGGGTATCCTGGGGAGAGTTGATCTCTCTTAGATCGGTTTTAGGCCCGATCCGGTCATAGTCTGTGGCGACTCCCATGGCGGCGATGCGATCCAAGAGCTCGCTTATGGAGGAGAGCTCGATCGATCTAACTGTTCGGCAAGTTCGAACTAACTCGAGATTGGTTTCGATGACTCGAGAGGTCATCGTCGGTGCGGTGGCGGATGGCGGTCATAAGAAAACCACCTAGTCAAGAGTTCGCCAGCGCCAAGGCTCCTTTGGCGATAGTATCGCCTTTAAAGATGAGATGAGGCATCCTACCGACGGCGGCGACACACGAGGAACTCTCAATGAAAGCACCAATGTCGGTGTCAAACCGCAGATCTCGGTAGGGGGTCCCGAACTGTGCGTCTAGGCGGATGGTAACAGGAGACAAGGGACACGATGTTTTACCCAGGTTGGGCCCTCTTGATGGAGGTAAAACCCTCACGTCCCGCTTGATTAATATTGATGAAGTGTGTTACAAGAGTGGATCTACCACGAGATCAAAGAGGCTAAACCCTAGAAGCTAGCCTATGGTATGATTGTTGTTCGTCCTATGGACTAAAGCCATCCGGTTTATATAGACACCGGAGAGGGCTAGGGTTACACAAAGTCGGTTACAAAGGTAGGAGATCTACATATCCGTATCGCCAAGCTTGCCTTCCACGCCAAGGAAAGTCCCATCCGGACACGGGACGAAGTCTTCAATCTTGTATCTTCATAGTATTGGAGTCCGGCCGATAATGATAGTTCGGCTATTCGGACACCCCCTAGTCCGGAACTCCCTCACCGAGATAAACACAAAAACATGCAATTTGGATGAAACAAAGGAGCGCAGGAAGAATCTACGGTAGTACCGGGCAGGGTTTCGGAAGTAATAAATTACATCCGCTCCAGCTGCGGTAGTACCGTGCCGGGGTAGCACGGTAGTACCGCGCTTGGGGCGGAAGTAATTTTTTACTTCCGGACGCCAAGCGGTAGTACCGCACCGAGGTGCGGAAGTACCGCTGGGCGCCAGATCCAGGTGAGGCTGCGGTAGTACCGCTCTAGGAGGAGCGGTAGTACCGCACGGTTTGAACACCGCCACAGAGGACGCGGATCTGGATCTATAACCTCCGCACGACAACTTCGGTACTACCGTTGATCAAACGGAACTAATTTGACTATCCAAAGAGCATGGGACTACACTACCACTCTACAACGAATCCCACTTGCACAGATTTAGCCAAAAATCTCAAGAACACCACATGCATCTCCCCAAAACCTAAAAGCACAAGGAAGGACAAAAAGAAGAGGCACTTGGGGAAAAACCTGGGTCCATGGCAAGAGGGCGAGGTGGGGAACGATCACACTGGTCGGAATACGAGGAGAGCGGCCGAAGACGAAGATCCGGCGAAGGCCTCCGGCACCGTTCTTAGTCAGGAGAGAGAGAGACGGGGTGGGGAATAGAGATGAATGGGTATGGGGGAGTTAGAACTCCCCCTGTCCCGCTCTTAACCCCCACCCGCCATGAAGCGGAAGTACCCATGGTCATCGCGTAGTACCGCTGGCGGAAGTACCGCACGCTGGGCGGTAGTACCGCTCGGTCAGTGGCAGTAAAAAATTACTGCCGCGGAGTTAGCGGTAGTACCGTGCCCCTGGAGGGCCACACACAAAACGTAGAGCCACCAACTCCTGTGGTAGTACCGTGGCTCACCACGGTAGTACCGTAAAACCAAGAAGGTGTAAGATCACACAAGAAAAAAAAAGAGAGAAAAGGCAAAAACAACCTCCGGAAGAGACACCAACCAACTAAGAGACGAACACACATGACGACCGAGACCAACTACGAGACACAGCTTCTCCATGAGGAGAGCGGTGGCCGGAACCACCTATGTTTGAGTCAATTGGTCTGACACCGCGAAGAATTATCCTTGGGTCCATGACCAAAACTCGTCTTTGAAGCACATGTGCCATCAAGAATGGCTAATGTGAAAGACTTGATCAATTTATGCATAATGGGGGGAGGGTGAGTTCATTGAGAGAACAACACTCCCCCTATGTCCATGCCTACACCTAAACAAGATAACAAGTTGAGTATGGTGGGGTGTGCAAGGGTTCAAGCAATATTGCTCGAATCAATGATATTTAGCTCATGCCTTAACTCGTGAAATCTTGCTTCATCCAAGGGCTTCGTGAAAATATTTGCACGGTTATCATGAGTGTTGACATACTTGAGCTCGATCTCCCCTCGCCTAATATGATCACAGATGAAATGATACCGAATCTCAATATGCTTTGTCTTGAAGTGTTGCACCAGGTTGAGAGAAATCTTGATGGCACTTTCATTGTCACACCAAAGAGGCACTTTGTCACAAATGACACCGTAATCCTTTAAAATTTGCCTCATCCATAAGAGTTGTGCACAACAACTACCGGTCGCTACATACTCCGCTTCGGTGGACGAGAGAGACACGCAACTTTGCTTTTTGGAAGACCAACTTACCAAAGAGCAACCAAGGAATTGGCACCTCCGAAGTAGACTTCCTATCCACTTTGTCTCCGCCCAATCGAATCGAATATCCTTCAAGCTTGAAGTTTGCTCCTCTCGGGTACCATAGGCCAAAGTTTGGGGTATGAGCCAAATATCGAAAGATTCGCTTGACCGCCACATAGTGGCTTTCCTTAGGTGCGGCTTGAAACCGCACACAAATTCCACACTCAACATGATATCCGGTCTAGATGCACAAAGGTAAAGCAAGGATCCAATCATGGAGCGATATACCTTTTGATCCACCGCTTTACCATTGGGATCGATGTCAAGTTGGCACTTCGTGGGCATTGGAGTGGAAGCCGGCTTGACATCGCTTAGCTTGAATCTCTTGAGCATGTTTTGAGTGTATTTGGCTTGGTTGATGAAGGTACCTTCTCTTCTTTGATTCACTTTGAAACCTAGAAAGAACTTCAACTCTCCCATGGAAGACATCTTGAACTCTGAGGTCATTAGTGCGGCAAATTCATCATTGAAAGCTTTGTTAGGGGAACCAAGATAATGTCATCAACATATAGTTGGCACACAAACAACTCCCCATTGACCTTCTTAGTAAAAAGAGTGGGATCAATGAGCCCAACTTCAAACCCACGATCTTGTAGCAACTCGGTAAGGTGGTCATACCACGCACGTGGGGCTTGTTTAAGGCCATAGAGTGCCTTGTCGAGTTGGTAAACATGATCGGGAAAGTAGGGATCCTCGAACCCGGGGGGTTGTTTGACGTAAACCAACTCATTAATAGGACCATTAAGAAAGGCACTCTTCACATCCATTTGTTGCAACTTAAAGTTGTGATGAGAAGCATAAGCAATCAACAAACAGATGGATTCAAGATGAGCAACAGGAGCAAAGGTTTCACCGTAGTCGATACCCTCGACTTGGGAGTAACCTTGTGCCACCAATCTTGCCTTGTTGCGAATGATGGTTCCATGAGCATATTGCTTGTTCTTGAAAATCCACTTGGTCCCAATGACATTGTGGTTCCCCGTTGGCCTTGGCACCAACCTCCACACCTTGTTGTGCTCAAAGTTGTTGAGTTCTTCATGCATGGCATTAAGCCAATCCGGATCTTCAAGAGCTTCATATACCTTTTGGGGTTCAACACAAGAAACAAACGCGTTATGTTCACAATAGTTTGCCAATTGTCTACGAGTGCTTACCCCCTTTTGGATGCTTCCAAGTACATTCTTCATGAGATGACCCTTGGTGGTGAGCTTGGAAGCAATCTTGGCGGCACGACGCTCTAATTCCTCCTCGGAGGTGAGTTGAGGAGGGGTCACTTGATCATCTTGAGCGCCGTCTTGAGCATGTTCTTGATCTTGAACTTGCTCGGGGGAGAGAGCTTGACCTTGGGCATCACTTTGTGTGTCAACATCGTCTTGAGCATGATCTTGTCCTTGGTCTTGTCCATGAGGTTGAGGGCCTTCACTTTGTTCTTCGGAAGCGTGTGGGCCTTGGGTTGGTGATGGCTCCACTTGAGTGGAGCATTGTCCTTCTCCTTCGGCCACAAGGGGTTCCTCAACGGGTAGGATAAAACCAACACCCATTCTTCTTATGGCTTGAGGAGGAATTTCATCACCTACATCACAAGTGCCACTTTGCTCCACTTGGGAGCCGTTATTCTCATCAAACTCCATGTTACACGTCTCATCAATAAGTCCCGTTGATTTATTGAGGACACGGTAAGCATGGGAGTTTGTAGCATAACCAACAAATATGCCCTCATAAGCTCTAGCTTGAAACTTAGACAACCGAACACCTTTCTTGAGAATGAAACACTTACACCCGAACACCCGAAAGTACTTGAGGTTGGGCTTGTTACCGGTGAGTATCTCATATGGAGTCTTGTTCAAGCCCTTGCGGAGGTAGAGCCGATTGGATGCATGACATGCGGTGTTGATGGCTTCGGCCCAAAAGTTGTATGGAGACTTGAACTCCGCCATCATGGTCCTTGCCGCATCCATCAACGTCCGGTTCTTCCTCTCCACGACACCGTTTTGTTGAGGGGTGTAGGGTGCAGAATATTGATGCTTGATCCCCTCATCACTAAGAAACTCATCCAAGGTGTAGTTCTTGAACTCGGTGCCGTTGTCACTTATTATTGTCAAGATCTTTGCATTGTGTTGACGTTGTGCTTCATTTGCAAAGTCAATGACGGTTTGTTGGGTCTCGCTCTTCCTCTTGAAGAAATACACCCAAGTATATCTTGAGTAGTCATCCACAATCACCAAGCAATACTTCCTACCCCCAAGACTATCAAAGGATGGAGGCCTAAAGAGATCCAAGTGAAGGAGCTCCAAAGGCCTCTTCGAGTAAATGATAGTCGTGGAAGGGTGAGCCTTTTCATGAAGCTTTCCTTCGATACAAGCACTGCAAGCATTTTTAGCAAAACTAACATTCGTTAGTCCACGGACATGGTCCCCCTTGAGAAGACTTTGCAAAGATCTCATATTGACATGGGCTAAACGGCGATGCCAAAGCCATCCCACATCAACTTTAGCCATTAGGCATGTCGCGGTCTTAGTGGGTACCTCCGAAAAGTTAATCACATAAAGACCGTTCTCGACATGCCCAACAAAGGCTACTTTAAGAGTCTTGCTCCACAAGAGGGCCACGGTATCAATATCAAAGGAAGTGGAAAAGCCCATGATTGCAAGTTGACAAACGGAAAGTAAACTGTATGCAAGGGACTCCACAAGCACGACCTTCTCGATCGTGAGATCATGAGAAATGACAACCTTGCTGAGTCCCAATACCTTAGAGGACGAGGCGTCACCCCACTCGACATTGGTGGCCATAGAAGGAATCTTGTGCACGTCCACCACCAAGTCCTTGCTTCCGGTCATATGATTTGTAGCTCCACTATCGAGCAACCATGATCCCCCACCGGAAGCAAACACCTACAAGAGATCAATGCTTGGTTTTAGGTACCCATTTAGTAATGGGTCCTTTGATGTTAGTAACAAGGGTCTTAGGAACCCAAATAGACCATTCAATGTACTCATGAGGAGAACCAAAAAATTTGGCATAAACGTGCCCATCACTAGCACGGCATAACACATAAGAGGGATTAAAATCGCCGGCTTTGTTGGGAGAGGTGGCATCGCCACCCTTTGCGTTGTTATTCTTCTCCTTGGAAGCACCCTCTCCCTCCCTCACAAAAGTTTGCTTGAGAGGAGGAGATCATTTGGTCTTGTCATTCTTCTTCTTGTTCTTGGACTTGGTTGCGAACCCAATCCCCTCCTTGGCCACAACTTCCTTTTGATTACTCAAAAGGTCGTTGAGGTTCTTCTCACCTTGTATGCATGTGACAAGGCCTTTCTCAAGTTGCTCCTTCAACTTAGCATTCTCCTCAACAAGATGCACATGCTCACAACAAGGGTTAGTAGCATTTGCATTATCAATCAACACCATATGAGGAAAGGTGGCTTTCTCCTTGGTTAGCTTCACTTGGAGTTGATCATGAGACTATTTGAGGCTAGCATGAACACCCTTCAAGACTTTGTGAGCCTTGTCGAGAATGTCAAACTCCTCGTTGAGTCTAGCAAGATCAACCCCAAGTTTCTCCTTCTCGGAGCTTAGCACACGAGACACAACAAGAGCATGATCAAGATCTTTCTTTAATTTAGCATGATCATTGTTGTATGACTCCTCAAGAGCCAAACGAAGACCACGCTCTTCCTCAAGAGCATTGGAAAGATCCGAAATCTCATCGGCATAGTCACGACTATGCCCCTCCATCTTAGAGATGGTTTCTTCGTGAGCCTCGATCATGACATTGGCTTCACCAAGTTGTTCCAAGAGAGCAACGAAGTGCTTCTTGGATTTGCCCTTGAGTTTACCCATAAAGGCCTCAAACTCATTCTCCTCCACATTAGTTCACCCATGTTCATCAATGCAATCCGTAGAAGAAGAGTGATTGATGATTGTAGTTTTGATGTTGGGGGTTACCTTGTTGGTGGCTTTAGCCATGAGGCACCTGGCGGTGATGCTCTCATTGGGTGAGTCGAAGAGAGACACCCGGGGAGTCGTCGCAATGGCAACGGAGGCCATGGCAATCGACTCACCATCTTCATCATCATCATCATCCTCATTGTACTCTTCTTGTACCACCAAAGTCTTGTGAGGAGTCTTCTTGGTGAAGTTGCTCTTGTTGGGGAAAGACTTGGCCTTGTCCTTACGGATGAGCTTGCCACCATTGTCTTCCCTCTTCTCATACGGGCACTCCGCAACAAAATGACTCACATTGCCACAATTGAAGCAAGTCCTCACTCGTTGCTTGCCCTTTGCGCCACTTGAGCTGCTCTTGTTGAAGTTGGGCCTTGAGTTCTTCTTGCTCCAAAATTGCCTTGAAGCAAGGGCCATGTGTTCATGATAGGCATACTTCGTATCTTCGAGGTTGCTCTCTTCTTCTTCCTCCTCCTCTTCTTCTTCGACACAAACCTTGGCCTTCAATGCAAGGTTGGGCTTCTTTGCTCTTTGGGAGCGAAGCACCGCATTGTCGGCGGTCTTGTCCAATATGCTCATAGCCACAAACTCATCCAATACATCACTTGAGGACAAGGTGAGGAAGTCCGGCCTTTGACGGATGACAGAGGACATGGCCTTGTGTTAGGGCATCATTGCCTTGAGGAATTTGCGCTTGATCCAATTGTCATCCGTGTCCTTACTTCCATGATCCCGGAGAGAGACCGCAAGCTTGGTAACTCTCCGATAGAGCTCACGAGGTTCTTCATCTTCTTTCATCGCAAACTCATCGGCTTCATCTTGTACCACTTCATAATTGGAGCATTGAATGCTTGCACTTCCCCGATAGAGAGAAACCACTTTGTGCCAAGCATCTTTGGCCAACGAGTAAGGTCGAAGATGCGGGAGGTCTTCGGGAAGGATTGCTTCTTGGATGATGAAGAGAGCATTTTCATTGAATTGATCATCCACGGCTTCTCTAGGAGTGAAGTTGCTCCGGTCATGCGGATAAAAACCTTCTTCAATGATTCTCCAAAGGTTAGTGTTCACATGATTTAAATGATGCTTAAAACGATAGACCCAAGAATCAAAATCCTCCTTTTTATCAATTTTGGGGGGAGGACCGGCATGATTCAAATGAGTAGAAGGAATCGGTCCACCATAAACGGGTGGAGGTTGCACATGGGCAAAGATGCTGGTGCCATTTTTACCACTAGACATAGGAGCTTTCTCACTAGTAGCTTCCCCCTTGTCGGGGTTAGCTTCCGTCTCCGTGTTGGCGGGATCACCCACTTTCACGGGCGCGGTGGAAAGTTTAAGCCCTTCTAATAAATCCTTAAACATGTCCTTGACCTCGGTCGTCATGGAGGTTTTCAATGTGTCCAACGCCACATTGAATTCCTCACGTGAGATCGAAGTTACCCCATCTCCGTGAGAGCGATATCGGATTCGCACCGAGTGCTCTCCCACATCGTCACGACGCCAACCATACTCTTGAGACGGTAAAGTCCTTAAAAGAGACGAGGCTCTGATACCAATTGAAAGGATCGATATAGTTGACTAGAGGGGGGTGAATAGGAAACTAACAATTTTTATCTTTTCTTTACCAAATTAAACTTTGCATCAAAGTAAGTTGTCTAGATATGCAACTAGGTGGACAACCTATATGATGCAACAAACACAACCACACAAGCAAACAATGAATAAAACACAAGTAAGCTTGCACAAGTAAAGGGATGAGATAACCAAGAGTGGAGCCGGTGGAGATGAGGATGTGTTACCGAAGTTCCTTCCTTTTGAGGGGAAGTACGTCTCCGTTAGAGCGGTGTGGAGGCACAATGCTCCCCAATAAGCCACTAGGGCCACTGTATTCTCCTCATGCCCTCACACAATGCGAGATGCCGTGATTCCACTATTGGTTCCCTTGAAGGAGGCGACCGAACCTTTACAAACAAGGTTGGGGCAATCTCCACAACTTAATCAGAGGCTCCCAACGACACCACGAAGCTTCACCACAATGGACTATGTCTCCGAGGTGACCTCAACCGTCTAGGGTGCTCAAACACCCAAGAGTAACAAGATCCGCTAGGGATAAGTGGGGGGAATCAAATTTCTCTTGGTGGAAGTGTAGATCGGGGCCTTCTCAACCAATCCCGAGCAAATCAACAAGTTTGATTGGCTAGGGAGAGAGATCGGGCGAAAAAGGAGCTTGGAGCAACAATGGAGTTTAGGGTTGGAAGAGGTGAGTCTTCTTGGAGAAGAAGACCCCCTTTTACAGTGGGGGGACAAATCCAACCGTTACCCACCACTCAGCCCGCGACCCACGGAACTACCGCACCACAAGCGCGGTACTACCGCGGCGGACCGCGGTACTACCGCGGGCACGGCAGAGACCAGACCTGGCAAAAAGGAGCAGTAACAAGGCGCGGTAGATCCGCAGAAGCGGTACTACCGCGGCCCCATGCGGTACTACCGCAAGACAGCCGCAGGCCAGGCCCGGTAGGCACAGATTTAAAAATTACATCCGTGACTACCTCCGCTGAGAAATTGTCGTGCAAAAATCCGACACGGAACTACCGCGACCATGGGTGCGGTACTACCGTGAAAGGTGCGGATGTAAAAAATTACATCCGCCCTTACCTCCGCACTTGCTACTGAACCTGGCCTGGCGTCACGGTACTACCGCGCCGCAGCACGGTACTACCGCGGGGAGCGCGGATGTAACCGCTTGAGCAGCGGTGCCAGACCAGAGCTCGCGGTACTACCGCTCAGAGGAGCGATACTACCGTGGGAGCCTACGGTACTACCGTGCAGGAGCCCGGTACTACCGCTGGCTCCCGCGGTAGTACCACTCAAAAGAGCAGTACTACCGCTAGCCTGAGAAGAGCAAGGAGGAGGCCTTCATATTGCAGAGACAAGGTGAGACGGAGGAACACTCCAAGGAGCTCAAGGAAAGGCGATGCAAAAAGGAATGTGTACGTGAGATTCCACCCAAATCTTTCCAAAGCGGACCCCCTCTTAATAGTACGGCTCTCCTACGACTCAACTCCACCGAACCGAACCGTAGAAAAATGCCGTCTTCAATAATCTTCGAGGGGCATCAAATCGTCTTGTGTTTAGTCGTGATGTATCTGAAAAGCTCAATACACACGATTAGTCCGCAAAGGCATTGTCATCAATCACCAAAACCACTTAGGGACAAGAATGCCCTTACACCACATATATGCGTCAGATAAAAAGTCTCAAGACAAATCCAAAACACTGTTTTCAAAAAACTTAAGTCAAACAAAGAGAAAAAAGCGAGGCTTCTGATTCAAATACGATCAGTAAGCCGGACCAAAAGGGGTTAAGCTATGATTTTTCAGTAAGCCCCCTATTGGGTTTGGCATTGCGCCGATCAAGAGGGTGCCGACAGCTATGTTCTCTTTGGTTCGAATACGACCTATGTTTGAACAGGAAGCCCCCAAATGACCTTGAGACTTTTTTAACGACTTTGATTCGAATACGATCAAAGTTGGACCAATAGGGGTTAAGCTATGATTCGAATACGATCAAGAAGCCCCCTAGTGGCCTTGGCATTGCGCCGATCAAGAGGGTACCGACAGTTATGTTCTCTTTGGTTCGAATACGACCTATGTTTGAACAGGAAGCCCCCAAATGACCTTGAGACTTTTTTTAACAACTCTGATTCGAATACGATCAAAGTCGGACCAAAAGGGGTTAAGCTATGATTCGGATACGATCAAGAAGCCCCTAAATGACCATTGAAGCAGGGTACCTATGTTTGAGTTGTGCTTTGCAACAGACTCTCTTTGGTCCCTTTATTTTTCCTGAGAACTCGAACTTTGCGAGAGATAAATTCTTCTTGAGCCGAAATTGTAAACCGGATATTGAGAGCTTCAAAGCTTTCTAGGAGACAGATTTCCCTTGAACCGGATTGTAAACCGGATATTTGAGAGCTTCAGTAAGACTGACGTCCCTTGAGCTGGATTTTAAACCGGATATTTGAGAGCTTCAACGCTTTATGGGAGAGAGATGTCTCTTGAACCGGATTTTGAACCGGAATCCTTTCTGATGACCCGGAAACTTCTTCATTGAGCCGGGATTTTGTAATTATCATATACTTTTTAAGTCGGCAATTTTCTGACGGCCTTTAAATTTTCATCAATATAGCAGTAGCCTCCGGGACCGGGTTATCTTTCCCTCCATCGTCCTGGGGTTCTTAAATTTGCTGAAACTTAAATTTGCTGAAACCAGCAAGATTTGCTGAGTCATGTCATCATAGGCCCCGAGTCTTAAGACGAGTCGAGGAGTTGTCTTGAGATTCTTGGTATTTGACCATAGCAGAAGGTGTATATCATTGGTGTTGATAGCACGATGTGAACCCACAGAAGGTTGAGGTGACTGCGGCAGGTTATAAATGATCTGTATGAGCCGTGTCAGCAACTCGGCCAATAGTTCCTTCCAACTGGCTATTTGAAGTTAACCAAACTGTAGTGGCGGCGACTTGCGTGCCTGCCCATTGAGCCATCTAGTGCAGACGACGGTTGATGATAATTTGCCTCCAATTTGAAAGAAAACTGGGCTACCCGAGCAGTGACTGGCTTTATACTCAATAAACAGCTCATGCAGACAGGTGTGGCCCAGCGTGTTGATGTAGACCAGGCCACGAGAGACGGGTGACAAAGACGACCGTAGCATCAGAGGCGGCTCGGACAGATGAGTCGGCCGCGGCATTGTAAGCCGGTGCAGACGTATGAGTTAACCACATCATGTTGATGTAAACTGGTCTGTAGAATGGCAGCTTGCAGATATATTCACCGAGCTTGATGGCATAGTCAGATGCTAGCACATTATAATGTTGGTGCGAGCTATACATCCATGACACGGTCATAGCTTTTGCGATGAACAATTGCTCCTGCATAAATAATATCGCAAGCCGGAGTTATTTGTTCTTTTAAAGAATAAAAAATGTATCAATAAAATTGATTGGACAGATTTCACCTTGATATGTTAGGCCAGAAATTATCCACTACGGAGTTGATGATCACCACGAGCGAGTCGGCCGCGGGAGCAGACGAATGAACCGTCTGCGGCGTTGTAAGCCGGCGCAGTCGGGCGAGTCAATCGCAGGCGCGGTAAGCGGCATGGACGGGAGAGTCGGCCGCGGGGGCGGGCGGGCAAGTTGTCCGTCACATTGTAAGCCGGCGCAGACGTGTGAGCCGACCGTGAGGGCGGACGGGCAAGTCGTCCGTCGCGTTGTAAGGCGGCGCAGACGGACGAGTCGGCTGGTGCGTTGATGTAGACCGGACCGCTGGGGCAGCGGCTTACACGTGTGTCTGTGAAGTTGCGCGACATAGACGAACACCAATAAAAATGATGCTCGCACATGATCCATATCCGCGGTATATCAACGCTTTTGTAATGAATAATGTACCTGCATATAACAACATTATAGGGCAAAGTGGTTGTTTTCACAAAAAAATTAACAGGTACTGATAAAAAGTAAACTGGATGGATATCACCTGATATATTCGGACAATATACGATCCTTTGTTATAATGCAGTCGGTGAAAATGCACTAGTACTTAAACATCCATCACCTTTCGTCAAACACAGGCCCTGATAATTTTGTCTGATAGCCTGGCACCCTTTTTTTCGGAATCGTGCCCAAAGCGACAGCGGGTCATCAACGCGGCAGCGGTGCGAGGCGAGGCCATGCCATGGCTGAGAAAGCGAGGCGGCTCGGCACTAAAGAAGCACACGGCGGGTGTGGAGGCGAGGTGGCTTTGAAGTCATGACAACGGCGGCTGGCAACGACGACGACTCAGATCGGAGTCAAACCTGCTGTCCATCCAATCAGTGATCAAGTTCATGTGGCCATAACCTTCCAAATTAACTCGTTGCTTCCTTTCCTTGGTATTCACGTGCTAATCCCACGTGGTAGCCTTTTTATTCCTTAATTCTTTAATTAATCTCCTGGCAGATTCCTTGTATGCATGTCGTAATCAAAGTTGACAAAGGAAAAAACTGATTTGGCTTCCGCTGACACTATAGCCAGCACTGTAGTACTACTTGCAACCACGTAGCAGATCGCCCCAGGTTCCTTCCCGTAATTTAGTAACAACAGTGACCAATCAAATTTTCTGGCGTATTGCTGCGTTGTTGTCGCTTCAAAACTTTAGCCATCGAAAAGTGCATGGCATTGTAATTTGGACAGGTCGCGGCTACTTTCCGACTTGGTGCGCAACAACCGATCGTCGATTGGCTCGAACCTTCGTGTAGTTGGAAAACAATCAATTTCAGTGACCCGAACGGATTGCCTGGTCGCGTGTGGAGGCATATCAATAGAGAGTCAGACTCGTCGGATCATCTAGCGACGCATGCGGCGGCACACACAATCATAATCTTCTTGATTTCAAACTTCGCACTCCCAGATCCAAAGCAAGTCATGTGTGTTTGTTTCGTGCCAGCTCTAATTCATCGATCAGTTGCGAGCTTCTCGATCCTTGAGAGAGATCCCTCCAAGAACTCAACACCACCGTGCGTCCGCCCCACGGTGGGCACCAACTGTCGTGGAATTGTCACGGAAGATGTCCTAGTGTGAGGACTTAGTCGTGAGGCCAACGCATCTTTGTAGTAGCTTGAGAGGGGTTGAGCGGAATCGAGAGATGCAACACAATACAAGGATTTAGATAGCTTTGGGCCCCGGGAAACATCATCCGGTAATAGCCATACATGTTGTTTGTGACTAGGTCTTATTATGATCATGAGGGAGTCGCTGGTAAGCCGGCTCTTTGTGTCTAACCCTAGAGATTGTTTTCTTCTTGCTTGTCCCTCTTTGGGGTGCCCTGCCCCTCCTTATATAAGTTGAAGGGGCGGGTTACATGACTAGTCCTAGTAGGATTAGGATTACTCTATTACAAGTGGAGCCCTAGTCTTGCTTCCTTTATAAGGGAATATTCCTTATACTTTCTCTTAAGCCGGCCCACCAGAGTATAAGCCGGCCTGCTGGGCCTTGGGCCTTGTCGTCCGTCTGATCCGCCCGCTGGGTCTCCAGTGAGTCACAATGCTCAAGCAGGTTGCCTGTAAATGCCAGGTCCAGGCGGGTTGCCAGTGAGTCACCAAGCTCCAGCCAGGTCTTTGGTGAGTCGCCAAGTCCGGTCGGGTCATAATTCCGACCGGGTCATTATCGCGGGGTATATCCCCGACAGTAGCCATGTTTTCCCCTCAGACCTAATAATTTTGGAGTCACAAGGATTGGAAGTGATACTGGGAATGGATTGGCTATCGAAGTATGGAGGAAACATTAACTGTGCTAGTAGGTAAATTTTGCTCACCACCCCGGAGGGAAAAAAGGATCAAGTGTATATCCATGCATTCGCCGAGGAGGAATCAAGTAAATTCTCTCACGGGAGTTGTTCAGGAGGAAGTGCCTGTAGTGAAGGATTACCTAGATGTATTTTGAAAAGAATTACCTGGCATGCCGCCGGATCGAGACATTGATTTTTTGATAGAGTTATTGCCAGGCACCGGCCCGATATCGAAGAGACCATACCGGATGCCCGCAAATGATCTGGAGGAGATCAAGAAGCAGATTAAGGAGTTATTGGAGAAAGGGTATATTCGATGAAGTTCATCACCGTGGGGAGCCCCAGTGCTCTTGGTTGAGAAGAAGGATGGATCCTTGAGAATGGTTGTTGATTATCGTGCATTGAATGAAGTGACGATCAAGAACAAGTACCCTCTGCCGATGATCAATGACTTGTTTTACCAGCTACAAGGAGCTAAAGTATTTTCCAAGATTGATCTGCGATCAGGATATCACCAGCTGAAGATTCGAGAACAAGATATACCTAAGACAGCTTTCACCACAAGGTACGGGTTATATGAATATACAATTATGTCATTCGGATTGACAAACGCCCCTGCCTATTTTATGAGTATGATGAATAAAGTGTTCATGGAGTTCTTGGATAAGTTTGTTGTGGTGTTCATTGATGATATCTTGGTATACTCGAAGAATGAAGAGGAGCACAAGGAGAATTTGCGTTTAGTTCTTGAGAAGCTCAGGGAACATCAGTTATATGCCAAGTTCAGCAAATGTGAGTTTTGGTTGAAGGAAGTTGGATTCCTTGGACATGTTATATCAGGCGAAGGTATAACAGTAGATCCCACCAAGGTCCAGTCAGTCACTGAGTGGTTGGCACCCACCTCAGTTGGAGAGATCCGCAGTTTTCTTGGACTCACAGGATATTATCGGAGATTCATTGAGAATTTTTCCAAGATTGCGAAGCCCATGACAGCGTTGTTGAAGAAGGACACCAAGTTCAAGTGGACCGAAGAATGTAAAACAAGTTTTCAGGAGCTGAAGAAACGTTTGGTTACAACCCCAGTGCTGATTCTGCCAGATATACGCAAGGATTTCCAAGTATATTGCGACGCGTCTCGCTTAGGACTTGGAGGAGTACTTATGCAAGGCGGAAGGGTTGTTTCATATGCCTCGCTTCAACTTCGGCTGCATGAGTTGAATTATGCCACGCATGACTTGGAGTTAGTAGCCGTAGTGCATGCACTCAAGAGTTGGAGACATTTTCTTATTGGAAATCATTGTGATGTGTACACAGATCATAAGAGTTTGAAGTACATTTTCTCACAGAAGGAGCTGAACCTCAGGCAGAGGAGGTGGTTGGAGCTCATAAAGGATTATGATATGAAGTTGCATTATCATCCAGGCAAGGCCAAAGTCATAGCAGACGCTTTGAGCCGGAAGAGTTGTGCCAATACCCTCGTAAGGGAGGATTGCCAAAGGAGTTAGCTGAGGATCTCAGGGAGCTTCGTTTGGAGATAGTTCCTAGAGGTTTTGTTGAAGCATTGGAGGTCCAGTCAACATTATTGGGAAATATTCGAGAAGCTCAGAAGGATGACAAGGAAATTGCCGAGATAAAGGAGAGAATGAGCAAAGGAAAGGCCAAAGGTTTTCGTGAAGATGAGCACGACACCTTGTGGTTTGAGGACCGTGTTTATGTGCCCAATAATGCAGAGATCAGGAAGTTGATACTTCATGAAGTTCATGACACGCCATACTTGAAACACCCCGGAAACACCAAGATGTATTTGGATTTGAAGGAGCGTTTCTGGTGGACTGGTATGAAGAAGGATATTGCCGAGTATGTAGCGTATGTGATGTATGACAGAGAGTGAAGGCAGAACATCAGAAGTCAGCAGGATTACTGCAGCCTATGCCGATACCCGAATGGAAGTGGGATAAGCTTGGCATGGATTTTATCACCGGATTACCCAGGACCCGATCGAGATATGATTCTATCTGGGTAGTAGTGGATCGTTTGACCAAAGTGGCTCACTTTATCCCAGTGAAGACCACCTATACAAGTGCGAAGTTGGCCAAGATATATATGACCAGGATCATATGTCTGCATAGTTCCGAGGACCATCATATCAGACAGAGGAACACAATTCACTTCAAAATTTTGGCATCAGCTACACCACACTTTGGGAACCAGGCTAGAGTTCAGTACAACCTTTCATCCGCAGACAGATGGACAGACCGAGAGAGTCAATTAGATTCTGGAGGACATGTTGAGAGCTTGTGCGCTAGATTATGGATCTAGTTGGGATGATAATTTGCCGTACGCGGAGTTCTCATACAAAAATAGCTACCATGCCAGTTTGAAGATGGCACCGTTCGAAGCCTTGTATGGAAGAAGATGCAGAACACCGTTGATGTGGGATGAAGTTGGAGACCGTCAGTTGTTTGGCCCGGATTTGATTAAGGAGTCAGAAGAGAAGGTTAAACTGATCCGAGACCGACTGAAGGTAGCTCAGTCCAGGCAGAAGAGTTATGCAGACTCGAAACACAAGGAGGTAGTCTATGAAATCAGAGACAGAGCATATCTTCGTGTGTCACCTCTGCGAGGAAAGTTAGCCCCGAGATTTGTACGACCATATCGAGTTTTGGAACGTATGGGAGAAGTGGCCTACAAGTTGGAGTTACCCGAAGAACT
Source organism: Aegilops longissima (assembly GCA_021605205.1). NCBI lineage: Eukaryota > Viridiplantae > Streptophyta > Magnoliopsida > Poales > Poaceae > Aegilops > Aegilops longissima. The sequence continues at coordinate 292,313,815 of CM038679.1, read as the reverse complement.
GTCAGGAGTTCATGATATGTTTCACGTTTCTCAGTTGAAGAAGTGTCATGCTGAGATGGCCGATATCCCTTTGAGAGATACAGTGCCCTTGGAAGAAATTCCGTTGGATAGTGATTTGACCTATGAGGAGAAACCTGTCAAGATTCTCGAGTTTGCCAGCCGAGTCACACGCAACAAGATTATCAAGTTTTGCAAAGTTCAGTGGAGCCACCATACCAAGGATGGTGCCACCTGGGAACGAGAGGAAGATCTACGACAAGACCACACACACCTATTTTCTAGCCAACCCGAATCTCGAGGACGAGATTCATCTTAAGGGGGGTAGGTTTGTAACATCCCAATTTTCAATTTGGAATGTTATACATAGGACGTCATATTCCATAACATATTTTATTGCATTCGGTTTTTCGATCCTAAAAAAAATCCTAAGCAACTCAAGGACCCACGGAGAGAGTTGGGGATTTATTGATTTCATATTTGAATTTTCTCAAATATTGAAACGGGGTTGGTTTTATTATTTTTCTCTTCAAAAATATTTCATATTAAAATACCCGAGAGGAGATAATATGACTTCTCCAAAATAAATGAAATATTGGAGGAAAAATGTTAAAATCAATTAAATAATTTTATCCAGATTTTATTGCTATTTTATTTGAATTAGAAAAATATGCATTTTTCAAAATTGCATTTTTAGGCCAAGAAAATGTTCACTTTGTTCTAAATATTTTAATTAGACGATGAAAATTTGTTTTGGCATTTTTAGATTTTAATTTTTTATTTAGGATTTTTTCTCGGCGGAATCTTTTTTTAAAATCTCTTCATGGACCGAATCGGGCCAAGCTCAGCCTGCCCAAGACCACCGCCGCCTTCATGCGCTTCGCCACAGGTTCGAGCGGACTCGGCCGAGTCAGGATGCCCCGGCCGACCCCCGCCCAAGCCACGCCCCTTTAAAACCGGACCCCATCACCGCCCGACCCTCCACACGCCCTTGCCAAATTGTCGAGCAGCGCCGCCGCCGCCACTTTGTCTTGCTGCCGCATTGCCTGTGCCGTGCCGCTGTTGCCTCGCCGAGCTGCGCCGACGCCACCATTTCCGATCCGATCCATCGTTTTTTTTGGTTTTTTAGGTAAAAACCTCGGTTTTCTTAAAAACCCTAGATCGGTTTATTTTTTTGTTAGATCGGTTCGATTCGTTTCGTCGGTTTATTTGTTTAGCGGACATTCGTCCGTTCGTTCGTTTTAACGAACGCTGTTCGCCGTTTAGGTTTAGACAGCAAACGTTCGTTCGTTCGTTAGTCTTTTATTTTTATTTTCTTTTTCGGCCAGGGACCTATCCGCGATTATTTTTATCGCAGATTAGCCCTTGATCTTCAACCCTCGCCGTTTCTTAACCGTTTGTCCAAATCCAGTGAAATCAATGCCAAAATTTTCGTCTTGAGCCCCTCTTTCTGTTTAATCAACTTGAACATGGTTTTGACAATTTTAAAATTTTGGTTTCAAGCAGATTTGAATTCGAGGTTCTTTTGACCGTAGTTTCAGTTCCGTAGCTCCAATTCGGTTGATTCCTTTTGCACATCGAATCTCTTCAGTTGAGTTTTCAGATTCGAGCTTCTTATTTGAGTTTTACCCATGCATCCATGCTTGAGTGCTTATGTATGCTATTGTTTGTTTGCGATAGAGTTCCCGGAGTGCGAAGCGTGCTACTACGAGTCTCTATGGTTTGCGGATCGTCAGCAAGGCAAGTAACACATTGACCATACTCTTTATTACCTAGTTTTTATGCATTAGTTTCAACCCTCAAACAGTGCATGATTAGGATGTGATTAACATGTGGGTATTGGGAAGTAGATGATGAGGTAGAACTTATTACCTGTTTTATTATCAAACCCTTGGGAATTACTTCTACGTTTTGCTATGTTGCCATGCTATGCTCGTAGACGTGGATTGGGGTTTGAGTGTATCCATGACAGATGTGAGATTGTTAATTAATGGTTCAACTTAAGGTGGCAACTTTAATACACATCTGGGTGGATTGTTGGTTTGGGCACCTGGGGTTATACCAGTGTTGTCCTAGGAGATCCCGGGGTTATACCGTGTGATCCTCCTATGGTCCGCCACCCAGGCTCAAAGGGATCATAAGATTGTTCATACTAGAAACTTTCATGTGCAGCCACAAGCTATTATGGGCTCTAGCATAGTTGAGTATGTTGCATGACCTCTTCCAGTGGTAGGCTAGCAGATGTAGGGGATGTAGGTTGGTACTGTCTACCCGGGGTTAGAGTTAATGCTTCTGAAAGACTATGTCTCGGTCATCCGTTTCTCAAACACCATGTAGTGTGAGAAATCCAACGGAGGAGATCGAGTCTTGTGGGGAAAAGTGCGCAAACCTCTTCAGAGTGTACAAACTAATCATGGTTAGCCGTGTCCCCGGTTATGGACATCTTGAGTATCTGGTGCTTGGATTATCATATGGATCTCATCACTCTAAATTAATTTGTTGGGTTGATAATTACTTTTAGCTGGGATTGAGATGGGGGTACCATTCTCAATGCTTCAACTACCATGATAGTTAAATAAAATATATTCCTTTGTTGTAGGAAAAAATTGGCTTTTCGCAAAACATTGTAACCATAGAGCCTCCACCAGCCATATATTCATGTAGTGATAGCATTTATCATGTTCATTTCTCTACTGTGTTACATTGCCAGCATATTCCATGTGCTGACCCGGTTTTCGGGCTGCAACATATCATGGTAGTTCTGCTGAAAACAGCGTCAGTCCGGGTTAGTTTCATTCAAATCATGCAATTTAGAGTCTAGAACAAGAGTGAAAGCGTTAGGAAAAGTAGATATGATGGAGGCATATTAGATACCTACTGATCTTTAGAACCAAATTAAATAATTTATTAATTCTCAAAATATTTTCAATTCTATGATAGAAGAAAAACTACATAAAGTTGATGATATGGCTAGAAGCATGGATAGAATTGCCCATGATGTGGATACTCTTAAAATTAATACTTTGCCACCTAAGCATAATATTAATGAGTCAATAAAGTCTATCCAAGTCTCCATTAATGAAAGTAAGGAGAAAACCGCTAGGTTGAGAGCTAAGTGAGAATTCCTTGAAAAGGCTATTCCACCCAGTTTCTATCGTATTCATGATGATAATATTAAAATGTTGGTGTCACACCTATTGAATTCTTGCTTAGTAATATAAATCTCGATGAAAAAAGGACTGGAGATGAGTCAACTTTAGCTACAAGGTGTCCCAATTGTTCAGAGGGTGATGATCTTAATGTTAGGTAGCATTTCACATCAAAAATTCAGTTTTTATCATTTACCTACTTGAGGACGAGTAGGAATTAAGCTTAGGGATGCTTGTGTGTCTCCAACGTACCTATAAATTTTGATTGTTTCATGCTATTATATTATCAATCTTTGATGCCTTATATGTTATTTTATATCAGTTTTTGGGGCTAACCTATTAACCTAGTGCCCAGTGACAATTGTTGTTTTTGCTTGTTTTTGTCTTTTCAGAAAATCAATACCAAACAAAGTCCAAACATGATGAAACTTTATGGTGATTTTTTCTGGACCAAAAGGGACCCTAGAAGGTTCGGGAGGAGGCCAGAAGAGTTACGAGAGAGCCACGAGATGACAGGACGCGCCCTGGGGGTAGGGCATGCCCCTGAGCTTGTGGGCCCCATGCAACTCCGTTTGACCTAATTCGACCACTATAAGTTCACGTATATTCCCAAACCAACAGAGAGCCACTCGAAACACTTTTCCGCCACCGCAAGCTTCTGTTCTTCTGCGATCCCATCTGGAGGCCTTTTCCGGTACTCTGCCGGAGGGGGAATTGATCAAGGAGGGCTTCTACATCATCCTTGTTGCCTTCCAATGATGCGTGGGTAGTTTTCCACAGACCTACGGGTCCATAGCTAGTAGCTAGACTTCTCTCTCTTTGATATTCAATACATTGTTCTCCTCGATTTTCTTGGAGTTCTATCTGATGTAATCTATTTTTTGCGGTATGTTTGTTGGATTTTGATGAATTATGAGTTTATGATCAGCTTATTCATTGAAAGTAATTGAGTATTTTCTGAACTTTATTATGCATGGTTATGATAGCTTTGTATTTCTCTTCGATCTATCTGCTTGGTTTGGCCAATTAGATTGATTTATCTTCAATGGGAGAGGTGCTTTGTAATGGGTTCAATCTTGCGGTGTCCTCACCCAGTGACAGTAGGGTAGCGAAGCACATATTGTATTGTTGTCATTAAGGATAAAATTATAGGGTTTATTCATATTGATTGAGTTTACTTTGTCTGCATCATGTCATCTTGCTTAAAGTGTTACCCTGTTTGTCATGAACTTAATACCATAGATGCATGTTGGTTAGCGGTCGATTGGTGGAGTAATAGTAGTAGATGCAGGCACGAGTCAATATACTTGTCACAAACGTGATGCCTATATGTGTGGTCATTGCCATGAATAACATCATAACTATGCGCTTTTCTATCAATTGCCCAACAGTAATTTGTTTACCCACGGTATGCTTTGTGTTCGAGGGAGAAGCCTCTAGTGAAAACTATGGCCCCAGGTCTACTCTTATCATATTATTAAAAAAATACCTTACTGCAATTATTTAATTTTATTTTGTTTTACTTTCCTTTTTATCAATCTATCAGTATCAGAATTAATCCTTGCAAATAACGAGTTCAAGGGGATCGACAACCCTCTTGCCTGCGTTGGGTGCAAGTATTTGCTTTTGTGTGTGTAGGTAATGGAGATGGGAATTTGCGTGGTTCTCCTATTGGTTCAGTAACCTTGATTCTCACTAAGGGAAATACTATACTGTACTGCTTCACCCCTCCTCTTCGGGGAAATCCCAACGTAGTTTACAAGTAGCAGGGCATAGAACCACCCCTGTTTCCATGACTCCGTCTCTGGGGCCAATGTCAAGACAAAGTAACCGGAGCCCTGACGGGGCTGGAGGACGGCCCCGCTGCAAGAATGGATCTTTCTGTCCTTGAGCCGGGGAATCACTTCCAAGAAGTACCGGAAAAGGCCGAAGTGGGGCCAAATGCCCAAGAAATACTCGCAAAGGGCCACGAAGCAAGAGAGGTGGAGGACGCCGCTCATGGTTAGGTGATGCAGCGGTAGCCCGTAGAAGGCCAGCACATCCCTCGTCAAGGAATTAAATGGAAACCTCAGCCCGTGATGGATGAATGCTACATGCATCACCTCATTCTAGTGCAATGGCTGCGGGACCTTATCTCTTGATCGAGGCACCATCCAGCCCATATCTGTGAACTACGAAAGGTGCCCCATCGTTACTAATTGCTCCAGCTGGGATCTGTTGGGGAACGTTGCAGAAAATTAAAATTTTCCTACGGTTTCACCAAGATCTATCTATGAGTTCATCTAAGCAACGAGTCACGAGAGAGAGTTTGCATCTACATACCACTTGTAGATCGAGTACAGAAGCGTTCGAGGGAGTGGTGATGATGAAGACGTTCCCAACGTGATTCCGATCACCGATGACCAAAGTGCTGAAAGGACAGCACCTCCGTGTTCAACACACGTACGGGACGATGGCGTCTCCTCCGTCTTGATCCAGCAAGGATGAAGGAGAGGTTGAGGAAGACAACTCCAATGGCAGCACGACGGCGTGGTGCGGTTGGTACTGGCAGTTCTCGGCAGGGCTTCGCCAAGCTCGCGTGGAGAAAGAGAGGTGTTGGGAGGGAGGGCTGCGCCTTCAATGGTGTTGGCAGCCCTCCCCCACCCTCTATTTATAGGAGGAGAGGGCAAGGGGGCGGCCATCTAGGGGAAACCCTAGATGGGGCGGCGGCCCAAGGGGAGGAGGGGAGGGTGGCTTGCCCCCCAAGCTAGGGGGGCGCCCCCTTTAGGGTTTCCCCTTCCCATGCCCTAGCCGCATGGGCCTAAGGGGGGAGGTGCGCCCAGCCCACCAGGGCTGGCTCCTCTCCCACTTAGCCCATGTGGCCCCCGAGGGGTGGCCCTCCCAGTGGACCTCCGGAACCCTCCGGTGGCCCGGTACATTACAGTATACCCCTCAAACTTTCCGAGTCCGTTTAACCACTTTCCATATATAAATCTTTACCTCCGGACCATTCCGAACTCCTCGTGACGTCCGGGATCTCATCCGGACTCGAACAACATTCGGTAATCACATACTTGTCTTCCTAATAACCCTAGCGCCACCGAACCTTAAGTGTGTAGACCCTACGGGTTCGGAGACATGAGACATGACCGAGACTACCTCAAGTCAATAACCAACAGCGGATCTGGATACCCATGTTGGCTCCCACATGCTCCTCGATGTTGTCATCGGATGAACCACGATGTCAAGGGTTCAAGCAACCCGTATGCTATTCCCTTTGTCGACGGTATGTTACTTGCCCGAGACTCGATCGTCGGTATCCCAATACCTCGCTTAGTCTCGTTATCGCAAGTCACTTTACTCGTATCGCAATGCATGATCCGTGACCGGACACTTGATCACTTTGAGCTCATTATGATGATGCATTACCGAGTGGTCCCAGTGATACCTCTCCGTAATACGGAGTGACAAATCCCGCCTCGATCCGTGTCAACCCAATGGTCACTTTCGGAGATACCTGTAGTGCACCTTTATAGTCACCCGATTACGTTGTGACGCTTGATACACCCAAAGCACTCCTACGGTATCCGGAATTGCACGATCTCATGGTCTAAGGAAGAGATACTTGACATTGGAAAAACTCGCAAAACGAACTACACGATCTTGTGCTATGCTTAGGATTGGGTCTTGTCCATCACGTCATTCTCCTAATGACGTGACCCGTTGTCAATGACATCCGATGTCCATAGTCGAAACCATGACTATCGTCGACCAACGAGCTAGTCAACTAGAGGCTTACTAGGGACGTATTGTGGTCTATGTATTCACGTGTATCACGATTTCCGTGATAATACTGCTTATAGCATGAATAAAAGACAATTATCATGAACAAGGAAATATAATAATAATACTTTTATTATTGCCTCTAGGGCATATTTCCAACAGTCTCCCACTTGCACTAGAGTCAATAATCTAGTTTACATTGTGATGAATCGAACACCCATAGAGTTCTCGTGTTGATCATGTTTTGCCCATGAAGAGGTTTAGTCAACGGATCTGCGACATTCAGATCCGTATGCACTTTACAAATTTCTATGTCTCCATCTTGAACATTTTCACGGATGGAGTTGAAGCGACGCTTGATGTGCCTGGTCTTCTTGTGAAACACTGGGCTCCTTGGCAAGGGCAATAGCTCCAGTATTGTCACAGAAGAGTTTGATCGGCCCCGACGCATTGGGTATGACTCCTAGGTCGGTGATCAACTCCTTCACCCAAATTGCTTCATGCGCTGCCTCCGAGGCTGCCATGTACTCCGCTTCACATGTAGATCCCGCCACGACGCTTCGCTTGCAGCTGCACCAGCCATCGCTCCACCATTCAACATATACACGTATCCGGTTTGTGACTTAGAGTCATCAGATCGTGTCGAAGCTTAGCGCCGACGTAACTGTTACGACGAGCTCTTCGTCACCTCCATAAACGAGAAACATGTCCTTTGTCCTTTTCGGTACTTCAGATATTCTTGACCGCTGTCCGGTGTTCCTTGCGGGATTACTTTGGTACCTTCCTACCAAACTTACGGCAAGGTTTACATCAGGTCAGTACACAGCATGGCATACATAATAGATCCTATGGCTGAGGCATAGGGATGACACTCATCTCTTCTTTATCTTTTGCCGTGGTCGGGCATTGAGCTGAGCTCAATCTCACACCTTGCTGTCTGAGCAAGAACCCTTCTTGGACTGATCCATTTTGAACTTCTTCAAAATCTTATCAAGGTATGTGCTTTGTGAAAGACCTATGAGGCGCCTCGATCTATCTCTATAGATCTTGATGCCTAATATATAAGCAGCTTCTCCAAGGTCCTTCATTGAAAAACACTTATTCAAGTAGGCCTTAATGCTGTCCAAGAATTCTATATCATTTCCCATCAAGTATGTCATCTACATATAATATGAGAAATGCTACTGAGCTCCCACTCACTTTCTTGTAAACGCAGCTTCTCCATAAGTCTCAAGATAAACCCAAACGCTTTGATCATCTCATCAAAGCGAATGTTCCAACTCCGAGATGCTTGCACCAGCCCATAAATGGATCATTGGAGCTTGCATACTTTGTCGACATTCTTAGGATTGACAAAACCTTCCGGCTGTATCATATACAGCTCTTCCTTAAGATAGCCGTTAAGGAACGCTGTTTTGACGTCCATCGCCATATCTCATAATCATAGTATGCGGCAATTGCTAACATGATTCGGATGGACTTAAGCTTCGCCACGGAGAGAAAGTCTCATCGTAGTCAATCCCTTGAACTTGCCGATAACCCTTAGCGACAAGTCGAGCTTTATAGATGGTGACATTACCATCCGCGTCCGTCTTCTTCTTAAAGATCCATTTGTTTTCTATCGTCACGATCATCGGGCAAGTCACCAAAGTCCACACTTTGTTTTCATACATGGATTCTATCTCGGACTTCATGGCTTCTAGCCATTTGTTGGAATCTGGGCCGCCATTGCTTCTTCATAGTTGAAGGTTCACCGTTGTCTAACAACATGATTTCCGTGACAGGGTTGCGTACCACTCACAGTGCGGAACGTGTCCTAGTGGACCTCTGGTTCAAGAGCAACTTGATCCAAGTACCTTGATCATCATCATGAATTTCCTCTTCGTTGGTGTAGGCATCACAGAACATTTTCTGAGCTGCACTACTATCTGTTCAAGAGGTAGTACTTCATCGAGTTCTACTTTCCTCCCACTTACTCCTTTCGAGAGAAACTCTTTTTCCGAAAGGTTCCGTTCTGGCAACAAAGATCTTGCCTTCGGATCTAAGGTAGAAGGTATACCCAAGGGTTTCCTTAGGGTATCCTATGAAGACGATTTTTCCGACTTGGGTTCGAGCTTTTCGGGTTGAAGTTTCTTGACATAAGCATCGCATCCCCAAACTTTTAGAAATGACAGCTTAGGTTTCTTCCCAAACCATAATTCATACGGTGTCGTCTCAACGGACTTAGACGGTGCCCTATTTAAAGTGAATGTAGCTGTCTCTAGAGCGTATCCCCAAAATGATAGCGTAAATCGGTAAGAGACATCATAGACCGCACCATATCCAATAGAGTGCGATTCGACGTTCGGACACACATTACTGTTGAGGTGTTCCAGTGGCGTTAGTTGTGAAACGATTCCACATTTTCTTAAGTGTGTACCAAATTCGTGACTTAAATATTCTCCTCCATGATCCGATCGTAAGAATTATCTTTCGGTCACGTTGATTCTCTACTTCATTCTGAAATTCCTTGAACTTTTCAAAGGTCTCGGACTTGTGTTTCATCAAGTAGACATACCCATATCTACTCAAGTCATCTGTGAGAGTGAGAACATAACGATATCCTCCATGAGCCTCAACGCCATTGGACCGCACACATCGGTATGTATGATTTCCAACAAGTTGGTTGCTCGCCCATTGTTCCGAGAATGGAGTCTTGGTCATCTTGCCCATGAGGCATGGTTCGCATGTGTCAAATGATTCATAATCAAGAGACTCCAAAAGTCCATCAAGCATGGAGCTTCTTCATGCGCTTGACACCAATGTGACCAAGGCGGCAAAGTGCCACAAGTATGTGGGACTATCGTTATCAACTTTACATCTTTTGGTATTCACGCTATGAACATGTGTAATACTACGCCGAGATTCATTAAGAATAAACCATTGACCATCGGAGCATGACCATAAAACATATCTCTCATATAAATAGAACAACCATTATTCTCGGATTTAAATGAGTAGCCATCTCGCATTAAACGAGATCCGGATACAATATTCATGCTCAAACTTGGCACCAAATAACAATTATTAAGGTTTATAACTAATCCCGTGGGTAAATGAAGAGGTAGCATGCCGACGGCGATCACATCGACTCTGGAACCATTCCCGACGCGCATCGTCACCTCGTCCTTCGCCGATCTCCGCTTATTCCGCAGCTCCTGCTGTGAGTTACAAATATGAGCAACGGCACGGTATCAAATACCGGGAGTTACTACGATTCTTGGTAAGGTACACATCAATTACATATATATCAAATATACCTTTGGTGTTGCCGGCCTTCTTATCCGCTAAGTACTTGGGGCAGTTCCGCTCAAAGGACCCTCCTTGCAATAAAAGCACTCGGTCTCGGGTTTGGGTCCATTCTTTGACTTCTTCCGGCAACTTGCTTACCGGGCGCGGCAATCTCCTTGCCGTCCTTCTTGAAGTTCTTCTTACCCTTGCCCTTCTTGAACTTAGTGGTCTTATTGACCATCAACACTTGATGTTCTTTCTTGATTTCAACCTCGGTGACTTCAAAGCATAGAGAACACTTCAGAATGGTCTTTACCATCCCCGCATGTTGTAGTTCATCACAAAGCTCTTGTAGCTTGGTGGGAGCGACTAGAGGATTCTGTCAATGACCGCCTCATCGGGGAGGTTAATATTCATTTGGGTCATACGGTTGTGCAAACCTGACATCTTCGTAATGTGCTCACCGATGTAACTGTTTTCCTCCATCTTACAACTATAGAACTTGTCGGAGATGTCATATCTCTCGACCGGCGTGAGCTTGAAAACCAGTTTCAGCTCTTGAACATCTCATATGCTCCGTGATGCTCAAAACGCTTTTGGAGCCCGGTTCTAAGTCTGTAAAGCATGCCGCCTTGAACGAGGGAGTAATCATCAAGACGAGACCGCCAAGCATTCATAATGTCTTGGTTCTTCGGGACGGAGCGTCACCTAGCGGTCCTTCTAGGACGTATTGTTTCTGGCAGCTATGAGGATGATCCTCAGTTCGGACCCAGTCCGTATAGTTGCTGCCGTCATCTTTCAGCTTGGTTTTCTAGGAAGCGTTGAAGTTCAAGTTGACATGAGCGTTGGCCATTTGATCTACAAGACATATCATGTAAAAGATTTTAGACTATTGTTCATGATAATAAAGTTCATCTAATCAAATTATTAATGAACTCCCACTTAGATTAGACATCCCTCTAGTCATCTAAGTGTTACACGATCCGAGTCGACTAGGCCGTGTCCGATCAACACGTGAGACGGACTAGTCTGCGTCGGTGAACATTCTCATGTTGATCGTATCTTCCATACGACTCGTGTTCGACCTTTCGGTCTCCGTGTTCCGAGGCCATGTCTGTACATGCTAGGCTCGTCAAGTTAACCCTAAGTGTTTCTGCGTGTGTAAATCTGTCTTACACCCGTTGTATGTGAACGTAAGAATCCATCACACCCGATCAACACGTGGTGCTTAGAAGCGACGAACTGTAGCAACGGTGCACGATTAGGGAGAACACTTCTTGAAATTGTTCTAAGGATCATCTTATTTACTACCGTCGTTCTAAGTAAACAAGATGTATAATCATAATAAACATCACATGCAATTATAAAGTAGTGACATGATATGGCCAATATCATATAGCTCCTTGATCTTCATCTTCGGGCTCCATGATCATCCTGTCACCGCATGACACCATGATCTCCATCATCATGATCTCCATCATCGTGTCTTCATGAAGTTGTCACGCCAACGACTACTTCTACTTCTATGGCTAACGCGTTTAGCAATAAAGTAAAGTGAGTTACATGGCGTTCTTCAATGACACGCAGGTCATACAAAATAAAGACAACTCCTATGGCTCCTGCCGTTGTCATACTCATCGACATGCAAGTCGTGATTCCTATTACAAGAACATGATCTCATACATCACAATATATCATCATTCATCACAACTTGGCCATATCACGTCACATGACAATTGCTGCAAAAACAAGTTAGACGTCCTCTAATTGTTGTTGCATCTTTTACGTGGCTGCAATTGGGTTCTAGCAAGAACGTTTTCTTACCTACGAATAACCACAACGTGATCTTGTCAACTTCTATTTACCCTTCATAAGGACCCTGTTCATCGAATCCGCTCCAACTAAAGTAGGAGAGACAGACACCCGCCAGCCACCTTATGCAACTAGTGCATGTTAGTCGGTGGAACCGGTCTCAAGTAAGAGTACGTGTAAGGTTGGTCCGGGCCGCTTCATCCCACAATACCACGGAAGCAAGAAACGACTAGTAACGGCAAGTAAGTTGACAAGATCCACGCCCACAACAAAATTGTGTTCTACTCGTGCAAAGATAACTACGCATAGACCTAGCTCATGATGCCACTGTAGGGGAACGTTGCAGAAAATTAAAATTTTCCTACGGTTTCACCAAGATCTATCTATGAGTTCATCTAAGCAACGAGTCACGAGAGAGAGTTTGCATCTACATACCACTTGTAGATCGAGTACGGAAGCGTTCGAGGGAGTGGTGATGATGAAGACGTTCCCAACGTGATTCCGATCACCGATGACCAAAGTGCTGAAAGGACAGCACCTCCGTGTTCAACACACGTACGGGACGATGGCGTCTCCTCCGTCTTGATCCAGCAAGGATGAAGGAGAGGTTGAGGAAGACAACTCCAATGGCAGCACGACGGCGTGGTGCAGTTGGTACGGCAGTTCTCGGCAGGCTTCGCCAAGCTCGCGTGGAGAAAGAGAGGTGTTGGGAGGGAGGGCTGCGCCTTCAATCGTGTTGGCAGCCCTCCCCCACCCCTCTATTTATAGGAGGAGAGGGCAGGGGGCCGGCCATCTAGGGAAACCCTAGATGGGGCGGCGGCCCAAGGGAGGAGGGAGGGTGGCTTGCCCCCAAGCCAGGGGCGCCCCTTTAGGTTTCCCTCCCATGCCCTAGCCGCATGGGCCTAAGGGGAGGTGCGCCCAGCCCACCAGGGGCTGGCTCCCTCCCACTTAGCCCATGTGGCCCCCAGGAGGTGGCCCCTCCGGTGGACCTCCGAACCCTCCGGTGGCCCCGGTACATTACCGTATACCTCAAACTTTCCGAGTCCGCTTAACCACTTTCCATATATAAATCTTTACCTCCGGACCATTCCGAACTCCTCGTGACGTCCGGGATCTCATCCGGACTCAACAACATTCGTAATCACATACTTGTCTTCCTAATAACCCTAGCGCCACCGAACCTTATGTGTAGACCCTACGGGTTCGGGAGACATGCGAACATGACCGAGACTACCTCAAGTCAATAACCAACAGCGGGATCTGGATACCCATGTTGGCTCCCACATGCTCCTCGATGTTGTCATCGGATGAACCACGATGTCAAGGGTTCAAGCAACCCCGTATGCTATTCCCTTTGTCAGACGGTATGTTACTTGCCCGAGACTCGATCGTCGGTATCCCAATACCTCGTTTAGTCTCGTTACCGGCAAGTCACTTTACTCGTACCGCAATGCATGATCCCGTGACCAGACACTTGATCACTTTGAGCTCATTATGATGATGCATTATCGAGTGGGCCCAGTGATACCTCTCCGTAATACGGAGTGACAAATCCCGCCTCGATCCGTGTCAACCCAATGGTCACTTTCGGAGATACCGTAGTGCACCTTTATAGTCACCCGATACGTTGTGACGTTTGATACACCCAAAGCACTCCTACGGTATCCGGAATTGCACGATCTCATGGTCTAAGGAAGAGATACTTGACATTGGAAAAACTCTAGCAAAACGAACTACACGATCTTGTGCTATGCTTAGGATTGTCTTGTCCATCACGCCATTCTCCTAATGACGTGACCCGTTGTCAATGACATCCGATGTCCATAGTCGAAACCATGACTATCTGTCGACCAACGAGCTAGTCAACTAGAGGCTTACTAGGACGATTGGTCTATGTATTCACACGTGTATCACGATTTCCGGATAATACGCTTATAGCATGAATAAAAGACAATTATCATGAACAAGGAAATATAATAATAATACTTTTATTATTGCCTCTAGGGCATATTTCCAACAGGATCGTGAGACGGAGGAGCGCTCCCAATCGCTAACCCACTCGGGCGGGTGAGGAAGGCGCGGTAACGCGACCTCAAGCGGGGCACCTTGACCGGGTTTTTCTCTAGAGGTGGAAAGGGTGACAGCAATGACTCTTCAAAAGAGAGAGGTGTGGACACCGTCGGTTAGAGGGAGCCGGCAGAAGACCTAGCAGTGGAGAAGAGGGGTCAGGGAGGACCCAATGTGGCCATTAGACTGTCATATTTAAATAGGCTAGCATACGAACCATGCGTCAGAAGTGCATGTGCGGGTGGTGGGACGGCCCGTGGAGCTTTTGGGCCCTATCACCCTGGAAAAATCACCAACACTACTGGTAAAAAGGAGGAGGAAATCGCCCTAAGACGACTCAAGAGGCCGGACGCACGAAGAGATGAGCCCGACGGAGGTCTCAGAGCCTGGATGCTCGCGACCTCCACCACGCTCGGGGGCTACTGATGGGGTCCTAAACTCAGGGTACCCAATGTAAAGGAGATCGGCCTTGACCTTTACTAGGGCCCACTAGGCCCAAGGTGCATCTGGTAACCCTAAGAAGGCGAAGGCAACTGATACGTCTCAAATGTATCTATAATTTTTTGTTATTCAATGCTTTTATATTCTCTGTTTTGGATGTTTTATATGCATTAATATGCTATTTTATATTATTTTTGGGACTAACCTATTAACCTAGAGCCCAGTGCCAGTTTTTGTTTTTTTCCTTGTTTTGACTTCTACAGAAAAGGAATATCAAACGGAGTCCAAACGGAATAAAACTTTACGGTGATTTTTCTTGGACCAGAAGAAACCCACGAGACTTGGAGAGGAGGCCAGAAGACCTACGAGGCGGCCACAAGCCGTGGGGACGCGCCATAGGGGGGCGCGCCCCCTGGCATGTGGGCCCCTCGTAGACCCTCCAGCCCTAATTTTCGCACTATAAATCCTCAAATATTCCCCCTATACCAGAGGGCACACCTAAAATACTTTTCCGCCACCGCATGCTTCTAACAATCCCATCTTGGAGCCTTTTCTGGCACTCTGCCGAAGGGGGATTCAATCACGGAGGGCCTCTACATCAACCTTGTTGCCCTTCTGATGAAGCGTGGGTAGTTTACCACGGACCTAAGGGTCCATAGCTAGTAGCTAGATGGCTGATACGTCTCCAAGGTATCTATAATTTTTGATTGCTTCATGCTATGTTATATTCTGTTTTGGATGTTTAACGGGCTTTATTATACACTTTTATATTATTTTTGGGACTAACCTATTAACCGGAGGCCCAGCCCAAATTGTTGTTTTTTGCCTATTTCAGAGTTTCGCAGAAAAAGAATATCAAACGAAGTCCAACGGAATGAAACCTTCGGGAACGTGATTTTCGGAACGAACATGATCCAGAGGACTTGGACCCTACGCCAAGAAAGCAACCAGGAGGGCGCCAGTTAGGGGGGCGCGCCTACCCCCCCCCCCCCACGCGCGCCCTCCACCCTCGTGGGGCCCACGTTGCTCCACCGACGTACTTCCTCCTCCTATATATACCCACGCACTTCAAACAAATGAAGCATCCACGAAAACCTAATTCCACCGCCGCAACCTTCTGCATTCGTGAGATCCCATCTTGGGGCCTTTTAAGCGTCTGCCGAGGGAGCATTGATCACAGAGGGCTTCTACATCAACACCATAGCCTCTCCGATGATGTGTGAGTAGTTTACCTCAGACCTTCGGGTCCATAGTTATTAGCTAGATGGCTTCTTCTCTCTCTTTGGATCTCAATACACAGTTCTCCACGATTCTCGTGGAGATCTATTCGATGTAATCTTCTTTTGTGGTGTGTTTGTTGAGATCGACGAATTGTGGGTTTATGATCAAGTTTATCTATGAACAATATTTGAATCTCCTCTGAATTCTTTTATGTATGATTGGTTATCTTTGCAAGTCTCTTCGAATTATCAGTTTGGTTTGGCCTACTAGATTGATCTTCCTTGCAATGGGAGAAGTGCTTAGCTTTGGGTTCAATCTTATGTGTCCTTTCCCAAAGGATGAGGGGCAGCAAGGCACGATTGTATTGTTGCCATCGAGGATAACAAGATGGGGTTTATATCATATTGCATGAGTTTATCCTCTACATAATGTCATCTTACTTAAAGCGTTACTCGTTCTTTTGAACTTAATACTCTAGATGCATTTGGATAGCGGTCGATGTGTGGACTAATAGTAGTAGATGTAGCAGAGTCCCTCACGGATTGTACAAAAGGAGGGGCGACTTTGTACCCTTTACTGCACGGCAAATGAGCCGCGCCCACAGTCACATCAAGCAGGATAGGGGAGGTGAGCCAAGGTAAGACCGAAGCCCAAGATAACCAGATCAACGACAAGGCCAAGACCACAAAGAGTAGAGGGACGAAGCAGGTTCCCCTGGCAAGACCCTTGCCGGGGCAGCTCGCCCCACACCAACAGAGTGAGCCACCCTTGAGCCCACGGTCTCCCACATCACGTTGGGCCAGGGCTCGGGAGGCACCTCCATGGTGGCATGCAGATCTTTGTGAAGACAAGGAACACTCAAGATTAGATGAGGATTAGAAGATGATGATCCTCGGCAGGATCCTTGCCGAGGAAGGCCACCAGACCCCCGGCAAGGTCCTTGCCGGGGACGACAGCACGCCACGGCAAGACCCTTGCCGCCCACTCCGGCAAGGCCCTCACCGAGGATCGCCCAGCCAGGCCACTACTGTGCCCACACCAACCAAGTCTCCACCACTGCTCACATAAGGCTGCCAGCCCAACCAGCTGGGCGGGCACCTGCGTGGCAACATGCAGCTCCCAGGACAACTCATCAAACGCCTACGTGGCGGCATGCAGATCTTCGTGGAGGCTCCACCACCGCGCCACCTCAGCTGCCTGCCTGCCTACGTGGCGTCGCATGTGTCGCTAGCCGGGCGCGTGTCGAAGCAAGGAGGATCAGCGACGGACGGGAAGGGCCTCGCCCCCGTCCCCGATAAAGCAAGGGGACACCTAAGCTACGCATTAAATGTGTCTTGTCCTGTAATACGAGCGATAAGCTCATAGCACTGTGTGCCTTTCCACCTGCTGTGTGCCACTGTGGCAGCCCCTTTCGATTATAAAAGGAGGCCCATGGCATACTGGAGAAGGATTTGGCTCTTTCGAACCACACACTCACCACAGCTAGTTCGAGAGCTCAAGAACTCTCCGAAATACACCCACCAAAGCAGGACTAGGGTTTTACACATCCTCGCGGCCCGAACCTGGGTAAACGATCCTCGTGCTGGTTACTAATCCTGCTCTTCTCGCAACCCCACGCCGCGGCAACCGTAGTAGGGATTCTTGTGATCCCATAGGTGTCCTTCCACACCGACATCTATGGCGCGCCAGGTTGGGGGCGCAATTGTGAGAATCTGGTCTAGTAGCTAGCCTAGCGTTTCTTCATCGCCATGGCTCCCAAGAAGAAGACGGCCGCGACGATCGGCTCGTCGGGGGCCGAGCGGCCCGTAGCACTACGGCGCAGCAGCGCCTGGGCCATGGACAGACCCGGCCGCGTCCGGGAGCACCAAGATCACACGGCAGTCGAGCTGGCGAAGCGCGCCGATCGACGCTCGACGACCGCCGACGCCGCCAGATCCAAAGATGTAGGGCCCCAGCTGGTGGCACGGGGCCCTCCAGGGGTGTCATTGTGCCACCTCCGGGCGGCGCCGCGACCTCCAAGACACCCACGCCGGCGACCACTGCGCACTCTTCCCATGGTGTGCGCGATGAACAGCGTCACCACGCCGGCGACCCTGGGCACCTTTGTGGGAACAGCCCTGTGCGTCGTTCGCGGGATGAAGGAGTTCAGCATGCCTGCCAAAGTGCTTGCGAAATGGTACGCAGCCGCTGGGTCGTGGTGGAGCTCCTTCCAACGTGATTAGAAGTCGAACCACGCCATGGTCCACGCAGCTAGCGCCGCCACCCACGCCAGCGGAAGCTTTGGCGCGCGCGCAGCTGCTCCTCGAATTCCCTCCTGCTGTAGAGAAGCTCAACGAGTGGCGGGCCACCATCCGGAGCCTCGTCGCCGTCGCCAACAAAGATGATCCGCGACCGGTGGGGCCCTCAGGGCGACGCTCCACCGAGCCAACACATGCTGGCGCTGGGAGGACCGAGGGAGCTGCGGCCATGGTGCACTCTCCTCCTCCTCGCCAGCCGCCGCGGGCGTCTGCCCGTCATGACGACGCTTGTGATAACATCTCTACAGCATCGTCCGACCCGCAGAACCACCGCGACCAGCGCCAAGTTCTTAGAGAACGAGCTCACGAAGATGCTCGGACCACTATTGAGCGCCGACGTGATACACGCCACCAGTCGGATAAGCGGGCGGGGCCCGCTATGGACCACCCAGCACCGGGGGGCTCCGGTGGCCCACCTTACGAGGTGGGCTGCCCGGCCTTTACCCGTGAGCTGCGACAGTTCCAGTGGTCGTCCCACCGCATGTTCAAGCCCGACGTCGGCGAGAAGCACACTAGCAAGACCCATCCGTCCGAGTTCCTCAGCATCTACACCATCGCGATGCAGGTGGCCGGAGCTCGCGACGACAAGGTGCTTGCCAATTATTTCCCGCTGGCGCGGAAGCCCAATGTTATGTCTTGGTTGATGCACTTGCTGGCGGATTCCATTTCTTATTGGTCGGATCTGTGCCATGAGTTTGTTGGTGCCTTTGCAGGTGGCCACCAAGCTCATGGCCAAGCCAGCGATCTGCATATCATCCCCAGAAGGAAGGGGAAACCCTGCGCAAGTACATCCAGAGGTTCAGCCGGGTGTAGTACAACATCCGTGACGTTCATCCCGCCGATGTGATCAGCGCGTTCCACCAGAACATGCGCAATCGCAAGATGCTCTAAGAGCTGGCGATGACCAAGGTTAAGGATGTGGCCGAGCTCTACGTTCTGGCCGACAAATTCGCCCGGGCTGAAGAGGGAAGGAAGTACCCCGGCGAAGATGCCGGTGCAGAAACCGAATCTACTGATGAAGATGCCGCCACCCCGATGAAGAAGGGCTGGCATCGCAACAGGAAAATCAAGGGCAAGGCCGTACTTGCCGGCGTCGTCAAGAAGGTCAAGGCAGACGGCCCCGGCAAGGAGATTGCCAGGTGCGCCGCCTGCCGGGCCTTAGCAGCAACCGACAAGCCAGGGGGCTCCGGCGAGCAGTACTGCAAGATCCACCGCACCAAGGGCCACGACCTCCAGAACTGCCGACAAGTCGAGCTGCTTGCTGAAAAGCAAAAGGCCGAGTATGAAAGGCGGACAAGGAGAAAGGTCGACGGTGCCGAGGTGTCCGACAAGAAGCGTATGCCAAGGAAGCCGCCCGGCAAGGACAACCAGAAGAGAGACTACCGGGCCGTGACAAGAAACAAGAAGACGATGATCACGACGAGGACGACGAGTCCGTGAGCAAGAGTTCCGGCTATGGAGGCCATGTGCATCGATGGTGGCGCCGCTGCATACTTCTCACCGCCACCAAGCAAAGGTGTGTGAGATTACAGCAGCGGAGCCGTTGTTCGACGCCGAAGTCGCTGAAGTGGTCCGCACGCCTCATCTTTGACGCCGAGGACCACTCGACCGCACGCATCGGTCGGTGTTTGTCATTGTTGGTCTCACCAACGATACGCAACCTCAAGGTGAACAAGATGTTGGTTGACGGCGGGGCCGACCTAAACGTCTCGCCCGTCGTGATCAAAAGGCTGCAAATTCCTGATGAATACCTCGAGGAAACTGGCATGTTTCAAGGGGTCAATCTGGGGAGGAGCCAGCCGAAGGGGAAGGTCACACTGCCCGTGACACTTGGAGGAGAGTTGAACTACAGGACGGAGAGGATCATCTTCGACGTGGCCGAGATCCCCTTGCCCTACAACGGGATCCTCGGTCGCCCGACACTAGCCAAGTTCATGGCGGCATCACACTACGCCTACAACATGCTAAAGATGCCCGGGCCGTTGACCATCATCTTCGTCCCCTCCGACAAGAAGGACGCGCTGATTTGCACCGACCAACTCTACCGGGAAGCTATTGCAGCTGCTGCCGTCAAGGCACCTGCTCCTGCCGCTGAAGGCCCAGGAGGGAAGAAGAAGTCCAACAAGACCTCTTGCACCCACTCCGGCAAGCGCACCTCCTCGGAGTGTTGTGCTACCGTCGAGGACGTGCCAGAGAGCTCTACCGGCAAGAGCAAGAAATCCAGAGCTGAGCCGCCGCAGACCAAGAAGGTGTCCGCTGTGGAGGATGGCATGGAGGGGCTTCACCATAGGCTCCACCTCGACAAAGAACAGAAGGCGTGTTTCGCCACCTTCCCGCGGGCTAATGTCGACGTGTTTGCGTGGCAAGCATCCGACATTCCCGGTGTTCCCAGGGAGGTGATTGAGCACCACCTAGCTGTCTATCCTCATGCGCGGCCCGTCAAGCAGAAGGTCAGAGAGCAGGGTCTGGAGAGGCAGGAGTTCATCATAGAGGAGATCAGGAAGTTGGAAGCGGCAGGTTTGGTGAGAGGAGTGCACCACCCGACGTGGTTGGCCAATCCGGTAGTGGTGCACAAGGCAAATGGGAAGTGGAGGCTGTGTATTGACTACACAGATATCAATAAGGCTTGTCCTAAGGACCCCTTCCCGTTGTCGCGCATTGACCAGATTGTCGACTCCACGGCCGGGTGCGATCTGTTGTCATTCCTCGACGCCTACTCGGGCTAACACCAAATCTTCATGACAAGAGAAGATGAAGAGAAGATAGCATTCATCACCCCATGTGGTACATATTGCTTTTTGCGGATGCCTTTCGGGTTGAAGAGTGCTGGCTTGATGTTTGCAAGAGCAGTCCAAATTGGTTTTGAACCCCAGCTCCATAGAAATATGGAAGCATACATGGATGACATAGTGGTCAAGACCAAAGACGGGGCAACTCTTGTGCAAGATCTGGAAGAGACATTTGCCAACCTGCGCAAGATCAACCTCAAGCTGAACCCTGAGAAGTGTGTATTCGTGTTCCGTCCGCAAGCTTCTCGGTTCTTTGTGTCGCAGCTGGATCGAGGCAAACCTGCATAAAATCAAGGCTATTGAGCAGATTAAGGCGCCCAAGCGGATCAAGGATGTGCGTTGGCTCACCGGCTGCGTCGCCGCCATGAGCCGATTCATCTCCAAGTCCGCCGAGCGCACCCTTCCTTTCTTCAAAATCTTGAAGAAGGCTGGCCCAATGAAGTGGACCCCAGAAGCCGAGGCAGCATTGCAGGATCTGAAGAAATACTTTTCCTCCACGCCAGTATTGGTTGCGCCTAAACCACAAGAGCCGTTGCTGCTGTATCTGGCGGCGATGAATCAAGTGGTCAGCGCCGCACTAGTGGCATAGAGGGAGGTCGACGAGGAGGCAGTGATGGCGGCAGAACTAGCGAATGGCAAGCCCAAAGATTCCCCCGACAGGGCCTGGTGCCGGCAAGGCGAGGCCCCCGGCAGAATCTGATGCCACCAAGGCAGTGCCCGCACAGTCGAGTGAGGTGGTGCAGAAGAAGAAGATGATGCAGCACCCGGTTTACTTTGTCAACTCCCTCTTGCAAGGAGCTAGATCGAGGTACTCCGGTGTGCAGAAATTGCTCTTCGGCCTCCTTATGGCCTCGAGGAAGCTACGTCATTACTTCCAAGCCCACGAGATCACTGTCGTCACCCGCCTCCTGTTGCAAAGGATACTGCATAACCCAGATGCGACCGAAAGGATTGTGGAATGGGCCTTGGAGCTATCAAGTTTCCGTTTGAAGTTTGGAAGTACCTCGACAATCCAGAGCAGAGTCTTGGCGGAGTTCACTGCAGAATGGACCTCAACGCCTGACGAAAAAATCCAGTAGACCACTCTCCCCGGCAAGGAAGCAGACCGCGACTGGATCATGTACTTTGATGGGGCTTTCTCGCTGCAAGGCGCCGGTGCCGGTGTGCTGCTCGTCACACCCACCGGAGAGCACCTCAAGTACATGATCCAGATGCACTTCCCTAGGGAGATGTCCACCAACAACACTGCTGAGTACGAGGGATTGCTCGCCGGTCTCAGGATCGCGGCAGACCTCGGGGTTAAGAAGCTCATCGTGACTTGCAGCTTGTTCTTAGGCATGTCAACAAGGATTACCAGAGCCCATTGATGGAGGCCTACGTAGATGAGGTGAGAAAGTTGGAGGAGCACTTTGACGGCATCCAAGCGAAGCATGTCCCCCGAGCGGAGAACGACATCGCCGATTACCTGTCAAAGCGTGCTGCATTCAAGCTACCCGTGGAGCCGGGTACCTTTTTGCTCTGTTTAACTCAGCCATCCGTCGAACCATCAACAGAGCAGAACAAGCGGAGGAAATCAGGTCCCGGCAAGTACCTTCCCGCCGAGCCCCCTGGGACGGCCGGCAAGGATGTTGCCGTGCACACTGAGCCTGCCCAAGAGCAACTGGCTCCGGCAGGGCGTCAAGCTCGTCAGAGACACCGCTCCCATGGCGTAAGAGATGCCTTTGGTCCTGCCGCCGAGCCTCGTGCTCCGCATGGGTGCAACATACCGCCCAATTCCTCCAATAGGGAGCTTCTCGAGGAGCAGGAAGAAGCGGAGAGTAGCCTGTCGGTCCGCCTGCGGTCAGTTCGATGATGACGCCCTGCAGGAGAAGGCCGAACGGTGTGAAATTGAAGTGCATCCCCCGGGAGGAAGGACTGGAGCTGTTGGCGGAGATACATGGAGGCATATGTGGCTCCCACATAGGGTCGAGGGCCCTTGCCGGAAAGCGCCGGCAAGGCTTTCCGGCAAGGTTTCTTCTGGCCCACCGCCCTCCAGGATGTGTCGGCACTAGTAACCTAGTGTGAAGCGTGTCAGTTCCATTCAAAGAAGCTTCATCAACCAGCTCAAGCCCTTCAAACAATCCCTCTCTCCTGGCCATTCTCGGTCTGGGGGCTTGATATACTGGGCCCTTTCCCCCGCGATGTCGGGGGCTTTGAGTACTTGTACGTTGCAATCGACATGCTCACAAAGTGGCCGAAAGTGGAAGCAGTGAGAAAGGTGACTGCTCAATCAGCCATCAAGTTCTTCAAGGGACTGGTCTGCCGTTTTGGTGTGCCAAACAGAGTCATCACCAACAATGGCACGCAGTTCACAAGCCACACCTTCATGCAATACATTCAAGACCTCGGTAGCAAGGTCTATTTCGCTTCCGTGGCACACCCACGGAGCAACGGCCAAGCGGAGAGGGCAAATGCTGAAGTGTTGCGAGGCCTGAGAACGAAGACCTTTGACAAGCTGCACAAGAGTGGAAAGCGCTGGATTGATGAGTTGCCAGCGGTTCTTTGGTCGATCAGGACGAAGCCAAATCGAGCCACTGGACAGACACCCTTTGCCCTAGTATATGGGGCGGAGGTAGTTCTCCCCATGGAACTCATATACGGGTCACCTCGAGTGCTCGCTTATGATGATCTTGAGCAAGAGCAGTTGCTGCAAGATGATGCAATGCTCCTTGAGGAAGATCATCTTCGGGCGGCTGCGAGAGCAGCACGCTACCAGCAAGCCCTGCACTGCTACCATAGCCGCAAGGTTCATGCCCGAAGCTTTGAGTAAGGCGACCTTGTTCTTCGGCGCATTCAGTCGGCCAAGAATTCCAACAAGTTGACGCCAAAGTTGGAAGGCCCTTATCAGGTAATACGAGTCACCAGCCCGTGCAGTCCGCTTGAGACCGAAGATGCTATCCCAAAGGAGCAACTCCCGAACATTGAGCATCTTCACAAGTTTTACCCATAAGGCGCGGCTTGCCGGGCCTCCCGGCAAGCCACCTTTTGTACAAGCTTTGCCGGCAAGGCATGTAACCCTTTGTACAAAGCCAGGCACAGACCCTGAGCATAAATAAATGAAGCGCTGGCGCCCTAAGTTATAGCATGCATGCTAGGTCGAGTCTCTTCCTTGGTTAGGGTTGATAGTGCTTAGCGGCGACTAACCCCTAGCCTAGAGGTCTAGTGCGCGTCTATCTGTTTCTTTTCTGTCCTCCTTTGGTTCGCAGGGCACATGAGCACTTCTGCTGAGCTACTTGGAAGAAAGGAAACGGACCGGCGTCCCGATCCCGGCAAACCAGAGTTGTCGGGGGTTGCAAGCACAAGGATCCAACCGCGGCAAGACAAGGGTGCCGGGGGCTGCAGGTCCAGATAAGTCTTTCATCCTCTATCATGCATTTCGGAACGGAACTGGGATATGTGAAACCTCGTTTTATTTCTAAGCCACCATGCTCCCCTTTTCTATACCCAAGGATTATCTCCTGGGCCCGGATTTGGTTGTAGTCGCGGTGGCAAGGAAGTAGAACGAGGAGCCTAAGCCCGCTTCATCCCTGCCTCCGCCAAGGGCGCGAGAATGGTCGAGCGAAGTGGGGGGACGGCAAGGCCTGTTGCCGGGTGAAAATGTTTATCTTAAAATTGTAACAAGGATTCGCTCCTTGTCGCGGGGTCTACCCACGAACAAAAAACCCGACAAACATCCCTTTTTCATTAAAAGCATCCCACATGTGCACAAATTGCATGTAATGAAAAACATGAACAAGGGGGATTACAAGCTTTAAATTTAACAAGGCCCGAAGGCTTACAGATTAAAAAAGAGATAAGATGCCCGTGATCCCTTTTTTGTCCCTCTCCTTAGGAGGCAGGTCAAGGAGGCGAAAGGGCAAAAGGGGCGCCTAGGCGAGCTACGAGCAGCAGAAAGCACCAAGAGAATACCTCGGTGGCCGCCCACGGGTGGGCCGGTGATGACGGTGCCGGGAAAGGAGCTGGAAGACGAGGCGGTAGGACCGACAATACGCGATGAAGGCTTCGGTGCCCGCGTACTCAGAGTTGACGGCCTTGCCGCTCGCCCTCTTCCTCTTCCGCAACCTCCCAACGCCAGCCGCCCAAGGAGACGGCCGCGAGAAGTTCAAGGAGCTGGCCCCACCCCCGGCAAAACTCTGCCGAAGGAGCGGCTAGGTGCAGATGCTGCTGCTGCCGCACCCGCCCAGGCGCGGGGCGTCCTACGCCTAGTCGGACTCGTCCCCGTCATCTGCCCTGCTGTCCTCCTCATCACTTTAGCTCGAGGAAGAGCTTCCATCGTTGGAATCTCCGTCGGAGGAGCTCTCCACGCAGCACTTCAAAGTAGTCCCAAATCTCAAGACCTTGACGGAGAGCAGGCCGCCCTCCATTAATTTGAAGTAGAGGACGAGCCCATTGTCAGCTGTGGATGCGAGCGAATGTCTTCCATCCACGACGGAGGTACATGACCCGAGGAGCCGGAAGTCGACGCCGACCACAGGCCCCCATTCCCACAACCCTCATGTGCAATCTAAGGGATTGGGGCGGTCAGCTCCATCTCCCGAGCAAACGGGCGGAAGATTAAGACGGCGACGCTGAGGTCGGCGATCTCGATGAAGAACTCATGGGCTGGTCTCCAACATGGCCTTCCATCGGAAAAGGCATCATTGGCGGGGGCGAAGCCAACGCGCCGCCCTGTCCTCCTCTTCATCGAGCATTACGACCTCTGCCCCAGCCTCGCCCACGGCCTCGCCCCCTCCCCCTTCCCCTCGCGACCAGTTCCACCACCGCGGGCTCAGGAGGGAGAGGGACGCGCTGTCGAGCGGCGACCCTCGCCACCATCGACGAAGGACCAGGATTCCCTTTCTCCATTGCGAGTGAAAGGAAGAAGCGGAAGCAAGAGGAGATAGATGACAGAAGAGTGCGGGATGCCATTCCCCCCTTCCCCCTCCTTATAAAGGGGCGAGGTCGGGGCTCGTCCACCCCGCTCGGCCAATCCAGCCACCAGAGGCGCGGGGAATCGAGACCGACCCGTTGCCCCAACCAGCGATGGCCTAGTTTCCCGCCTTCACCGCTTGCCACCCCAAGCGCATGGAGGACGCGTGGCAAACATGCAGAATCGAGGGGACGGGTGAAGCGACCTCTCCCCACCCCGTGATCATGGGGTGTGGACACCTTGGAGACGGCAACCCGGCCCTGCGCAGCAAATAAGCTGCGCCTCCATGCCTCCCTCCTTTCATGGGGAAGGCGCGAGCTGCCCATTTACTGCGATGTGATGCACGCGTGCAGGAACCGCCCCACGCATGTCGCCCACGTCACGCGCGCCCCTCCACGCCACTCCACGCCGCGCGTGGGTCGTGGGAAGCGCAGCGCGAGAAAAGTTTTACCGCGGTAAAAACCGCCCCGCCTGCCCGCGCACCGTTTTGGGCCTGGCCCAACAACGTGTCACGCTTATGTGTGGCCCAGGCACGGGGACTCCTGTCGGTGTACAAAAGGAGGGGCACACTTTTGTACCCTTTTACCTGTGCACGGGCAGTTGGAGCCGCGCCCACGGTCACACCAAGCAGGACAGGGGAGGTGAGCCAAGGTAATACCGAAGCCCAAGATAACCAGAGCAACGCCAAGGCCAAGACCACAAAGAGTAGAGGGACGAAGTAGGTTCCCCGGCAAGACCCTTGCCAGGGCAGCCCCGGCAAGACCCTTGTCGGGGCAGCTCGCCCCACACCAACAAAGCGAGCCACCCTTGAGCCCACGGTCTCCAACATCACGTTGGGCCAGGGCTCGGGAGGCACCTCCATGATGGCATGCAGATCTTTGTGAAGACAAGGAACACTCAAGATCATATGAGGATTAGAAGACGACGATCCTCAGCAGGATCCTTGCCGAGGAAGGCCACCAGACCGCCGGCAAGGTCCTTGCCGGGGACGACAGCACGCCACGGCAAGACCTTGCCGGGCCACCCGGCAAGGCCCTCACCGTGGACGCCAGTAGGGCCACTACCAGGCCCGCACCAACAAAGTCTCCACCACTGTTCACATGCGGCTGCCAGCCCAACCAGCTGGGCGGCACCGCGGGAAACATGCAGCTCCTGTGCCAACTCATCAAACGCTGCGTGGCGGCATGCGCTTCGTGGAAGCTCCACCATCGCGCCACCTCGGCTGCCGCTCGCTTACGTGAAAGCCGCATGCCTCGCTTGCTGTATGTGTCGCAAGCAAGGAGGAGCGGCGATGGACGGACGGGCCTCGCCTCGCCCCCGATAAAGCAAGGGACACTTAAGCTACGATTAAATGCGCTCTTGTCCTGTAATACGAGCGATAAGCTCATAGCATCAGGCGCTTTTCACCTCCTCAGATGCCATCGTGGCAGCCCTTTTGACTATAAAAGGAGGCCCATGGCATACCGGAGAAGGATTCGGCTCTTTCAAACCACACACTCACCACATCTAGTTTGAGAGCTCAAGAACTCTCTGAAATACACCCACCAAAGCAGGACTAGGGTTTTACGCATCCTCGCGGCCCGAACCTGGGTAAACAATCCCCGTGCTGGTTACTAATCCTGCTCTTCTCGCAACCCCGCGCCCCGGCAACCGTAGTAGGGATTCTTGTGATCCCATAGGTGTCGTTCCACACCGACAGTCGGTCTACTTGTCACGGACGTGATGCCAATATACATGATCATACCTAGATATTCTCATAACTATGCTCAATTCTATCAATTGCTCAACAGGAATTTGTTCACCCACCATAATACTTATGCTCTTGAGAGAAGCCACTAGTGAAACCTATGGCCCCCGGGTCTATTCTCCATCATATTAGTCTTCCAACACTTAGCTATTTCTATTGCCTTTTATTTTACTTTGCATCTTTATTTCTCCTTATCATAAAAATACCAAAAATATTATCTTATCATATCTATCAGATCTCACTTTCGTAAGTGACTGTGAAGGGATTGACAACCCCTTTATTGCGTTGGTTGCGAGGTTTTTATTTGTTTGTGTAGGTGCGAGGGACTTGAACATGGCCTCCTACTGGATTGATACCTTGGTTCTCAAAAACTAAGGGAAATACTTACGCTACTTTACTGCATCACCCTTTCCTCTTCAAGGGAAAACCAACGTAGTGCTCAAGAGGTAGCAAGAAGGATTTCTGGCGCCGTTGCCAGGGAGATTCGCACCAAGTCAAGTCAAGATTTGACTACCAGCAATGAGCCATTTCTGGCGCCGTTGCCGGGGAGGCTCACACCAAGTCAAGTCAAGATTTGATTTCCCGTAAATGAGCCATTTCTGGTGCCGTTGCCGGGGAGTCTATGCAAAAGTCAACATACCAAGTACCCATCACAAACTCTTATCTCCCGCATTACATTATTTGCCATTTGCTTCTCGTTTTCCTCTCCCCCACTTCACCCTTGCCGTTTTATTTGCCCTCTCTTTCCCGTTTGCCTCTTTTTCGCTCACTTCTTGTTTGCTCGTGTGTTAGATTGCTTGTTTGTCACGATGGCTCAAGATAATACTAAATTGTGTGACTTTACCAATACCAACAACAATTATTTTCTTAGCACTCCGATTGCTCCCCTTACCGATACTGGATCTTGTGAAATTAATGCTGCTTTGTTGAATCTTGTCATGAAAGATCAATTCACCGGCCTTCCTAGTGAAGATGTCGCGACCCATCTAAATAGCTTCATTGATTTGTGTGATATGCAAAAGAAGAAAGATGTGGACAATGATATTGTTAAATTGAAGCTATTTCCTTTTTTGCTTAGAGATCGTGCTAAAGCTTGGTTTTCGTTTTTGCCTAAAAATAGTATTGACTCATGTTATAAGTGCAAAGATGCTTTTATCTCTAAGTATTTTCCTCCCACTAAGATAATCTCTCTTAGAAACGATATTATGAATTTTAAGCAACTTGATCATGAACATGTTGCACAAGCTTGGGAGAGGATGAAATTAATGATGCGTAATTGCCCTACACATGGTTTGAATCTTTGGATGATCAAACAAAAATTTTATGCCGGATTGAATTTTGCTTCTAGAAATCTTTTAGATTCGGCCGCGGGGGGCACTTTTATGGAAATCACTTTAGGAGAAGCTACTAAACTCCTAGATAATATTAGGGTTAATTATTCTCAATGGCACACTGAAAGATCTACTAGTAAAAAGGTGCATGCGATAGAAGAAACTAATGTTTTGAGTGGAAAGATGGATGAACTTATGAAATTATTTGCTAACAAAAGTGTTTCTTCTGATCCTAATGATATGCCTTTGTCTACTTTGATTGAAAATAATAATGAATCTATGGATGTGAATTTTGTTGGTAGGAATAATTTTGGTAACAACGCGTATAGATGAAACTTTAATCCTAGGCCGTATCCTAGTAATTCCTCTAATAATTATGGTAATTCCTGCAACAACTCTTATGGAAATTTTAATAAGATGCCCTCTGAATTTGAGACTAGTGTTAAAGAATTTATGAATTCGCAAAAGAATTTCAATGCTTTGCTTGAAGAAAAAATGCTTAAGGTTGATGAATTGGCTAGGAACGTTGATATAATTTCTCTTGATGTTGATTCTTTGAAACTTAGATCTATTCCACCTAAGCATGATATCAATGAGTCTCTCAAAGCCATGATAATTTCCATTGATGAGTGCAAAGAAAGAACCGCTAGGATGCGTGCTAAGAAAGATTGCTTTGTGAAAGCGTGTTCTTCTAATTTCTATGAAAATAAAGATGAAGATCTAAAAGTTATTGATTTGTCCCCTATAAAATCTTTGTTTTCCAATATGAATCTTGATAATGATGGGGCTGAATATGACCCACCTTTACCTAGTAGGCGTTCCAAAAATTCGGAGTTTTTAGATCTTGATGCAAAAAGTTGTAAAAGTGGGATTGAAGAGATCAAAACTCTAGATATTAATGAACCCACTATTTTGGATTTCAAGGAATTTAGTTATGATAATTGCTCTTTGATAGATTGTATTTCCTTGTTGCAATCCATGCTAAATTCTCCTCATGCTTATAGACAAAATAAAGCTTTTACTAAACACATCGTTGATGCCTTGATGCAAACTTATGAAGAAAAACTTGAGTTGGAAGTTTCTATCCCGAGAAAACTTTATGATGAGTGGGAACCTACTATTAAAATTAAAATTAAAGATCATGAATTCTATGCTTTGTGTGATTTGGGTGCTAGTGTTTCCACGATTCCAAAAACTTTGTGCGATTTGCTAGGTTTCCGTGATTTTGATGATTGCTCTTTAAACTTGCACCTTGCGGATTCCACCATTAAGAAACCTATGGGAAGAATTAATGATGTTATTATAGTTGCAAATAGGAAGTATGTGCCCGTAGAATTTATTGTTCTTGATATAGATTGCAATCCTTCATGTCCTATTATTCTTGGTAGACCTTTCCTTAGAACGATTGGTGCAATTATTGATATGAAGGAAGGAAATATTAGATTCCGATTTCCGTTAAAGAAAGGCATGGAACACTTCCCTAGAAAGAAAATTAAACTACCATATGAATCTATTATGAGAGCCACTTATGGATTGCCTACCAAAGATGGCAATACCTAGATCTATCCTTGCTTTTATGCCTAGCTAGGGGCGTTAAACGATAACGCTTGTTGGGAGGCAACCCAATTTTCTTTTTAGTTTTTTGCTTTTTGCTTCTGTTTAGGAATAAATCTTTGATCTAGCCTCTGGTTAGATTTGTTTTTATGTTTTAATTAGTGTTTGTGCCAAGTTAAACCTATAGGATCTTCTTGGATGACAGTTATTTGATCTTGCTGAAAATTCCAGAAACTTTCTGTTCACGAAATAATTGTTAAAAATCACCAGAACGTGATAAAATATTGTCACAGCCCCAGATCAACCCTAGAGCTTGCTTGGAACTAGTAGCATTGCATCCATGCATCATGTTTAATTTCCATGAAATTTGAAATGGGGATGACCAAGCCCTAGCACTAAAACAATTCAAATAGGTTCAACTTCAAAATATCTTCAAGAACCCAAAGTGGTTTGCAAAAATGTTCATGATTAATGGAAAAAGGTGAAAACCATATCCAGAGGTGATGGATATTTTTCCAAGACATTTTTGGATTTTTGAGTAAACCATATTGTATTTGAATTGGGGCATTTAAATACTATTAATATTTTAAATGCTCCAACAATTTTGAAAATAGTTAAGGGCCTCTGAAATAATTCAGTTAATGCCCACAATTATTTTCAGGATTTATTTAAATGGTTTAGTATTTTACT
This sequence comes from Aegilops longissima, assembly GCA_021605205.1. Lineage (NCBI taxonomy): Eukaryota > Viridiplantae > Streptophyta > Magnoliopsida > Poales > Poaceae > Aegilops > Aegilops longissima. The sequence goes on along the minus strand of CM038679.1, from coordinate 292,282,740 downwards.
AAACTAAAACAAACAGAAAATAGAAAATGGAATAAAGAAAGAGAGAGAGAAGGACTACCTGGTTTACCTGCGCAGCCCACCGCCCACCTCTCCCCCCTCTGGCTGGCCCAGTTGGTGGCCCACCACCAACCGAACGCCGCTGTCGCCTACCTCTCGCCAAGAGGCAGAGGAGGGACACGGCGACCGCGCCGAGCGCGCCACCTCCTCCCTGCTCGCCTGCCTGGTTCCCCCTCGACGCCCGGAGACGCCACGCGCCTCCCCGAACCCCCTCGCTCCCCTTCCTCACTCGCTGTTCTCTCTCTCTCCCCCCTGGCCCTCTTCCCCGAGCTCACCGAACGGAGCTGCCGCCACCGACGAGCTCCACCGCGGCCACCGCCACCCCCTCTCCTCCCCGACATGCCCCCAAGCCCCGCCACTCCATCCTCGCCCTCCTCACCGAGCCTCCCGACGCCGGAGCGCCCCGAGGCGCCGCCCCACCGTTTTCCCCTCTTCGACCGCCGCTGTCGCCGCCGCCTAATTGCTGGCTCGGTGTTCTCGAGCTCGCTGATGCGATCATCGCACTCACGGTGAGCCCCGAGTCATTCCCCTCTTCCCGACTCGTTCCTCCTCTAGCCACCGCTCTCCATGCGGCCGGCTTCAAGCCGCCGCCGTGCCTCGTCGCCGCCGGCGTGGCTGGAGCCCCAATGACCAAGCCAACCTCACCACCGCCCTCACGCAGCACCAGAACCCGAGCGCCTCCGCTTCCCCTCTAGTGCGCCGCAGCTGCCGAGCCCGAGCTCGCCTGAGCTCCGGCGGTCAGATAGGTCGCCGCCAAGGCCGATTCCGGCCGCCCGAGCTCAAGCCACTCCACCAAGAGCTTGGGCCTCCCCATCTCCTCCTAGATGCTCTCCATGGGCCATTTGGTCGTCGGAACAGCAAAATGCACTTGCGCCATTGCTGTTGGCTCGCTGGCGGCTAAACGCCGACAGCCGACGTGGACTTTGACTCGGGTGGGCCCCTGCTGACTCTCCCGAGTCAATGATGTGGGGCCCACCCTGCTTAATAACTAGGTTTAGTTTAATTAAAATCTAATTAAGTTAATTACTCGACACGTGGGACCCACTGCCAGTTTGACCTGGACCGCCCAGCTTGACTTGTCGACGTCACGCCTCATCATGCCGACACAATAATGATTTACGGAATTATTTTAATTCAGGAAATTCCGTAATATACCCCAAACTTCTAAAATCATATAAATTCAACCGTAACTCGGATTGAAATAATTTATATATGAAAATGACCAGAAAAATATGAAGAATCTGTTTATGCCATGATCATGCATGTTTGAACAAGTTAACCTCACTGAATAGGATGAATCATGATTAGGGTAAATTATGAAATAGCATTTGGAGTTGGAGTTCAACCTTGTTTGAATTCCACTTCAACTAACTTGGATTATTATTGCATTAGGTGAATTCAGTACCTTAATATGACATGTCATTCATGTGAATGTGCATTGCATTGATTGTGTTCTCTCTTGTTTGCGGTAATTGTCCCTCCCTGTGAGACGATGTACCGACGATGAGTTCGATGACACCAATGAAGAATTATATTATCTTCAGAAGTGCCAGGCAAGCAAAACCCCCTTGTTCATTCCGATATAATCCCACTCTCTCGCTCCTGCTCTATTTTACTGCATTAGGACAACAACGACTCATGTGTTACTTGCTGCGGTAGCTGAACCCCTTGATCCTTTGCATGACCTGTCATTCCACAGTAATTAGATGAAACCCACTAGCATGAGTAGGAATTGTTTGAGCCATGTTGTGCCTACTCATTCATGCTTGTTTGTCATGCCTGCTATCGCTTAGAGTTGAGTCGGGTCTGATTCATCGGGAATGAATTGGAAAGTGGTGAACATGTCCTCTTGTGTGTGAGCTAAGTGTGTGAACACGATTTGGTAAAGGTAGCGGTGAGAGGCCATGTAGGAGTACATGGTGGGTTGTCTCATTGCAGCCGCCCTCGTGAACTGAGTTCGTGTTTGTGATCCATGAACAGTTACTACCACACATTGGGTTCCGTAACTCGACCCTCTCGACTTATTAATCAACTTGATCTCTGTCCGGGAGTTGCAATTAGTTTCGTGTTTGTAGGTAGTGTTAGTAGTCTACCAAGTGGCACCCGTGCATGTGGGCTTGGGACAGACTAGGCACTGATGGCACGGTGTACCAAGTGGCACCGGTTGGTGGGCTTGGGAACCCTGCTCACATCGCTTGGGGCCGTGAGCGACACCCGGCCGGATCTCCTTGCGGATGGAACCCGAATAGGCGATAAACCTGGACGAGAGACTTGTGTGGTTAGTCGGTCGTGGCCGACTCCCTCGCCGGCTTCCGCTTGAAGGTTGCCGAGGTACATGACGGTATGTAGGCGATAAGTGGCGAGAGCGTGTGAAGAAGTACACCCTGCAGGGTTATCATTATCTATTCAATAGCCGGATTCCTCGAATATGGAAACTTGGACCCCTTGCATAGTTCATAGACAAGTGAAAGTGGATACTCTAAAATACGCAAGATAAGCGTGAGTGCTATGGATGGCGTTTCGAGGTAGACGGAGCGGATCCATAGTGGTGTATTTGATATGGTGAATATGTGGACTCGTGTGCCACCTCAAAAGAGTTACTTGCAATGTAGTTCAGATAGCCACCGAGTCAAAGCTGGCTTGCTGCAGTCAAACTCCACCACCCCTTTTGATAATGATGCATATGTAGTTAGTTCGATGTAAGTCTTGCTGAGTACAATTGTACTCACGCTTGCTTATTTATGTTTTGCGAGAGACGGGCCTCGCTAGTAGTTCCACGTGGACTTCGACGCTTAGCTTGTTACCTCAGCTACGATCTTGTGCCCTCGGCAGATCTGGTAGATAGTCGCTTCTCAGCCTTTTTCATTTATAGTTGTCTGTACTCGAGACATGATTAGCTTCCGCTTGTGCTTTGACTTGTATGTTTCGAAAGTGTTGGGTCATGAGACCCATGTTTGTAATATCTCGCCTTCGGAGCCTAATGAATAATATCTGAGTCGAGAGTTATGTTGTGATGCCACGTCAGATTTACACATATTGAGCATATTGTGTGTATGTTTGAAATGCTTGGTATGTGTGGGATCCGACAAACTAGTTGTTTATCCTTGGCAGCCTCTCATATGGGGAAATGTAGTCTCGTGCTTCTGAGCGATAGTAGTCCGCTACAGCCCGGTTCACCGGAGTCCCGCTAGCCCAAAGACTACCGCTTGGACACTTGACTGGCGGCATGTGTCTCACTTCGTTCTTATGTCTGTCCTTCGGGAAATGTCACGCGGTGTTATTCGAGTCCCGCTTAGCTGCTACAGCCGGGATACCGGAGTCCTGTTAGCCCAGTGCTACAGCCCGAATACATACGTTGATGACCGACATGCTCGATGTGATTCATGTATGCCTGTCCCCATAGGTTAGCGCCGCTTTGGGTTCACGACTAGCCATGTCGGCCCGGGTTCTTCGTCATATGGATGCTAGCGACACTATCATATACGTGAGCCAAAAGACGCAAACGGTCCCGAGCCATGGTAAGGCGACACCCGTGGGAATACCGTGCGTGAGGCCGCAAAGTGATATGATGTGTTACATGCTAGATCGGTGTGACTTAGGATCGGGGTCCTGACAGCGTTGGTATCGAGCCCGATCGTCAGAGGATTACCAAGCCAAACTGGTCAAGTTGTGTCTAGAAATGCTTTAGTTATGTAAGGGAATTGATTGTGGAAGGAACGTAAGGCTCTTTTTACTCCTTATACCTCACGGCCTTCTGATCTGAGTCATCCTCTTCTCTTCTACGGGGTTTAAGAACTAGGCTTCTCATCTATCTATTAGGATGACGTGTTACTAATCCATAGACTTATAAGATTGTTGGTTTTAATCCCCAGTTTAGTTCCTACTATTTCTGTATGATAACTGTTGATCTCAGAATCTTGTTATGATGTTGTTGAGTGGTTATGCCACCATTCTTGCAGGATGTCTCAAATCATTTTGAGCATTTACAGCCGTTATGCTGTCCGAGTCATCCCGGGTCTCTAAATAGTCTGATGCATTTGCAAATCCTTTCTTTCTGTTCCCGATGACCTTTTGGTCAGAATAAGCACACTAACCGGTGCGTTGAGGTAATTTATTGCCTTGACATATATGTTGGAGTTATTATTATGACCCTAGGTGTTTAGGAAGTCACCTAGCAATTTAGCGATGCTTTTGTATCCCAAGTGTGATGATTACGCCAGATTTTGAAAGCATCCCGTGATGCCATTTAGTAGTAGGTATTCTACTCCTGGGTTGTTGAACCCGAGATTCATCCTACTTCATGTTGTTAGTATTTGCTAGTGCCTTTAGGATATTAGTAACCTTTGCGATAGTCCTCGATGTCCGTGGTACTTCCTTCTTCCAAATACTACGAACCGTCTATGGCAGAAGTTCCTTGTTGAATCAAACATCACAATAAGAGTGCTCTTGAGGAGTTCTCCATTCATAATTGTGAATCTGCCAATTCTACCTTTCTGCATGGGTTATCCGGAAGAAATGTTGAGCTTGCTCGACATACTAATCTGTGCACCCACAACTCAGAAAATTATATGTTCCTTTGAGTTGTTCTCTTAGATGCCTTCTGACCTTCATCTATCAATTGATAGCCAAGGGTATGTGTGCATTTGTGTTCATCGATGCATTTTATCCTTGTGGTCCGTCAAGCCATTCTATTCGGAATGACTAGGAGAAACAAACTCAAGACCTCATCCATTTCTAGGATTGGGTCAAAGTAGTTGTATCCCGCAGATCAAAACGCCAATTCAGCTTTTGTTCTGTTTCTACCTTGGAGTGTTACCATCTTTATGTCAAGAGTGTCATGGGAATTGCACAACCTCCTAGGAATTCTTGACGCAGTTGATACTCTCGCTATCATTATTCATTCCTCGGTTCCGTGTTGTTGTAACCGGAATGCCGGCAAGTGAATTGTGATGTGTGAAATCAATACCCCGAGCAACTTGTTGCTTGGTAGTGAATGGACAATATTCTCATTCTTAGCGTGTTGGTTATTAAACCATCATCCTAAGATTGATCGTGCTACCTAGTCCCTATTTCTGGTGCACACCTCGATTGATGAGTTAGGATCTTGTCAAGTCCTCACTCATTTGATCATATCATCTTGCCCTGAAAAGCAAGATTGTTCTCGAGATTAGTAACATATCGGTGGTTCGTGACTTTCCAAAGATCTTCTTGGAAGTGTTACCGGGTTGTTTCCTGACTGTTATGTTGGGCCCGTGATCAAGTTGGTATTCCTCTAAACCACCCTTTCTCCAAGAATCTGTGTTGGATATCCCTGAGCTAGTTGGTTAAGCTAGACAATAACTTGGAGAGTTGGAAGATAAAAGCTTGCCTAACCTAGTTCGATCCAAAGGGATATTCTTGTGTAGTGTGTGTTGAAGAAAGATGATATCTTCATCGATTGGTCCTCGTGATCAGTTGTTGGATCTATTGTCCTACCAATTCTTTGACTTGAGTATGGGCCATTGTCAAGTCAAATCAGAACCAACGATATTCGTAATGTTGTCTTACTCGTGGTTAATCCTCGAGCATACCCATTACATCTTTGGTCCGACCAATGCTATCACCGTGTTCACATGATGGTGGAAGTCCAAATGATATGGAAATTCGATGAGTTGTTGTTGAGCCCATCAAGAGCATTTTGTCTCCCCATGAGTCATGTTGAACATCAACCTAGTGTTGGAAACTTGTGTAAGCATTTCTTCGTGTTTCGCTCATGAAGCATATGTTTGGATGAAAGTAGTGACTTCCTCTAGTTCATGTGCATCTGATGTAAGTTGCCGCCATGAACTTGAGAAAGGTTTGTTTTGCTTCCTCCGAATCATTCCAAGTCAGTCATGCATGTGCGAAGTATTCTATGGTTTGATAGACTGATCATCTTCATTCCGTAGGTATTCCTAGCACACCAAGCCACTGATTAATTTGTTCAAGGAAAAGGAATTGTTGTGTAAATCCTAGGTCATGCACAAGATTTCGTTATCCTCGATGATGGTTCCCAACCTGAACTCGGTAGTGTTTTATTATAAGACTACCATGTGGTCATACTTGTCTGGGACAATGTGTTCACAGGTTTGTAGCAGAACCAGCTCATGTTTTGGAGCTTGCTATCGTAGTCCATATCCCGAGAATCTCGCAACGTCTTCTCATCGATTTGTGTTGCAACCTTTCCTGTTCAGACATGCTGAGTCTGAAGTATCCTATTTCCAATCGGATCTGAATCTCAGGCAGATATGATGGTTGGAACATTCCAACAGCTGCATTTCGTTCCCAGCTTGCACCGTCCTTGTGCTATCTCGCTATAGACTGTCTTCTTAGCAATTCTTGTCCAGGTTTATCTTCAAAAGTGGACTTACCATGGGTCCCTCCACCTCCGATGATAAGCAAAATCATCCATTGCGTTGTCTTCAACAAGGTAGTCCACATCATCCATTCTAGTCCGGTGTACCATTCCTTTGCCTTCCACCACATGATCGCTATGATTGCCTTAGGCTGGTATAAAGAGTTCCAATGATCTATGGATCAAAAGTAATTCTTTTGCCACTTAAGGAATAGTTCTTTGCGCCACCTTTCTCGAGGTGCCCGTTCACGGGATCATGGTAAATATTTCCTCACCACCTTGACACCATCCACCATCTCCCTAAGCGTGGAATTATTGCCACTAATCAAACCTCGTTGTTGTTCTTCCATCCTCTCGATGCATTTTGTGCCTCAACTCGAGATGTGTCACCATCTCATCCGTGAGTTGATCATGTTTACTTGATCTTCGCGAAGGTAGAATCATGTAGGGTTTCCCCCTTCTTTCTGTTGTCGTGTCGGGTGAAGATCTCGAAGACGTCAAGACTAAGATGATGGAATGAATCAACATCTTCGAAAAGGGCAAATGGATCATGAAGATTGTGATAGTCTGTGACTTCCCTTTTCCTCTTGCCTCACGTCTTCAATCTCGGGGCGAGATTCTTGTTTAGTGGGGGTGAGCTGTAACAGCCCCAGATCAACCCTAGAGCTTGCTTGGAACTAGTAGCATTGCATCCATGCATCATGTTTAATTTCCATGAAATTTGAAATGGGGATGACCAAGCCCTAGCACTAAAACAATTCAAATAGGTTCAACTTCAAAATATCTTCAAGAACCCAAAGTGGTTTGCAAAATGTTCATGATTAATGGAAAAGGTGAAAACCATATCCAGAGGTGATGGATATTTTTCCAAGACATTTTGGATTTTGAGTAAACCATATTGTATTTGAATTGGGGCATTTAAATACTATTAATATTTTAAATGCTCCAACAATTTTGAAAATAGTTAAGGGCCTCTGAAATAATTCAGTTAATGCCCACAATTATTTTCAGGATTTATTTAAATGGTTTAGTATTTTACTAAACTAAAACAAACAGAAAATAGAAAATGGAATAAAGAAAAGAGAGAGAGAGAAGGACTACCTGGTTTACCTGCGCAGCCCACCGGCCCAGCCTTCTCCCCCCTCGCTGGGGGTTGGTGGCCCAGTCCACCAACCGAACGCCGCTGTCGCCTACCTCTCGCCAAGAGGCGAGGAGGATGACGGCGACCGCGCCGAGCGCGCCACCTCCTCCCTGCTCGCCTGCCTGGTTCCCCCTCGACGCCCGGAGACGCCACGCGCCTCCCCGAACCCCCCTCGCTCCCCTTCCTCACTCGCTGTTCTCTCTCTCTCCCCCCTGGCCCTCTTCCCCGAGCTCACCGAACGGAGCTGCCGCCACCGACGAGCTCCACCGCTGCCACCGCCACCCTCTCCTCCCGACATGCCCCAAGCCCCGCCACTCCATCTCGCCCTCCTCACCGAAGCCTCCCGACGCCGGGCGCCCGAGGCGCCGCCCCACCGTTTTCCCCTCTTCGACCACGGTCGCTGCCGCCCAATTAAATCGGCCCGGTGCCCCCGAGCTCGCCGATGCCATCATCGCACTCACGGTGAGCCCCGAGTCATTTCCCCTCTTCCCGACTCGTTCCCTCCTCTAGCCACCGTCTCCACTGCGGCCGGCTCGCCGCTGCCTGCCTCGTCGCCGGCGTGGCTGGAGCCCCAATGACCAAGCCAACCTCACCACCGCCTCACCGCAGCACCAGAACCCAGAGCGCCTCCGCTTCCCCTCTAGTGCGCCAGCAGCCGAGCCCGAGCTCGCCTGAGCTCCGGCCGCAGATAGGTCGCCGGCCGCCGATTCCGCCGCCCGAGCTCAAGCCACTCCACCAAGAGCTTGGCTCCTCCCAGCTCCTCCTAGATGCTCTCCATGGGCCATTTGGTCGTCGGAACAGCAAATGCACTTGCGCCATGGCCTGGCTGGCTCGCTGGCGGCTAAACGCCGGCAGCCGACGTGGACTTTGACCTCGGTGGGCCCTGCTGACTCTCCCGAGTCAATGACAGTGGGGCCCAGCCTGCTTAATAACTAGGTTTAGTTTAATTAAAATCTAATTAAGTTAATTACTCGACACGTGGGACCCACTGCCAGTTTGACCTGGACCGCTCCAGTTGACTTGCCGACGCCACGCCTCTGTCATATGCCGACGCAATAATGATTTCTGGAATTATTTTAATTCAGGAAATTCCGAATATACCCCAAACTTCTAAAATCATATAAATTCAACCGTAACTCGGATTGAAATAATTTATATATGAAAATGACCAGAAAAATATGAAGAATCTGTTTATGCCATGATCATGCATGTTTGAACAAGTTAACCTCACTGAATAGGATGAATCATGATTAGGGTAAATTATGAAATAGCATTTGGAGTTGGAGTTCAACCTTGTTTGAATTCCACTTCAACTAACTTGGATTATTATTGCATTAGGTGAATTCAGTACCTTAATATGACATGTCATTAATGTGAATGTGCATTGCATTGATTGTGTTCTCTCTTGTTTGCGGTAATTGTCCCTCCGGTGAGACGATGTACCGAACGATGAGTTCGATGACACCAATGAAGAATTATATTATCTTCAGAAGTGCCAGGCAAGCAAAACCCCCTTGTTCATTCCGATATAATCCCACTCTCTCGCTCCTGCTCTATTTTACTGCATTAGGACAACAACGACTCATGTGTTACTTGCTGCGGTAGCTGAACCCCTTGATCCTTTGCATGACCTGTCATTCCACAGTAATTAGATGAAACCCACTAGCATGAGTAGGAATTGTTTGAGCCATGTTGTGCCTACTCATTCATGCTTGTTTGTCATGCCTGCCATGCTTAGAGTTGAGTCGGGTCTGATTCATCGGGAATGAATTGGAAAGTGGTGAACATGTCCACGTGTGTGAGCTAAGTGTGTGAACACGATTTGGTAAAGGTAGCGGTGAGAGGCCATGTAGGAGTACATGGTGGGTTGTCTCATTGCAGCCGCCCTCGTGAACTGAGTTCTGTGTTTGTGATCCATGAACAGTTACTACCACACATTGGGTTCCGTAACTCGACCCTCTCGACTTATTAATCAACTTGATCTCTGTCCCAGAGTTGCAATTAGTTTCGGTGTTTGTAGGTAGTGTTAGTAGTCTACCAAGTGGCACCCTGCATGTGGGCTTGGGACAGATTAGGCCTGATGGCACGGTGTACCAAGTGGCACCGGTTGGTGGGCTTGGGAACCCTGCTCACATCGCTTGGGGCCGTGAGCGACACCCGGCCGGATCTCCTTGCGGATGGAACCCGAATAGGCGATAAACCCGGACGAGAGACTTGTGTGGTTAGTCGTCGTGGCCGACTCCCTCGCCCGGCTTCCGCTTGAAGGTTGCCGAGGTACATGACGTGTATGTAGGCGATAAGTGGCGAGCGCGTGTGAAGAAGTACACCTGCAGGGTTATCATTATCTATTGAATAGCCGGATTCCTCGGATATGGAAACTTGGACCCTTGCATAGTTCATAGACAAGTGAAAGTGGATACTCTAAAATACGCAAGATAAGCGTGAGTGCTATGGATGGCGCTTTCGTAGGTAGACGGAGCGGATCCATAGTGGTGTATTTGATATGGTGAATATGTGGACTCGGTGCGCCACCTCAAAAGAGTTACTTGCAATGTAGTTCAGATAGCCACCGAGTCAAAGCTGGCTTGCTGCATCAAACTCCACCACCCCTTTTGATAATGATGCATATGTAGTTAGTTTCGATGTAAGTCTTGCTGAGTACAATTGTACTCACGCTTGCTTATTTATGTTTTGCATAGAGACGTCGGCCTCGCTAGTAGTTCCACGTGGACTTCGACGCTTAGCTTGTTACCTCAGCCACGATCTTGTGCCCTCGGCAGATCTCGTAGATAGTCGCTTCTCAGCCTTTTTCATTTATAGTTGTCGTACTCGGACATGATTAGCTTCCGCTTGTGCTTTGACTTGTATGCTCGAGTGTTGGGTCATGAGACCCATGTTTGTAATATCTCGCTCTTGAGCCTAATGAATAATATCTGAGTCGAGAGTTATGTTGTGATGCCACGTCGTATTTACACATATTGAGCATATTGTGTGTATGTTTGAAATACTTGGTATGTGTGGGATCCGACAAACTAGTTGTTTATCCTTGGCAGCCTCTCATATGGGGAAATGTAGTCTCGTGCTTCGAGCGATAGTAGTCCGCTACAGACCGGTTCACGGAGTCCCGCTAGCCCAAAGACTACCGCTTGGACACTTGACTGGCCGCATGTGTCTCACTTCGTTCTTATGTCCGTTCCTTCGGGAAATGTCACGCGGTGTTATTCGGAGTCCTGCCTAGCCTGCTACAGCCCGGGATACCGGAGTCCTGTTAGCCCAGTGCTACAGCCCGAATACATACGTTGATGACCGACATGCTCGATGTGATTCAGGTATGCCTGTCCCCATAGGTTAGCGCCGCTTTGGGTTCACGACTAGCCATGTCGGCCCGGGTTCTTCGTCATATGGATGCTAGCGACACTATCATATACGTGAGCCAAAAGACGCAAACGGTCCCGGGCCATGGTAAGGCGACACCCGTGGGAATACCGTGCGTGAGGCCGCAAAGTGATATGATGTGTTACATGCTAGATCGGTGTGACTTAGGATCGGGGTCCTGACAAATATTGATTCAAATTGCTGTTGATCAATAAACAAATTGTATAGGTCTTTCTATTTTGGCTAAAGTTTTTGAGTTCCATAAGTTTGCGTTAGTTACAGATTACTACAGACTGTTCTGTTTTTGACAGATTCTGTTTTTCGTGTGTTGTTTGCTTATTTTGATGAATCTATGGCTAATAAAATAGTTTATAAACCATATAGAAGTTGGAATACAGTAGGTTTAACACCAATATAAATAAAGAGTGAGTTCATTACAATACGTTGAAGTGGTGTTTTGTTTTCTTTGGCTAACGGAGCTCACGAGATTTTCTGTTAAGTTTTGTGTTGTGAAGTTTTCAAGTTTTGGGTAAAAGATTTGATGGATTATGGAACAAGGAGTGGCAAGAGCCTAAGCTTGGGGATGACCATGGCACCCCAAGATAATCTAAGGACACCAAGAAGCCAAAGCTTGGGGATGCCCCGGAAGGCATCCCCTCTTTCGTCTACTTCCATTGGTAACTTTACTTGGAGCTATATTTTTATTCACCACATGATATGTGTTTTGCTTGGAGCGTCTTGTACTATTTGAGTCTTTATTTGTTAAGTTTACCACAATAATCCTTGCTTTACACACCTTTTGAGAGAGACACACTTGATTCGGAATTTGTTAGAATACTTTATGTGCTCCACTTATAACTTTTGAGCTATATAGTTTTTGCTCTAGTGCTTCACTTATATCTTTTAGAGCACGGTGGTGGATTTGTTTTATAGAAACTATCGTTCTCTCATGCTTCACTTATATTATTTTGAGAGTCCTACAAAACAGCGTGGTAATTTGCTTTAATTATGATAGGCATTCAATATTAGTAAAAAAATTCTTATGAGTGTGTTGAATACTATGAGAAGTTTGATGCTTGATAATTGTTTTGAGATATAAAGATGGTGATATTAGAGTCATGCTAGTTGAGTAGTTGTGGATTTGAGAAATACTTGTGTTAAAGTTTGTGATTCCCGTAGCATGCACGTATGGTGAACCGTTATGTGATGAAGTCGGAGCATGATATATTTATTGATTATCTTCCTTATGAGTGGCGGTCGGGGACGAGCGATGGTCTTTTCCTACCAATCTATACCCCTAGGAGCATGCGCGCAATACTTTGCTTTGATAACTTGTAGATTTTTGCAATAAGTATATGAGTTCTTTATGACTAATGTTGAGTCCATGGATTATAAGCACTCTCTTCCTTCCACCATTGCTAGCCTCTCTAATACCGCGCACTTTTCGCCGGGATCATACACCCACCATATAACTTCCTAAAAACAACCACCATACCTACCTATCATGGCATTTCCATAGCCATTCCGAGATATATTTCCATGCAAATTACCACCGTTCCGTTTACTATGACACACTCCATCATTGTCATATTGCCTCGCATGATCATGTACTTGACATCGTATTTGTGGCAAAGCCACCGTTCATAATTCTTTCATACATGTCACTCTTGATTCATTGCATATTTCGGTACACCGCCGGAGGCATTCACACAGAGTCATATTTTGTTCTAAGTATTGAGTTGTAATTGTTGAGTCGTAAGTAAATAAAAGTGTGATGATCATCATTTTTGCAGCATTGTCCCAAGTGAGGAAAGGATGATGGAGACTATGATTCCCCCACAAGTCGGGATGAGACTTCGGACTAAAAAAAGAGGCCATAAAAAAAGGCCCAAATAAAAAATGAGAGAAAAAGAGAGAAGGGACAACGTTGCTATCCTTTTACCACACTTGTGCTTCAAAGTAGCACCATGATCTTCATAATACAGAGCCTCCTATGATATCACTTTCATATACTAGTGGGAATTTTTCATTATAGAACTTGGCTTGTATATTCCAATGATGGGCTTCCTCAAAATGCCCTAGGTCTTCGTGAGCAAGCGAGTTGGATGCACACCCACTTAGTTTCTTTTGTTGAGCTTTCATATACTTAAAGCTCTAGTGCATCCGTTGCATGGCAATCCCTACTCACTCACATTGATATCTATTAATGGGAATCTCCATAGCCCGTTGATACGCCTAGTTGATGTGAGACTATCTTCTCCCTTTTTTGTCTTCTCCACAACCACCATTCTATTCCACATATAGTGCTATGTCCATGGCTCACGCTCATGTATTGCGTGAAGATTGAAAAAGTTTGAGAACACCAAAAGTATGAAACAATTGCTTGGCTTGTCATCGGGTTGTGCATGATTTAAATACTTTGTGTGGTGAAGATAGAGCATAGCTAGACTATATGATTTTGTAGGATAACTTTCTTTGGCCATGTTATTTTGAGAAGACATAATTGCTTAGTTAGTATGCTTGAAGTATTATTATTTTTATGTCAATATTAAACTTTTGTCTTGAATCTTTTGGATCTGAATATTCATACCACAATTAAGAGAATTACATTGAAATTATGCCAAGTAGCATTCCGCATCAAAAATTCTGTTTTTATCATTTACCTACTCGAGGACGAGCAGGAATTAAGCTTGGGGATGCTTGATACGTCTCCAACGTATCTATAATTTTTTATTGCTTCATGCTATATTATATTATGTTTTGGATGTTTAATGGGCTTTATTATACACTTTTATATTATTTTTGGGACTAACCTATTAACCGAAAGCCCAGCCCAAATTGCTGTTTTTTGCCTATTTCAGAGTTTCACAGAAAAAGAATATCAAATGGAGTCCAAACGGAATGAAACCTTCGGGAACGTGATTTTCAGAACAAACGTGATCCAGAGGACTTGGACCCTACGCCAAGAAAGCAACCAGGAGGGCACGAGGTAGAGGGGCGCGCTCTCCACCCTCGTGGGGCCCATGTTGCTCCACCAACGTACTTCTTCCACCTATATATACCTACGTACCCCCAAACCAACAAAAGCATCCACGAAAACCTAATTCCACCGCTGCAACCTTTTGTACCCGTCATATCCCATCTTGGGGCCATTTCCGGCGTCATGCTTGGGGGGGGGGGGGCATTGATCACAGAGGGCTTCTACATCAACACCATAGCCTCTCCGATGATGTGTGAGTATTTTACCTCAGACCTTGGGGTCCATAGTTATTAGCTAGATGGCTGCTTCTTTCTCTTTGGATCTCAATACAAAGTTCTCCACGATTCTCGTGGAGATCTATTCGATGTAATCTTCTTTTGCGGTGTGTTTGTTAAGACCGATGAATTGTGGGTTTATGATCAAGTTTATCTATGAACAATATTTGAATCTCCTCTGAATTATTTTATGTATGATTGGTTATCTTTGCAAGTCTCTTCAAATTATCAGTTTGGTTTGGCCTACTAGATTGATCTTTCTTGCAATAGGAGAAGTGCTTAGCTTTGAGTTCAATCTTGCGGTGTCCTTTCCCAATGACAGTAGGGGCAGCAAGGCACGTATTGTATTGTCGCCATCGAGGATAACAAGATGGGGTTTATATCATATTGCATGAGTTTATCCCTCTACATCATGTCATCTTACTTAAAGCGTTACTTTGTTCTTTTGAACTTAATACTCTAGATGCATGCTGGATAGCGGTTGATGTGTGGAGTAATAGTAGTAGATGCAGGCAGGAGTCGGTCTACTTGTCACGTACGTGATGCCTATATACATGATCATATCTAGATATTCTCATAACTATGCTCAATTCTATCAATTGCTCAACAGTAATTTGTTAACCCACCGTAATACTTATGCTCTTGAGAGAAGCCACTAGTGAAACCTATGGCCCCCGGGTCTATTCTCCATCATATTAATCTTCCAACACTTCGCTATTTCTATTGCCTTTTATTTTACTTTGCATCTTTATTTCTCCTTATCATAAAAATACCAAAAATATTATCTTATCATATCTATCAGATCTCACTTTCGTAAGTGACCGTGAAGGGATTGGCAACCCCTTTATTGTGTTGGTTGCGAGGTTTTTATTTGTTTGTGTAGGTGCGAGGGACTTGAACGTGGCCTCCTACTGGATTGATACCTTGGTTCTCAAAAACTGAGGGAAATACTTACGCTACTTCACTGCATCACCCTTTCCTCTTCAAGGGAAAAACAATGCAGTGCTCAAGAGGTAGCAATGGCTTCTTCTCTCTCTTTGATCTTCAATACAATGTTCTCCTCGATTTTCTTGGAGATCTATTCGATGTAATCTTCTTTTGGGGTGCGTTTGTTGAGATCCAATGAATTGTGGATTTATGATCAGGTTATCTATGGATATTATTTGAGTATTTTCGGACATATTTTATGCATGATTAAGATATCTTTGTATTTCACTTCGAGCTATCGTTTTGGTTTGGCCAACTAGATTGGTTTTTCTTGCAATAGGAGAGGTGCTTAGTTTTGGGTTCAATCTTGCGGTATCCTCACCAAGCGACAGAAGGGGTAGCGAGGCACGTATTGTATTGTTGCCATCAAGGATAAAATTATGGGGTTTATATCATATTGCTTGAGTTTATCCATCTACATCATGTCATTTTGCTTAAGGCATTACTCTGTTCTTATGAACTTATTCTAGATGCATGCTGGATAGCGGTCGATGTGTGGAGTAATAGTAGTAGATGCAGGGAGGAGTCGGTCTACTTGTCACGGCCGTGATGCCTATATTCATGATCATTGCCTTAGATATCGTCATAACTTTGCACTTTTCTATCAATTGCTCAACAGTAATTTGTTTACTCACTGTATGTTTTCTTCAAGAGAGAAGCCTCTAATGAAACCTATGGCCCACGGGTCTATTTTCCATCATATATTTTCAGATCTATAAACCAAAAAACCCAAAAATACCTTGCTGCAATTTATTTATATTTACTTTAGTTTGCTCTTTTTATTTATCTTTTATTCCTATCTCTATTAGATCTCACTCTTGTTAATGACCATGAAGGGATAGACAACCACTTTTTCACGTTGTGTGCAAGTGTTTGTTAGTTTGTGAAGGTGAATATATTGGAGACTTGCTTGTGCCTCCTACAAGATTGATACCTTGTATCTTAACTGAGGGAAATACTTATCTCTACTTTGTTGCATCACGCTTTCCTCTTCAAGGGAAAAATCAACGCAAGCTCAAGAAGTAGCAGGAATAATTTCTAGCATCGTTGGCGGGGAGGTTCTACGTCAAGCCTACTAAGTACCCATCATAAACTCTCATCTCTTGCACTTACATTATTTTCCATTTGCCTCTCGTTTTCCACTCCACAACTTCTAAAACATTTTCAGAAAATCACTAAAATATTTGCCTTTTTATTCGCCCTTTTTCGTTCGTATTTTCGTTTGCTTTTTGTTTGCTTATCTGCTAGATTTCTTGCTTTGTTACGATGTCTCAAGAAAACACCAAGTTGTGTGATTTTTCCGACGCTAATAATGATGATTTTATTAGTACTCCGATTGCTCCTGCCACTAGTGCGGAATCTTATGAAATTAATGCCGCTTTGTTGAATCTTGTTATGAAAGAACAATTTTCCGGTAGTCCTAATGAAGATGTCGCATCCCATCTAAATACTTTCACTGAATTGTGTGATATGCAAAAGGAAAAAGATGTGGATAATGATATTGTTAAAATGAAGTTATTTCCGTTCTCACTACGAGATCGTGCTAAAACTTGGTTTTCATCGTTGCCTAATAATAGTATTGATTCATGGAATAAGTGTAAAGATGCTTTTATTTCCAAGTATTTTCCTCCCGCTGAGATCATTGATACGTCTCCATCGTATCTATAATTTTTTATTGTTCCATGTTGTTATGTTATCATTCTTGGATGTTTTACAATCATTTTATAGTCATTTTATATCATTTTTTGGTACTAACCTATTGAGATAGTGCCGAGTACCAGTTGCTATTTTCTGCATGTTTTTTTACATCGCATGAAATCAATACCAAACGGAGTCCAAACGCAGCGAAACTTTTGTGGTATTTTTATGGACCAGAAGACATCCAGTGGGTCAGAGAAGCACCTGGGGGTGCCCCGAGGGGGGCACAACCCACCATGGCGCGCTTGGAGGCCCAGGCGCACCCAGGTGGGTTGTGCCCACCTCGGTGGCCTCCCACACCGCCTCTTTGCTCTATAAATACCCCACAATAATCCAGAAACCCTAGGGGAGTCGACAAAAATCAATTCCAGCCGCCACAAGTTCCAGAAAGACCAGATGCGATCAAGACACCATCACGGAGGGGTTCATCATGTCCATTGGTGCCTCTCCGATGATGCATGCCTAGTTCTTTGTAGACCTACGGGTTCGTAGTTAGTAGCTAGATGGCTTCCTCTCTCTGTTTTGATTCTCAATACAATGGTCTCTTGGAGATCCATATGATGTAACTCTTTTTGTGGTGTGTTTGTTGGGATCCGATGAACTTTGAGTTTATGATCATATCTATCTTTTTATCCATGAAAGTTATTTGAGTCTTCTTTGATCTCTTATATGCATCATGCTTATAGCCTCGTATTTCTTCTCCGATATTTGGGTTTTGTTTGGCCAACTTGATCTATTTATATTGCAATGGGAAGAGGTGCTTTGTAATGGGTTCGATCTTACGGTGCTTGATCCCAGTGACAGAAGGGGAATCGGCACGTATGTATCGTTGCTATTAAGGATAACAAGATGGGCTCTATTTCTACATAAATATATCTTGTCTACATCATGTCATCGTTCTTATTGCATTACTCCGTTTCTCCATGAACTTAATAGACCAGATGCATGTTGGATAGCGGTCGATGTGTGGAGTAATAGTAGTAAATGCAGGCAGGAGTAGGTCAACTAATCTTGGACGTGATGCCTATATAATGATCATTGCCTGGATATCGTCATGATTATTTGAAGTTCTATCAATTGCCCAACAGTAATTTGTTCACCCACCGTTTGCTATTTTTCTCGAGAGAAGCCACTGGTGAAATCTACGGCCCCGGGTCTCTTCTTTATTATATTTCCATTGCGATATACTTTTATTTGCTTTTATTTTTCAGATCTATCAAACCAAAAATACAAAAATACCTTGGTGCATTATATTTATTTGAGATCTATTTATCCCATCTATCATATTTTTATCACGTCCTTTTGCCAATTTCTGGCGTCGTTGCCCGAAAGGGATTGACAACCCCTTTAACACGTCGGGTTGCGAGTAGTTGTTATTCGTGTGCAGGTGTTGTTTATGTAGTGTTGTTTGGTTCTCCCACTGGTTTGATATACTTGGTCTCATCACCAAGGGAAATACCTATCATTGTTGTGCTGCATCATCCCTTCCTCTTTGGGGAAATACCGACGTAGTTCTAGCAGACATCAAAAGGAATTTCTGGCGCCGTTGCCGGGGAGACATCATCAACATCTACTAGGTTCCTAATCACAAATCTCATATCCTTGCAATTTACATTATTCGCCATTTGTCTCTCGTTTTCCTCTCCCCCACTTCACAAAAAATTGCCGTTTTATTTGTCCTCTTTTTCGTTCGTCGTTTTCTTGCCAGATCTATTTTTAGTGCAATCTTGTTGCGTAGTCACAATGACTCGAGAGAACACCAAGTTGTGTGATTTCTCCAATACCAACAACAATGTTGTAGAAAATATACAGGGGTATACATTTTCCCCTGACTCGTGCACGGACAAGCCAAGGACAAGCCAGAGTGCTAAAGAACCAAGAGATTTGAAGAACCAACATGCAGCCCAGAGGGACCAAGATCAAGCCAGAGGAGCAAGATATCGGCAAGAGAAGGGCCTCCCTTGCCGGGCAGGTGAGCCCGACAAGGGGCAAGGCCACCAACAGCAGCATGCAATCAAGGCTCCCCGGCAGAGCCTGTCGGGGCTCGTGGGGGCTAGACCACCCCACCAACCACTCAAGCATGACCCACGTCGTCCATCAGTGCGGTGTCAAGCTGCAAGATGATTAAGTGGCAGCCAGTCGCCACATGGCAGCCATTTCCTACAGAAGAAACCCGCAGATGACACCCTTCCTACGACGTGTCAAGAGAACAGGTGCGGAGCTGGCAAGATAGCCCGGCAGGCCTTGTCGGGCAACCAGCGATGTGACACTAAGCGGCAAATTTAATGTACCCTATCAACCCGCAGAGTTAGGTATGATAGCACTGTTTGCTATCATATCAGTGGATAATGACCACTTTGCCACTATGGTGACCCCTTAATCTATAAAAGGAGGCCCATGGCACTCATAGAAGGGGTTAGAGTGTTGATGAACCCAAGCCACCATACGCGCGTAGTCACCGCAGCCCCGAGGCAAACCCTGCCAGGCAAGTGTACTACGCGTCACCACGCTTATTCCACCATCAATCCACCAAAGCAGGAGTAGGGTCTTACTCCTCGCGGCAGCCCGAACCTTGGTAAATTGCTTGTGTGCTCCCCGCCGTGCTGCCGCATGCTGATCTGCTCTTTATGCAACGCGACGTCCCCCCGCCGAACCAGCAAGGGGCCACCCGGTCCCATAGGTGGCCGCGGATATCCCGCGATAAACAATGATTTTATTAGCACTCCGATTGCTCCTCCCGCCACTAGTGCGGAGTCTTGTGATATTAATACCGCTTTGCTGAATCTTTTATGAAAGATCATTTTTTTCCGGTACTCCTAATGTGGATGTCGCATCCCATCTTAACACATTCGTGGAATTATGTGATATGCAAAATAAAAAAGATGTGGACAATGATGTTGTGAAGTTGGAATTATTTCTGTTTTCCTTGCGAGATCGTGCAAAATTTTGGTTTTCTTCTTTGCCTCGCAATAGTATTGATTCTTGGGATAAGTGCAAGGATGCTTTTATTACTGAGATCGTGCAAAATTATTTCCCTTAGAACCCAGATCATGAATTTCAAGCAACTTGAACATGAGCATGTTGCACAATCTCGGGAAAGGATGAAATTCATGCTAAGCAACTGCCCAGCTCATGGGTTAAATCTTTGGATGATCATACAAAAACTTATGTGGGGTTGACTTTTCTTTCTCGTAATCTTTTAGATTCCGCCGCGGGGGGTACTTTTATGGAAATTACTTTGGGTGAAGCCACCAAATTGCTTAATAATATTATGGCAAATTATTCACAATGGAATACGGAAAGAGCTCCTACTAGTAAAAAGTTAATTCGATTGAAGAAATTTCTTATTTGAGTGAAAAAGTTGATGCTCTTATGAAATTGGTTGCTAATAAAAGTGCTCCTATTGATTTTAATGATGTGCCTTTGTCAACTTTGATTGAGCAAAATAGTGATGCCATAGATGTGAATTTTATCTCGTGAAAAAAAAAATCAATAATAATGCTTATAGAGGTAATTTAAACCCTATTCCTTTTCCTAGTAATTCCTCTAATAATTATGGTAATTCATATGGTAATCCCTATTACAATAATAATAGGAACACCTCTAATCTTGATAATAATATTAAAGAATTTATCAATACTCAAAAAGTTTTCAATGCTACAATGGAAGAAAAGTTGAATAAGATCGATGATTTGTCTAGAAGTGTTGATAGAATTTCTCATGATATACAAAATCTCAAGATAAAAATTTGTGCGCCTAAGGTTGAATAATCAATTAAATCTCTTTATGTTCTATGTATGAAGGTAAGAAAAGAACCGCTATGCTTAGAGCTAGAAGAGAATTTTTAGAAAAAGTGTTTTCTAGTGATTACTTTCATAAAAATGATGAAGATCTTAAAATGATTGGTGTTTCTCCTATTGCCTCTTTGTTTAGTAAAATTAATATTGATGACAAAGGGACTGGAGAAGAGTCAACTTTAGCTAGAAGGCGTCGTGATAATTCGGAGGGTGAAAATCTTGTTGAGAAAATTGATACAAGTGGGTTTGAAGAGGTCAAAACTTTAACTAGTGATGTGCCCACTCTTTTGGATTACAAAGACATTAATTATGATAGTTGCTCTTTGATTGATTGTATTTTTTTGTTGCAATCCATGATAAATTCACCCCATGCTTATGAACAAAATAAATCTTTTACTAAACATATTGTTGATGCTATGATGAAAGCTTTGGAAGAAAAATTGGAATTAGAAGTTTCAATTCCCAGAAAATTACATGATGAATGGGAACCTACCATCAAAGTCAAGATTAAAAATTATGAGTGTTTTGCTTTATGTGACTTGGGTGCTAGAGTTTCTACAATTCCGAAATCTCTATGTGATGTGCTTGGTCTTACCGATATCGAAGAATGTTCTTTAAATTTGCACTTGGCAGATTCTACTAAAAAGAAGCCTATGGGAAGAATTAATGTTGTTCTTGTTCTTGCAAATAGGAATTATGTGCCCATCCATGTTCTTGATATTGATTGCAATCCGTCTTGTCCAATTATTCTTGGTAGACCGGTTTTATGTACTATTGGTGCCGTGATTGATATGAAAGAAGGCAATATTAAATTTCAAGTTCCACTAAGGAAGGGTGCTACTTCTTCAGCTTGCGTTGGTTTTTCCCTTGAAGACGAAAGGGTGATGCAGCAAAGTAGAGAAAGTATTTCCCTCATCTTTTGAGAACCAAGGTATCAATCTAGTAGGAGACAACATTCAAGCCACCGAATACCTGCACAAACAAACACCAACTTGCACCCAACGTGACAAAGGGGTTGTCAATCCCTTCACGGTTATTTGCAAAGTGAGATCTGATAGAGATGGATAAACGGTAAAGTAATATTTTTGGCATTTTTGGTTTATGGAATGGAAAGTAAAAGATTGCAAAGAAAGTAAATAGGAAACTTCTATAGATCGAAACTTATATGATGGAAAATAGACCCGGGGGCCATAGGTTTCACTAGAGGCTTCTCTCAAGATAGAAAATATTATGGTGGGTGAACGTATTACTACCGAGCAATTGATAGAAAAGTGCAAAGTTATGAAAATATCTAAGGCAATGAAAATGAATATAGGCATCACGTCCGTATCAAGTAGACCGACTCCTGCCTGCATCTACTACTATTACTCCACACATCGACCGACTCCTGCCTACATCTAGAGTATTAAATTCATAGAACAGAGTAACGCATTAAGTTAGATGACATGATGTAGCGGGATAGACTCAAGCAATATGATGAAAACCCCATCTTGTTATCCTCGATGGCAATAATACAATATGTGTCGGTTCACCTTCTGTCACTGGGATCGAGCACCGTAAGATTGAACCCAAAGCTAAGCACTTTTCCTATTGCAAGAAAAACCAATCTAGTTGGCCAAACTAAACTGATAGTTAGAAGATACTTGCAAATATATCAAATCATGCATATAAGAATTCAGAGAAGATTCAAATAATATTCATAAATAAGCTGATCATAAATCCACAATTCATTGGATCTCGTCAAACACACCGCAAAAGAGTATTACATCGAATAGATCTCCAAGAACATCGAGGAGAACATGTTATTGAGAATTAAAGATAGATAAGAAGCCATCTAGCTACTAGCTATGGACCCGTATGTCTGTGGTAAACTACTCACGCTTCATCGGAGAGTCAATGGTGTTGATGTAGAAGCCCTCCATGATCGAATCCCCCTTCGGCAGGACGCCAGAAAAGGCACCTAGATGGGATCTCACGGGTACAGAAGGTTGCGGTGATGGAAAAGTGTTTTCGTGGCTCTCCTGATAGGTTTTGGAATATTTGAGAATATATAGGCGGAAGAAATATGTTGGTGGAGTCATGAGGGGGGTAGGGCGCGCCCTCCGACCTTGTGGCCACCTCGTGGCTTCCCTGATGTGTAATCCAAGTCCTCTGGATGTCTTCTGGTCCAAGAAAAATCATCGCGAAAGTTTCATTCCCTTTGGACCCTGTTTGGTATTCCTTTTCCGCGAAACTCTAAAACAAGGAAAAAACAGAAACTGACATTGGGCTCTAGGTTAATAGGTTAGTCCCAAAAATAATATAAAATAGCATATTAATGCATATAAAACATCCAAAACAGATAATATAATAGCATGGAACAATAAAAAAAATAGATATGTTGCAGACGTATCAAGCATCCCCAAGCTTAATTCTTGCCCGTCCTCGAGTAGCTAAATGATAAAAATAGAAATTTTGGTGTGGCATGCTACCTAACATATTTGTCCATGTAATTTTATTTATTGTGGCATGAATGTTCAGATCCTTATGATTCGAAACAAAAGTTTAATATTGACATAAAAACAATAATACTTCAAGCATACTAACAAAATAATTATGTCTTCTCAAAAGAACATGGCCAAAGAAAGCTTATCCCTACAAAATCATATAGTCTGGCTATACTCCATCTTCATCACACAAAATATTTAAATCACGCACAACCCCGATGACAAGCCAAGCAATTGTTTCATACTTTTGATGTTCTCAAACTTTTTCAACTTTCACGCAATACATGAGCGTGAGCCATGGACATAGCACTATAGTTGGAATAGACTGTGGTTGTGGAGAAGACAAAAAGAAGGAGATAGTCTCACATCAACTAGGCGTATCAACGGGCTATGGAGATGCCCATTAATAGATATCAATGTGAGTGAGTAGGGATTGCCATGCAACGGATGCACTAGAGCTATAAGTTTATGAAAGCTCAAAAAGGGAACTAAGTGGGTGTGCATCCAACTTCCTTGCTCACGAAGACCTAGGGCAATTTGAGGAAGCCCATCATTGGAATATACAAGCCAAGTTCTATAATGAAAAATTCCCACTAGTATATGAAAGTGATAACATAGGAGATTCTCTATCAGGAAGATCATGGTGCTACTTTGAAGCACAAGTGTGGTAAAGGATAGTAGCATTGCCCCTTCTCTCTTTTCTCTTATTTATTATTTTTTTATTGGGCCTTCTCTCATTTTTTTTGGCCTCTTTTTTTTAGTCCGGAGTCTCATCCCAACTTGTGGGGGGTCAAAGTATCCATCATCCTTTCCTCACATGGGACAATGCTCTAATAATGAAGATCATCACACTTTTATTTACTTACAACTCAAGAATTACAACTTGATACTTAGAACAAAATATGACTCTATGTGAATGCCTCCGGCAGTGTACCAGGATGTGCAATGAATCAAGAGTGACATGTATGAAAGAATTATGAACGGTGGCTTTGCCACAAATACAATGTCAACTACATGATCATGCAAAGCAATATGAAAATGATGGAGCGTGTCATAATAAACGGAACGGTGGAAAGTTGCATGGCAATATATCTCGGAATGGCTATGGAAATGCCATAATAGGTAGGTATGGTGGCTGTTTTGAGGAAGGTATATGGTGGGTGTATGGTACCGGCGAAAATTGCGCGGTACTAGAGGCTAGCAATGGTGGAAGCGTGAGAGTGCGTATAATCCATGGACTCAACATTAATCATAAAGAACTCACATACTTATTGCAAAAATCTATTAGTCATCGAAACAAAATACTACGCGCATGCTCCTAGAGGGGTAGATTGGTAGGAAAAGACCATCGATCATCCCCGACCGCCACACATAAGGAAGACAATCAATAAATAAATCATGCTCCGACTTCATCACATAACGGCTCACCATACGTGCATGCTACGGGAATCAAAAACTTTAACACACGTATTTCTCAAATTCACAACTACTCACTAGCATGACTCTAATATCGCCATCTTCATATCTCAAAACAATCATAAGGAATCAAACTTCTCATAGTATTCAATGCACTTTATATGAAAGTTTTTATTATATCCATCTTGGATGCCTATCATATTAGGACTAAATTTATAACCAAATCAAATTACCATGTTGTTTAGAGACTCCCAAAATAATATAAGTGAATCACGAGGGTTCATCAATTCTATAAAATAAAACCACCACCGTGCTCTAAAAAGATATAAGTGAAGCACTAGAGCAATATTGCCTAGCTCAAAAGATATAAGTAAAGCACAAAGAGCATTCTAATAAATCACAATTCATGCGTGTCTATCTCAAAAGGTGTGTATAGAAAGGATGATTGTGGCAAACTAAAAAGCAAAGACTCAAATCATACAAGACGCTCCAAGCAAAACACATATCATGTGGTGAATAAAAATAGAGCCTCAAGTAAAATTACCGACAGACGGAGACGAAATAGGGGATGCCTTCCGGGGCATCCCCAAGCTTAGGCTCTTGGTTATCCTTAAATATTACCTTGGGATACCTTGGGCATCCCCAAGCTTAGGCTCTTGCTACCCTTTATTCCATAGCCTATCAAAGCCTTACCCAAAACATGAAAACTTCACAACACAAAACTCAACAGAAAATCTCATAAGCTCCATTAGTATAAGAAAATAAATCACCACTTTAGGTACTGTTGTGAACTCATTCTTTATTTATATTGGTGTAATATCTACTGTATTCCAACTTTTCCATGGTTCATACCCCCCGATACGTGCCATAGGTTCATCAAAATAAGCAAACAACACATAGAAAACAGAATCTGTCAAAAACAAAAAAGTCTGTAGCAATCTGGATATTTAGAGTACTTCTGTAACTCCAAAAATTCTGAAAAAAAGGACGACCTAAGAATTTTGTTTATTAATCTTCTGCAAAAAGAATAAGTATTTTATCATGCTTCTGTGATTTTTAATAATTCTGGGACTAAGCGCAAAAGTTTTTGTTTTTCAGCAAGATCAAATCAACTATCACCGTAAGCTATCCCAAAGGTCTTACTTGGAACAAACACTAAACTAAACCCAAAAACACATCTAACCAGAGGCTAGATGAATTATCTAAATCAAAACAGAACCTAAAAAGTAAGAACATAAAAATAAAATTGGGTTGCATCCCGACAAGCGCTATTGTTTAACGCCCTTAGCTAGGCGTAAAACACGAATAGATCTAGATATTATCACCTCCCCTTTTGGGAAGTAAAGAGAAAATTTCTTATCTAAGGCATTTATATTTCTATTTTGTCAAAGCACATGGCCATTAATTGTAGAAGAAAGATTAAGCACATTACAAAAATTTGCATCTAAACTATCCTTCATCTCTTTAATTATTTCATTTTGATAGAAACTCATAATAGCGGTTGATAAAACACCCTTTTCCTTGGGGTGACCAAATATGGTTTTCATCTTCTCATAAGTATCGATGGCATCCCCTCCAAGAAAACCATTTTCAAATATAGAATCCAAAACTTGCTTAAAATAAGGAGGTAGGCCAATATAAAAGCCTTTTATATATATCTCAATCTGATATTGGGGCACATAGCTAGCTCGAATCCTCAACAGCCTATCCCAAGCATCTTTCAAAGATTCATCAAGCAAATAACGAAAAATTCCGGGATCATCTTCGTCAAAATTGAAATCCTCCTTAACCACCCAGTAAGTCTTTCCACAACATCTTTATTTATGAGCTTAGAAAGGACAGATGGGTCATCCAAGGTACTTGAACCTAGGAGAAAACCCTTAGCCCTTCTAGATTCGGCCATGGAGGTAGAGACGAACGAAAGAGAGGCGAAGAAAAGGCAAATCTTTTTGAAATTCGTTTTTAGAAGTGGGGGAGAGGAAAACGAGACCGAATGGAAAATAATGTAATGCGAGAGATGAGAGTTTATGATGGGTACTTGGTATGTCTTGACTTGACGTAGATCTTCCCGGCAACGGCGCCAGAAATTCTTCCTGCTACTTCTTGAGCTTGCGTTGGTTTTTCCCTTGAAGAGGAAAGGGTGATGCAACAAAGTAGAGTAAGTATTTCCCCCAGCTTTTGAGAACCAAGGTATTAATCCAGTCGGAGAAAACGTTCAAGCCACCGAATACCTGCACAAACAAACACCAACTTGCACCCAACACGACAAAGGGGTTGTCAATCCCTTCACGGTTATTTGCAAAGTGAGATCTGATAGAGATAGATAAACGGTAAAGTAATATTTTTGGTATTTTTGGTTTATGGAACGGAAAGTAAAAGATTTCAAAGGAAGTAAATAGGAAACTAAAACTGTAGATCGAAAACTTATATGATGGAAAATAGACCCGTGAGCCATAGGTTTCACTAGAGGCTTCTCTCAAGATATAAAATATTACGGTGGGTGAAAGAATTACTGCTGAGCAATTGATAGAAAAGCGCAAAGTTATGACGGTATCTAAGGAAATGGTAATGAATATAGGCGTCACGGCTGTATCAAGTAGACCGACTCCTGCCTGCATCTACTACTATTACTCCACACATCGACCGACTCCTGCTGCATCTAGAGTATTAAGTTCATAGAACAGAGTAACGCATTAAGTAAGATGACATGATGTAGCGGGATAGACTCGAGCAATATGATGAAAACCACATCTTGTTATCCTCAATGGCAACAATACAATACGTATCGGTTCCCCTTCTGTCACTGGCATCGAGCACTGCAAGATTGAACCCAAAGCTAAGCACTTCTCCCATTGCAAGAAAAACCAATCTAGTTGGCCAAACCAAATTGATACTTCGAAGATACTTGCAAAGATATCAAATCATGCATATAAGAATTAAGAGAAGATTCAAATAATATTCATAGATAAGCTGATCATAAATCCACAATTCATCGGATCTCGGCAAACACAACGCAAAAGAGTATTACATCGGATAGATCTCCAAGAACATCGAGGAAAACATGGTATTGAGAATCAAAGAGAGAGAAGAAGCCATCTAGCTACTAGCTATGGACCCGTATGTCTGTAGTAAACTACTCACGTTTCATCGGAGAGACAATGGTGTTGATGTAGAAGCCCTCCGTGATCGAATCCCCCTCCGGCAGGACACCGGAAAAGGCCCCTAGATGGGATCTCACGGGTACAGAAGGTTGCGGCGGTGGAAACGTGTTGTCGTCGCTCTCCTGATAGGTTTTGGAATATTTGAGAATAGATAGGCGGAAGAAATAGGTTGGTGGAGTCACGAGGGGCCCACAAGGGTGGGGGCGCGCCCTACCCCCCTGGGCGCTCCCTCCGACCTTGTGGACACCTCGTGGCTTCCCTGACGTGTACTCCAAGTCCTCTGGATGTCTTCTAGTCCAAGAAAATTCATCGCGAGAGTTTCATTCCGTTTGGACTCCGTTTGGTATTCCTTTTCTGTGAAACTCTAAAACAAGGAAAAAACAGAAACTGACACTGGGCTCTAGGTTAATAGGTTAGTCCCAAAAATAATATAAAATAGCATATTAATGCATATAAAACATCCAAAACA
The DNA here is from genome assembly GCA_021605205.1 of Aegilops longissima. NCBI lineage: Eukaryota > Viridiplantae > Streptophyta > Magnoliopsida > Poales > Poaceae > Aegilops > Aegilops longissima. The sequence goes on along the minus strand of CM038679.1, from coordinate 292,254,525 downwards.
GATAATATAATAGCATGGAACAATTAAAAATTATAGATGCGTTGGAGACGTATCAAAGGTAATGGAACACTTCCCTAGAACAAGAATTAACCGACCATATGAATCAATCATGAGGGTATCTTATGGATCTAGAAACAAAGATGACAATACTTAGATCCGTGCTTTATGCCTAGCTAAGGGCGTAAAACTATAGCGCTTGTTGGGAGGCAACCCAATGAATAAAATTTATTTTCATCTTTTGCTTTCTGTTCTTGAGTGTTTGCACAATTACGCTACTGTTATGATTGTGTTTTTTGTGTTTTAATTAGTTTTTGTGCCAAGCAAAGCCTCTAGGATTATGTTGGGTGATAGTTGATTTGATCTTGCTGAAAAACAGAAACTTTGCACGCCAGTCCCAGAATTACTAAAAATCACAAAAGCGTGATAAAATACCAATTCTTTTTGCATAATAATGATAAACAAATTACTCACGTGGTCCTAATTTTTCAGAATTTTTGGAGTCACAGAAGTATTCAAAATATGCAGATTGCTACAGACTGTGTTGTTTTTGACAAATTCTGTTTTCTTTGCGTTCTGTGCTTGTTTTGATGATTCTATGGTTTTCTTTGAAGAGTTTTTGCCATAGAAAAGTTGGAATACAGTAGATATAATGCAAAAATAAAATATGAATGGGTTTGCTACAGTACTTATAGTAGTGATTTGCTTTCTTATAATAACGGATCTCGCAAAGGTTTTGTTGAGCTTTGTGTGATTGAAGTTTTCAAGTATTGGGTGGTTTTACGATGGATGAAGGAATAAGGAGTAAGAAGAGCCTAAGCTTGGGGATTCCCATGGCATCCCAAGCTATTATCCAAAGGGAAGTAAGCAACTAGGCTTGGGGATGCCCGAGTGGCATCCCCTCTTTCTTCTAACGACCATCGATATTTTACTTAGAACTATATTTTTATTCATCACATACTCTGAGTTTTGCTTGGAGCGTCTTGTATGATATGAGTCTTTGCTTGTTTTGCTTTTTGTTTTAAGTCTTGAATCCTTTCTGGACACACCTGTTTGAGAGAGCCAAAATTATGCCATGACTTGTTAGAATTGCTCTCTATGCTTCACTTAAATCTTTATGAGGTATGGAATTGCTCTAGTGCTTCACTTATATCTTTTTGAGCATGGTGTGCTTTAGTATTTTTGAAGAAATGCTCTCATGCTTCACTTAGATTTATTTGCGAGTTAGTATTTTTTTAGAAATTATCTCTTGCTTCACTTAAACTATTTTGAGAGAAAGAAATGCTATGCTCATCATCTTCACTTATATTTGTTTGAGCTTATCAAAAGCAACTTATGAAATCTAGTTCCAAATTGGTAGATATCCAAGGAAGATATAATGAAAAATTTCATGAAGACCATTGGAGAAAATAAACTTGATTCCTTGTAATAGTTTTGAGATATGATGATGTGATATGTGAGTCATATTGATGAGTAATTATGCTTTAGTAAGAATATTGGTGTTAAGGTTTGTGATTCCCTATGCAAGCACGAAAGTCAATAGTTATGCAATGAAATTACATCCTACTTGTGGTGCATGATTCGGTGTTAATTATGCTTAATGCTCGCCTATGAGACTTTTTGTTTCTTGGTTGGTCGCTTCTCAATCTTTTGCTAGCCTTCATTTTGCACTAAGTATGATCACTACTTGTGCATCCAAAGTCCCTTAAACCAGTTTTGCCACATGAGTCCACCATACCTACCTATATGCGATATTATTTTGCCGTTCTAAGCAAATTTGCATGTGCTATCTCTAATTTTCAAAACAAATTTCTCTTTTGTTTGCTTGTACCGCTCATGAAACGGTAGGGAGTGGCTAATATATTTCCATGCTAGATATGTTGTTCTCATGATGAGTGTTTATTCACTTGTCATTGCACGAGAGTAAGGCAAAGGTATTAGGGATGCCCAGTCCCGAAATGAAAAATGAATTTACTTTATGTTCTCAAATAATAATTTCCTTGGAAAGTGTGGGTATGGAAGGCACCCATGGATACGGCTAGCCATGGAAAGTGAAAGTATGGTTGAAAAAGGAATAAACTTCAACTTTTGTTTGGGAACGGTCTATGATATATTGATACATCTCCCACGTATCTATAACTTTTTATTGTTTCATGCTATTATATTATCTGTTTTGGATGTTTAATGGGCTTTTATATTATTTTTGGGACTAACCTATTAACCGAAGGCCCAGTGCAATTTGTTTTTTTTTGCCTATTTCAGTGTTTCGCAGAAAAGGAATATCAAACGGAATCCAAACGGAATGAAACCTTCGCGGGGATCTTTTTTGGAACAAACGCAATCCAGGAGACTTGGAGTGGACGTCAAGGAAGCAACGAGGCGGCCACGAGGCAGGAGGGTGCGCCTAGGGGAGTAGGAGCCCCCCACCCTCGTGGGCCCCTCGTGGCTCCACCGACCTACTTCTTTCTCCTATATATACTCTTATACCCTGAAAACATCCAGGGGAGCCACGAAACCACTTTTCCACCACCGCAACCTTCTGTACCCGTGAGATCACATCTTGGGGCCTTTTCCGGTGATCTGCCGGAGGGGGATTCGATCACGGAGGGCTTCTACATCAACACCATTGACTCTCCGATGAAGCGTGAGTAGTTTACCACAGACATACGGGTCCATAGCTAGTAGCTAGATGGCTTCTTATCTATCTTTAATTCTCAATAACATGTTCTCCTCGATGTTCTTGGAGATATATTCGATGTAATACTCTTTTGCGGTGTGTTTGCCAAGATCCGATGAATTGTGTGTTTATGAACTTGATTATCTATGAATATTATTTGATTCTTCTTTGAATTCTTATATGCATGATTTGATATCTTTGCAAGTCTCTTCGAATTATCGGTTTAGTTTGGCCTACTAGATTGACCTTTCTTGCAATGGGAGAAGTGCTTAACTTTGGATTCAATATTGCGGTGTCCTTTCCAAGTGACAGCAGGGGCAGCAAGGCACGTATTGTATTGTTGCCATCAAGGATAAAAAGATGGGGTTTATATCATATTGCTTGAGTTTATATCTCTACATCATGTCATCTTGCCTAACGTGTTACTTCATTCTTATGAACTTAATACTCTAGATGCATGCTGGATAGCGGTCGATGTGTGGAGTAATAGTAGTAAATGCAGAATCGTTTCGGTCTACTTGACACGGACGTGATGCATATATTCATGATCATTGCCTTAGATATCATCATAACTATGCGCTTTTCTATCAATTGCTTGACAGTAATTTGTTCACCCACCGTAATATATGCTATCTTGAGAGAAGCCACTAGTGAAACCTATGCCCCTCGGGTCTACTTTACATTATATAAGTTTCCAATCTACAATTCTAGTTTACTATTTACTTTGCAATCTTTATTTTCCAATCTGTACAACCAAAAATACCAAAAATATTTATCTTATTATCTTTATCATATCTCACTTTTGCAAGTGGCTGTGAAGGGATTGACAACCCCTTTATCGCGTTGGTTGCAAGGTTCTTGATTGTTTGTGCAGGTACTAGGCGATTTGCGTGTAGTCTCCTACTGGATTGATAAGTTGGTTCTCAAAAACTGAGGGAAATACTTACGCTACTTTGCTGCGCCACCCTTTCCTCTTCAAGGGAAAACCAACGCATGCTCAAGAGGTAGCAAGACGGATTTATGGCGCCGTTGTCGGGGAGATCTACGCACAAGTCAAGACATACCAAGTACCCATCACAAACACTTATCCCTCGCATTACATTATTTGCCATTTGCCTCTCGTTTTCCTCTCCCCCACTTCACCTTCGCTGTTTTATTTGCCCTTTTTCGTTCGCTTCCTTCCGCTTGCTTCTTATTTGCTTGTGTGTTTGATTGATTGTTTGTCACGATGGCCCCACCAAAAAACATTGATCCTCACCTTAGAAGGTTGGAAGAAATTGAAAACAATGTTAGAAGCTTTATGTCTTTGCAATTTGAGCATAATAATTTCTTCAGAAATTAGCTTAGAGAACAGAAAGTTTTATGGAGTATATGAATAAAGAGCTCGATGATATGTCTAAGGAATTTTATGGTTTGAAATCTTAGTGTGCTCATCTTGAAAACTTAATAGCCCAAATTTCGGATAAGCAAGCCACCTTAGTTAATAAGATGGCCGCTAAACCGGAAGATTTAGATGATAATAATAATGAAGATCTAAAAGTAATTGATGTGTCTCCTATTAAATCTTTGTTTTCCAATATGAATCTTGATAAATATGGGACTCGAGATGAGTCAACTTTAGTTAAAAGGCGTCCCAATGATTCGGAGTTTTTAGATCTTGATGCAAAGATTTGTAAAAGTGGGATTGAAGAGGTCAAAACTTTACATAGCAATGAACCCACTATTTTGGATTCAAGGAATTTAATTATGATAATTGTTCTTTAATAGATTGTATTTCCTTGTTACAATCTGTGTTCAATTCTCCTCATGCTTATAATCAAAATAAAGCTTTTACCAAACATATCGTTGATGCTTTAATGCAATCCTATGAAGAAAAGCTTGAATTAGAAGTTTCTATCCCTAGAAAACTTTATGATGAGTGGGAACCTACTATTAAAATTAAGATTAAAAATCATGAATGTTATGCTTTATGTGATTTGGGTGCTAGTGTTTCCACGATTCCATAAACTTTGTGTGATGTGCTAGGTTTCCGTGAATTTGATGATTGTTCTTTAAATTTGCATGTTGCGGATTCCACCATTAAGAAACCTATGGGAAGGATTAATGATGTTCAAATAGGAACTATGTGCTCGTAGATTTCATTGTTCTTGATATAGATTGCAATCCTACATGTCCTATTATTCTTGGTAGACATTTCCTTAGAACGATTGGTGCAATTATGACATGAAAGAAGGAAATATTATATTCCAATTCCCATTAAGGAAAGGCATGGAACACTTTCCTAGGAAAAAATTTAAATTACCTTATTAATCTATTATGAGAGCAACTTATGGATTGCATACCAAAGATGACAATACCTAGATCTATTCTTGTTTTTATGCATAGGTAGGGGTGTTAAACGATAGCGCTTGTTGGGAGGCAACACAATTTTATTTTTGTTCCTTGCTTTTTGTTTTTGTTTAGTAATAAATAATTCATCTAGCCTCTGTTTAGATGTGGTTTTATGTTTTAATTAGTGTTTGTGCCAAGTAGAACCAATAGGATCTTCTTGGGTGATAGTTGTTTGATCTTGCTGAAAAAGACAGAAACTTTACGCTCACGAAAATAATTGTTAAAATTCACCAGAAAGTGATAAAATACCAATTCTTTTTGCAGTCGATTAGTATACAAATTATCCAGGTTGTCCTAGTTTTTCAGAATTTTTGGAGTTCCAGAAGTATTCGAACAAATCAGATTACTACATACTGTTCTGTTTTTGACAGATTCTGTTTTTCGTGTATTGTTTGCTTATTTGATGAATCTATGGCTACTATCGGGGGGTATGAACCATAGAGAAGTTGTAATACAGTAGTTTTAACACCAATATAAATAAAGAATGAGTTCATTACAGTACGTTAAGGTGGTGGTTTATTTTCTTATACTAACGGAGCTCATGAGATTCTCTGTTGAGTTTTGTGTTGTGAAGTTTTCAAGTTTTTGGGTAAAGATTTGATGGATTACGGAATAAGGAGTGGCAAGAGCCTAAGCTTGGGGATGCCCGAGGCACCCCAAGGTAAAATTCAAGGACAACCAAAAGCCTAAGCTTGGGGATGCCCCAGAAGGCATCCCCTCTTTCGTCTTCGTCTATCGGTAACTTTGCTTGAGGCTATATTTTTATTCACCACATGATATGTGTTTTGCTTGGAGCGTCTTGTATGATTTGATTCTTTGCTTTCTAGTTTACCACAATCATCTTTGCTGTACACACCTTTTGGGAGAGACACACATGAATCGGAATTTATTAGAATACTCTATGTGCTTCACTTATATCTTTTGAGCTAGATAATTTTGCTCTAGTGCTTCACTTATATCTTTTAGAGCACGGTGGTGGTTTTATTTTATAGAAATTATTGATCTCTCATGCTTCACTTATATTATTTTGAGAGTCTTTTAGAACAGCATGGTAATTTGCTTTGGCTATAAAAGTAGTCCTAATATGATAGGCATCCAAGATGGGTATAATAAAAACTTTCATATAGAGTGCATAGAATACTATGATACTTGATAGTTATTTTGAGATAAAAAGGTGGTAATGTTAGAGTCATGCTAGTTGAGTAATTGTGGAATTGAGAAATACTTGTGTTGAGGATTGCAAGTCCTGTAGCATGCACGTATGGTAAACGTTGTGTGACAAATTTGAAGCATGGGGTGTCTTTGATTGCTTTCCTTATGAGTGGCGGTCGGGGATGAGCGATGGTCTTTTCCTACCAATCTATCCCTCTAGGGGCATGCGTAGCAGTACTTTGCTTCGAGGACTTTGCAATAAGTATATGATTTCTTTATGACTAATGTGAGTCCATGGATTATACGCACTCTTACCTTTTCGCAATTTGCTAGCCTTTACGGTACCGTGCATTGCCCTTTCTCGCCTCGAGAGTTGGTGCAAACTTCGCCGGTGCATCCAAACCCCGTGATACGATACGCTCTATCACACCTAAGCCCCCTTATATCTTCCTCAAAACAGCCACCATACCTACCTATTATGGCATTTCCATAACCATTCCGAGATATATTGCCATGCAACTTTCTACCATTCCGTTTATTATGACACTCTCCATCATTGTCATATTGCTTTGCATGATCATGTAGTTGACATCGTATTTGTGTCAAAGCCACCCTCATAATTCTTTCATACATGTCGCTCTTGATTCATTGCATATCCCGGTACACCGCCGGAGGCATTCACATAGAGTCATATTTTTGTTCTAGTATCGAGTTGTAATATTGAGTTATGAGTAAACAAAAGTGTGATGATCATAATTATTAGAGCATTGTTCCATGTGAGGAAAGGATGATGGAGACTATGATTCCCCCACAAGTCGGGATGAGACTCCGGACGAAAAAAAATAAAAATAAAAGAGGCCAAAGAAGCCCAAATAAAAAAAGGGAGGCCAAAGAAGCCAAACAAAAAAAGAGAGAGAAAGAGAGAAGGGACAATGTTACTATCCTTTTTCCACACTTGTGCTTCAAAACAACATCATGATCTTCATGATAGAGAGTTTCTTATTTTTGTCACTTTCATATACTAGTGGGAATTTTTCATTATAGAACTTCGCTTGTATATTCCAATGATGGGCTTCCTCAAAATGCCCTAGGTCTTCGTGAGCAAGCAAGTTGGATGCACACTGTAACGCCCTCGATGCGGCTATATCTCCCATGTGTCGAAGCACGACTTAGAGGCATAACCGCATTGAAAGCAATGTCGCAAGTGAGGTAATCTTCACACAACCCATGTAATACATAAGGGAAAGAGATACATAGTTGGCTCACAATCGCCACTTCACACAATACATGAGTAAAGCATTACATCATACAGATACAATCAAGGTCTGACTACGGAACCAAAATAAAAGAAGACTACCCCAAATGCTACACAGATCCCGATCGTCCCAACTGGCTCCACTCTTGATCAACTGAAACGAAACAACACAATGAACAAGATCTTCATCGAGCTCCTCCTTGAGCTCATTAAGGCCACCTGCACGGTTTCATCGGCACCTGCAAACTGGTTTTGCAAGTATCGTGAGTCACGGGACTCACCAATCTCACACCCGCGAGATCAAGACTATTTAAGCTTATGGGTAGGAGAAGGTAGTGAGGTGGAGCTGCAGCAATCGACTAGCATATCTGGTGGCTACATTCGCAAAACAGAGCGAGAAGAGAAGCAAGGTACGGTCGAACAACTATGACCAAGAAGTGATCCTGAAACTACTTACGTCAAACATAACTCCAACACCGTGTTCACTTCCCGGACTCCGCCGAGAAGAGACCATCACGGTTACACATGCGGTTGATGTATTTTAATTAAGATCAACTTCGGGTTTTTTACAACCGGACATTAACAAATTCCCATCTGCCTCATAACCGCGGGCACGGCTTTCGAAAGATAATACCCTGCAGGGGTGTCCCAACTTAGCCCATTATAAGCTCTCACGGTCAACGAAGGATGTTCCTTCTCCCCGGGAAGACCCAATCAGTCTCGGAATCCCAGCTACAAGACATTTCGACAGCAATAAAACAAGACCAGCAAGACCACCCGATGTGCCGACAAATCCCGATAGGAGCTGCACATATCTCGTTCTCAGGGCACACCGGATAAGCTAAGCGTACAGGTACCAACGTAATCCAAGTTGCCAAGGAATGGTCCCGCACGGTGCTCTAGTTTGGACCAACACTCGAAGGAGCACTGGCCCGGGGGGGTAAAATAAAGATGACCCTTGAGTCTGCAGAACCCAAGGGAAAAAGGCTTAGGTGGCAAATGGTAAAACCAAGGTTGGGGCTTGCTGGAGGAGTCTTATTCAAAGCGAACAGTCAAGGGGGTCCCATAAATCACCCAACCGCGTTAGGGACGCAAAATCCGGGAACATAATACCGATATGACGGAAACTAGGGCGGCAAGAGTGGAACAAAACACCAGGCATAAGGCCGAGCCTTCCACCCTTTACCAAATATATAGATGCATTAATTAAATAAAATATATTGTGATATCCCAACAAGTAAACATGTTCCAACAAGGAACAACATCTCCATGTTCCAACAAGGAACAAACTTCATCTTCACCTGCAACTAACAACGCTATAAGAGGGGCTGAGCAAAGCGGTAACATAGCCAAACAACGGTTTGCTAGGAAAGGATGGTCAGAGGCTAGACATGGCAACATGGGAGGCATGATATAGCAAGTGGTAGGCATCGCAACATGGGCATAGCAAAAGAACGAGCATCTAGCAAGCAAAGATAGAAGTGATTTCGAGGGTATGGTCATCTTGCCTGAAATCCCGCAAAGAAGAAGAACGAGTCCATGAAGAAGACTAACGGACGTAGTCGAACGAATCCTCACAACTCCAGAACGAAACCGAAGCTAACGAGAGAAGCAACCTGGAAAGAAACAAACAACATAGTAAACAACCATCACATAAACATGGCATGATGCGCAAACAAGTATGATGCATGTCCGATTTAAATGAGGCATGGCATGGCAAAATGCAACAAACAATACTACAAATTAAGTGGAGCTCAATATGCAACGAGTTGCATATTGACGAAACACCACATCAATTATTTAGTTCTCTCTCGGTTATGTACCCAACAATATTAAATGTTATTAAACATGGCAAGGGTGAAGCATAACAAAACTATACCATCTAAACAATTTAAATGGGGCGGATATAAAAACAACAAACCGTAAATCCCCATATGCATTTAGCAATTTAATGCAACAACAATTTTAAACATTTAAATGTTTTTATCATGATGCGGATGACATATACAAGTTTTATGCATTTTTTTATGAAAATGTTGACATGAGCATGCTATGAAGCATTTGTCGTCGTGGCGGAAACGAAAAAGGGTGCCACGGCAATGACAACGGAAATGGTGCCACGGCAACATTCCGGTTCCAATAACTCGATTGAGATGCCGGTGCAAAGGAAAGTGTGGATGTGCAGAACATGCAAAAGATGGTGGGGTGATCCCGGATACCGGGTTCCCACGAGACGATGGCATGACAACGAGGAGGAACAAGCGAGCGACAATTTCGGACACGGTGCAAATGGGCATCTCATACAACATATGCATTCGTCCACGGGCGGTCGTTCCGGCGGTTATACCTTTGAAGCGTGCCTTTTCGGAACGGGACAAGTTCGTCGAAGGAAGTAGTGGTACACGGGCCGTAGTGGAAGTAGTCGTTCTCGCGACGGTAGTGGAAGTAGACGTTCTTGCGGGGGTAGTGGAAGTAGTTGTACACGTTTCGTGGATGTTCGAGTCATCGATAGCGGTACTTGATGAATCCCGAAACGGACTTGGCGTCTTCGCGCGTAGGGGTACTTGGCGTTTCCGGTTCGGTGGTCGTTCGGGCGCCGTATGTCGTGGTACTTGGCGTGCATCAACTGTTGACCAACAGTGTACAGGAGGCAACAAGGCATGGACGACTTGGTGTGCAACCAAAGATGGACTCCGGGTGTCGCGGTACTTGGCGAAAACCACGAAGAGGGTACTTGTACTCGCATCATTGTGGAAGTAGTCGTTCGGGCTCCCGTGCGGACTTGGTGGTCTTGGTCTCCGCAGCATAGTTGTACAAAAACATCATCGGACTTGGACGAATCCAGAGGCGTGCACAGGCAGTGGTGGTCGCGGCGTAGACGGAAAGCAGATGGCGACGCAAGGCAGGGGGCGCCGGAGTAGGCCTCCAGTGGCGGCGCGGGAGGCCAGGCGCGGAGGAGGGCCAACGAGGGGGCGCGACGGAGCTCAGCAGACGTGCTCCGGCAGAGATGCTTGAGCGGGGCGAACGCGGAGGAGAGGAAGGAGCTGGGACGAGGCAGAACAGAGGCCTGGCTGCTGATGGAAGGGGGCGCGACGGCGGCGAGGAGGCCGACGGGGCTCCGGCCTAGTTCTCTTCTCTGGCGAGGGCGGAGCGCGAGGAACTCCTCTCCCTGGAGCGATGCGGGTGTGCGTGAGGGAGGAGAGGGAGGCGAGTGAACGAGGGAAGGGAGAGGGGATCGAGCGTAGATGGGGATCGAGCAGGAGGCGGCGGCCAGAGGGAGAGATCGAGATGAGGGGGTCGGCTCCCTGGCGGCTAGGGTTACAGGAGTTGATGGGGGCGGCTGGGCTGAGAGGCCGGTTGGGTCGGCCCAGGTGGAGAGGAAATGGCCAGAGGCCTGGCTGGGCTTTCTCTCCCTCTCTTTCTTCTTTAACCGAAAAGAAATATAGAGAAAGGAAAAAGAAGGGGGGTTAGGGAAAAGAGTTTGAGCAGAAGGACAATTTTCCTGGACTCATAAAAATGAGTTTGATCCAAGAAAAATAGGAATGGCCAAGATTGCAAGATGTAAATTCAAACTCATTTGAATTAAATTCAAATGATTTGAATAGGAAGTGAGGTTTGGGAAGGTCCAAAAATGTTGAGGATTTCGGTGGGGCTCCGGAAAATGGCGAAATAATTTATGGGCAAGGTTGGAGACCAAGAAGTGAGATAACAAAGGCATTGGGATTTATTTGCAAGTGTGTTATGATCAATTCCAAATTAATGAAATATTTAAATATAGCTCCCTAATAATGGGAAGATATGTTATAAAGAGAAAACACCATGTGAATCCCTCGATTTAAATGGATCAAAGATCCATGCCATTTATTTAGCTGAGTTTTAAAAATTAAATGACATGCTGGCATGATGACATGATGCAATGCAAAAATAAATAGAGCAAGCACAAATAAAAACACACGGAGGTCACAAAATATGGAAGTCCTCTGGATCGTCGGTCTTGGGGCGTCACAACACTCCACTACGAGAGGATCTCGTCCCGAGATCTAGGATGGTGCCGGAGAGAAGCGGAAGAGAAAGAGATAAGACACAGTTGCTTCTTTGACAAACGAGTGAAACCATGAACCTTGAGAGGTTGAAAAATTGAAAGAAGAATACAATGGAGATGAACGAGATTGTGAACACTTTGTTAGCAGAGAAGAACAAAGAACATGATGAGAATCAAGAGCTTAGGGGACAAGATAGATTTTGAAGCCACTCCGGTTGAAACAAGATAGAGAAGGAGTAAGAATGATATAATTTGGACAGCACTCCGACTGAAAATAGAAGGAATTAGAATCATGAACTTGACAAGATGAGAGGATACTTGACGAAAACAACAACACACTCCTCCGGAACTATTGAAAGAATGGCACAAGGGGTAAGAAGGATTTCAGACAGCACTTAGGTTGAAAAGAGAGGCAAAACTTGATATATGAAAGAACTCGAATGAAAACATGACACTCCGGCTAAACGGAGAAGCAAGGAGAAGAACATGATCTTGACAAAACAAGATGATGGGTCGAAGAGAGCAACATCACAATGCCTCCGGAAGAAAAATTGAAGATAGATCATTGGAATAAAGGAATGGAGAAGAAAATGACAACTTCTACCACAAATGAGTTTGGAAAGCACCCTTCCAAGAAGGTTAGAATGGAATTGTTGGAAAACCAACAACGAAAAGAACAAGCTTGTAGTGGGCTTATGGAAAACTTCTCAAAATTGAGGCGAAATACTGCCACTATGGAAACAAATAATATAATTGATAACACCAACGAGATGAAAAATTTCTTCCACCAAGATGATGGAGAGATAACTTGGGTCATTGATAAACACCACAATAGCAACATTCCTTAGGGAATACTTTAGGTGCAATATGACACAAGATAACTCCAACGAAGAGATTGATGGTTGAAAAGATCTCTTGAACAAAGATAAAATGATGGATTTAAATATGTCATTCTTGACAACAAGTGAATCATGAAACATGAATGAAACTGTCAAAATGACATAACACCACCTAAAAAGATAAGGTCAAAAGAATTGCACTTCGGAATGCAAGATGAAGAATGCTTGAACTCCTCAAAACAAAACATGAGTTGAGCACCATGTTTATTTTGAAGTATAGCTTGGTGGATCTTAACTCCGAGAGAAATCTTGATGAACAATTGAAGAATGAAAAGAATCCTTGACGAAGCACCATGTAGAGCCTCCATGAAGAAATCCGGTAAGAAAAGGATGATAAAAGAAAGAGAAGTTGAAAACACAAGGTGAAGCCTTGCAGTGATAAGAAGAAGCTTTGAAATGATATAGCCGAGAAAACTTTGAACTCCGGAAAGAAAAGATGAAGCATCTCGGACCGAGAATGTGATATGATGAACAAACTCCGGAAAGAAGAGATGAACAACTTAGAACTGAGAAATTGATACCCTTACGAACTCCGGAAGAATGAATCAATCACTTGGATGAAACAAGAACAAGAATTATGTTATGCGTATCCTTCACCAATTTAGATTGATGACAAGCAACGGATTAGGCATACTACTTATTCTCGTAGAAAGGATTAAGATAGATATGGCGCAAACTTGGGAAGGTATTGATGGAACCACCGGTGGGATTTGGAAACAACAAATGAATTGATATGATAATGAAGGAAGTGAAATCTTGAACGAACCACCGTAAGAATTGAGAATGAACGTAGCAAAGGCACAATTCACCAGGAAGAATTGGAAAACGAATGAAGATATTTGAGGGGATTTAGATACAAGTGAACGAATAGATGACGAGCTGATTGGAGAATACTTGAATGATGCACCGGTAATATTTGAAGAACGATAGCTACAAGCCGAGGATGAAGAATTATGACATGATGGCCTACGGAGGAAAGAAATGGGAACAACTCATGAAATGCTCCGGATGGGTAAAAAGAATTCTCACAATCGAAAACAATTATGAGAGGATGGCATCAAGCTAGAACCATGAATCTTGAAGAGAATGGAGCAAGATTAAAGAGAAACTCTTCTTCGGTCTTCAAAATCCGAGAATGACGACGAGAAACACCACCATGAATTGTTGAGATACTCTGGGATGAAAATTAGAAAGGTTGAACCAACGATGAAAAGAATTTGGAAGGTCTTGGAGAAAGACATTTGACTGATGATAACTCATTCTTACATCAAACTTTGCAAAGAATTTGAGAATAACTCCGGAAAATTAGAAGAGTCAGGTAAGATCCTGGGAAAAGACCTGTGGGTTAGGGCCCACTCAAAAGAACCACTGTTGAACGATTGCTTGAAAAGAGAGATTGCACCGGTTGAATTAAATGGGTTGAATGAGATAGCATCCTCAAAAGAACTTGAGTGAATTGAGAATGGAAACTTGAATCTTCAGAGATATTTTCAACACTCCGGAACAATTGAATAACAAGAACTGAAAGATTATGAGGTGCACCGGTATGGGAAAACATTTCAAACGGGGAAAAGGATATGATCGACAAAGCTTGAATTGATTCCACGGGGGAAGATAAGAGAACAAAGGATGATAAACTTGGAGCTTCCTTTAGCATCTTCATGAGAATCACCGGATAAGAGCATTGAGGAAAAGAATGAAGAGACTTCACATCCATACGATGGATATTTGATTAAGAAATCTGAGTCCTTGAAGAAAAAAGGGTGGGAGGGTGGGAAAAACAAAAACAACTTGGGTCGGATGAAACGAACACCGTTGATAAAAAAGCTTAGAATTGATCTTGCGAATGTTGAAATGATCGGATCCACTTGAACAGAAGCACGTCGGTTGGAAAGGAATTAACATGGCAACCTCCATGATCAAGAAGGATTAGTGTTCACATAGAAATATGAGAACACCGTTTAGAATAAGGTATGGAATCAACACTTGGCATTGAAGCAACTTGAATACCACAAAATGGAACAAAAACAAAGGATTTGGCTTGCAGAATAAGCCGGAACAAATACATATGATAGAGATTTACCCAATCTCATATCATGCATCTGTTGGAAAGATATTCTAGGAGCTACTTGAATTCCCACCTATAAACTCCCGAAACTTTCTGGTTATGCAATCTGGTGTTGGGGATACAGGGGACACAAAATATATCACCCAAACTAAGAATACCTAGATCCAGCTGTATCCATCCTTCAACACATAACCAAGAAAACTCCGAAATCGTTTACCTCGACCTTGAAAAGCATCCGTTATACGAGTCATGGCAATACTCGAACTCGCCCGATCTTTGGGTTATCGGGTTATCTCACCAACAACTTCATAAAAGAGATTTTCGATGTCGGCAAAACTCAGGTATTCAGAAGCGCAGCGATAAAATTGTGGCGACAACACCTCGGAGCTCAACTCCCGGACACCGCCACAACCCCTAAATGTCGAGGCACCAAGAACAATGTTCTCGTCACAAAACCATCGGAACGATTCCAAGATACCAGCGTGATCCTAAAATTTTTTTAGTGAAATTTGAGGAGAGAAGAGTCAAAACTTCTACGTCGGAGACCTCACCAGGCGATGAAGGGACCGAGGAGTAAAAGAATCCTACTCTCCGATATATATAATCCTAAGACTCAAAACATTTTGTCTAGACTCAACAAAGTCAGCGATTCAATCAAGCGGGGGCTCCTAAGTCGGGATGGCTCGATTACCAACTTGTAACGCCTCGATGTGGCTATATCTCCCGTGTCGAAGCACGACTTAGAGGCATAACCGCATTGAAAGCAATGTCGCAAGTGAGGTAATCTTCACACAACCCATGTAATACATAAGGGAAAGAGATACATAGTTGGCTTACAATCGCCACTTCACACAATACATGAGTAAAGCATTACATCATACAGATACAATCAAGGTCCGACTACGGAACCAAAATAAAAGAAGACTACCCCAAATGCTACAGATCCCCGATCGTCCCAACTGGGTTCCACTCTTGATCAACTGAAACATAACAACACAATGAACAAGATCTTCATCGAGCTCCTCCTTGAGCTCGGGTTAAGGCCACCGCACGGTTTCATCGGCACCTGCAAACTGGTTTTGAAGTATCTGTGAGTCACGGGGACTCAGCAATCTCACACCTGCGAGATCAAGACTATTTAAGCTTATGGGTAGGAGAAGGTAGTGAGGTGGAGCTGCAGCAATCGACTAGCATATCTGGTGGCCACATTCGCAAAACAGAGCGAGAAGAGAAGCAAGGCATGGTCGAACAACTATGACCAAGAAGTGATCCTGAAACTACTTACGTCAAACATAACTCCAACACCGTGTTCATTTCCCGGACTCCGCCTAGAAGAGACCATCACGGTTACACACGCGGTTGATGTATTTTAATTAAGATCAACTTCAGGTTTTTTACAACCGGACATTAACAAATTCCCATCTACCTCATAACCGCGGGCACGGCTTTCGAAAGATAATACCCTGCAGGGGTGTCCCAACTTAGCCCATTATAAGCTCTCACGGTCAACAAAGGATGTTCCTTCTCCCCGGGAAGACCCGATCAGTCTCGGAATCCCGGCTACAAGACATTTCGACTGCAATAAAACAAGACCAGCAAGACCACCCACTGTGCCGACAAATCCCGATAGGAGCTGCACATATCTCGTTCTCAGGGCACACTGGATAAGCTAAGCGTACAGGTACCGACGTAATCCAAGTTGCCAATGAATGGTCCCGCACGGTGCTCTAGTTTGGACCAACACTCGAAGGAGCACTGGCCCGGGGGTAAAATAAAGATGACCCTTGAGTCTGCAGAACCCAAGGGAAAAAGGCTTAGGTGGCAAATGGTAAAACCAAGGTTGGGCCTTGCTGGAGGAGTCTTATTCAAAGCGAAATGTCAAGGGGGTCCCATAAATCTGTTGGGGAACGTAGTAATTTCAAAAATTTTCCTACGATCACGCAAGATCATGGTGATGCATAGCAACGAGATGAGAGTGTTGTCTACGTACCCTCGTAGACCAACAACGGAAGCGTTGACATAGCGTAGAGGAAGTAGTCGTACTTCTTCCCGATCCAACCGATCCAAGTACCGAGCGTCACGGCACCTCCGAGTTCTGCACACGTTCAGCTCGATGGCGTCCCTCGAACTCCGATCCAGCCGAGTGTTGAGGAGAGTTTCGTCAAGACGACGGCGTGGTGGCGATGATGATGTTCCACGGCGCAGGGCTTCGCCTAAGCTCCGCAAGCGGTATATTCGAGGTGTAGTTTAGTGGAAGGGGCACCGCACACGGCTAAGGAACGATCTCAATGATCAACTTGTGTGTCATGGGGTGCCCCTGCCCTGTATATAAAGGAGGGAAGGGAGGGGCTGGCCGGCCAAGGAGAGGTGCGCCGGGGTGTCCTACTCCTACTAGGAGTAGGATTCCCCCAAATCCTAGTCCAACTAGGTTTCCCAAGTGGGAAGGGAGAGAGAGAGGCGCCTTCTCCTAGTCCTAATAGGACTAGGGAAGGGGGAAGGTCTGCCAGCACTATGGCCCCCTTTCTCTTTCCCACTAAGGCCCATCAAGGCCCATTGACCCCGGGAGGTTCCAGTAACCCCGGTACTCGGTAAAATTCCCAATTTCACCGGAGTGATTCCGAGTCAAACATAGGCTTCCAATATATCAATCTTTATGTCTCGACCATTTCGAGACTCCTCGTCATGTCCGTGATCTCATCCGGACTCGAACAACCTTGGTACATCAATATCATATAAACTCATAATAACATGCCATCAAGCGTTAAGCGTGCGGACCCTACGGGTTCGAGAACTATGTAGACATGACCGAGACACCTCTCGGTCAATAACCAATAGCGGGACCTGGATGCCCATATTGGCTCCTACATATTCTACGAAGATCTTTATCGGTCGGACCGCATAACAACATACGTTGTTCCCTTTGTCATCGGTATGTTACTTGCCCGAGATTCGATCGTCGGTATCAATACCTAGTTCAATCTCGTTACTGGCAAGTCTCTTTTCTCGTTCCGTAATACATCATCTCACAACTAACACATTTAGTTGCAATGCTTGCAAGGCTTATGTGATGTGCATTACCGAGAGGGCCCAGAGATACCTCTCCGACAATCGGAGTGACAAATCCTAATCTCGAAATATGCCAACCCAACATGTACCTTCGGAGACACCTGTAATGTACCTTTATAATCACCCGATTCGTTGTGACGTTTGGTAGCACCCAAAGTGTTCCTCGGGCAAACGGGAGTTGCATAATCTCATAGTCATAGGAACATGTATAAGTCATGAAGAAAAACACTAGCAACAAACTATACGATCAGGTGCTATGCTAATGGAATGGGTCATGTCAATCAGATCATTCAACCAATGATGTGATCCGTTAATCAAATAACAACTCCTTGTTCATGGTTAGGAAACATAACCATCTTTGATTAACGAGCTAGTCAAGTAGAGGCATACTAGTGACACTCTGTAGGTTTATGTATTCACACATGTATTATGTTTCCGGTTAATACAATTCTAGCATGAATAATAAACATTTATCATGATATAAGGAAATAAATAATAACATTATTATTGCCTCTAGGGCATATTTCCTTCAGATCTCCCACTTGCACTAGAGTCAATAATCTAGATTACACAAGAATGATTCTAACACCCATGGAGTCTTGGTGCTGATCATGTTTTGCTCGTGGAAGAGGCTTAGTCAACGGTGCGCAACATTCAGATCCGTATGTATCTTGCATATCTCTATGTCTCCCACGGACCAAATCCGGATGGAGTTGAAGCGTCTTTTGATGTGCTTGGTTCTCTTGTGAAATCTGGATTCCTTTGCCAAGGCAATTGCACCGATATTGTCACAAAGATTTTCATTGGACCCGATACACTAGGTACAACACCTAGATCGGTTATGAACTCCTTCATCCAGACTCCTTCATTAGCTGCTTCGAAGCAGCTATGTACTCAACTTCACATGTAGATCCCGAACGACGCTTTGTTTGGAACTGCACCAACCGACAGCTCCACCGTTTAATGTAAATACGTATCCGGTTTGCGATTTAGAATCGTCCGGATCGTGTCAAAGCTTATCGACGTAACCGTTCTGACGAGCTCTTTGTCACCGCCATAAATGAGAAACATATCCTTAGTTCTTCTCAAGTACTTAAGGATGTTCTTGACCGCTGTCCGATGATCCACTCTGGATTACTTTGGTACCACTGCTAAACTTACTGACAAGGCACACATCAGGTCTGGTACACAGCATTGCATACATGATAGAGCCTATGGCTGAAGCATAGGAACATCTTTCATTTTCTCTCTATCTTCTGCGGTGGTCGGGCATTGAGTCTTACTCAACTTCACACCTTGTAATACCGGCAAGAACCCTTTCTTTGCACGATCCATTTTGAACTTTTTCAAAACTTTATCAAGGTATGTGCTTTGTGAAAGTCCTATTAAGCGTCTTGATCTATCTCTATAGATCTTAATGCCCAATATGTAAGCAGCTTCACCGAGGTCTTTCATCGAAAAACTCTTATTCAAGTATCCCTTTATGCTATCCAGAATTCTATATCATTTCCGATCAATAATATGTCATCCACATATAATATCGAAATGCTCTGAGCTCCCACTCACTTTCTTGTAAATACGAGGCTTCTCCAAAAGTCTCAGATAAAACCAAATGCTTTGATCACACTATCAAAACGTTTATTCCAACTCCGAGAGGCTTGCACCAGTCCATAAATGGATCATTGGAGCTTGCACACTTTGTTAGCTCCCTTTGGATCGACAAAACCTTCGGTTGCATCATATACAACTCTTCTTCCGTAAATCCATTCAGAATGCAGTTTTAACATCCATTTGCCAAATTTCATAATCATAAAATGCGGCAATTGCTAACATGATTCGGACGGACTTAAGCATCGCCACGGGTGAGAAGGTCTCATCGTAGTCAATCCCTTGAACTTGTCGAAAACCTTTTGCAACAAGTCGAGCTTTATAGACGATAACATTACCATCGTCACTTCTTCTTGAAGATCCATTTATTCTCAATTGCTTGCCGATCATCGGGCAAGTCAACCAAAGTCCACACTTTGTTCTCATACATGGATCCCATCTCAGATTTCATGGCCTCAAGCCATTTTGTGGAATCTGGGCTCACCATCGCTTCTTCATAGTTCGTAGGTTCATCATGTTCCGGTAACATGACTTCCAAAATAGGATTACCGTACCACTCTGGTGTGGATCTTGCTCGTTGATCTCTGAAGTTCTGTAGAAACTTGATCTGAAGTTTCATGATCATCATCATTAGCTTCCTCCCTATTTGGTGTAGGTGTCACGAAACTGTTTTACGTGATGTACTACTTCTCAATAAGGGAGTAGATACTGATTATCTCATCAAGTTCTACTTTCCTCCCACTCACTTCTTTCGTGAGAAACTCTTTCTCCAAAAAGTTTCGAATTTAGCAACAAAAATCTTGCCTTCGGATCTGTGATAGAAGGTGTACCCAACTGTCTCCTTTGGGTATCCTATGAAGACACATTTCTCGATTTGGGTTCGAGCTTATCAGGTTGAAGCTTTTCACATAAGCATCGCAGCCCCAAACTTTCGAAACGACAACTTTGGTTTCTTGCCAAACCACAGTTCATAAGGCGTCGTCTCAACGGATTTAGATGGTGCCCTATTTAAAGTGAATGTAGCCGTCTCTAAAGCATAACCCCAAAACGATAGCGGTAAATCAGTAAGAGACATCATAGATCGCACCATATCTAATAAAGTACGATTTGACGTTCGGACACACCATTACGTTGTGGTGTTCGGTGGCGTAAGTTGCGAAACTATTCCGCATTGTTTCAAATGTAGGCCAAACTCGTAACTCAAATATTCTCCTCCACGATCGGATCGTAGAAACTTTATTTTCTTGTTACGATGATTTTCCACTTCACTCTGAAATTCTTTGAACTTTTCAAATGTTTCAGACTTGTGTTTCATTAAGTAGATATACCCATATCTGCTCAAATCATCTGTGAAGGTGAGAAAATAACGATATCCGCCACGAGCCTCAACATTCATTGGACCACATACATCGGTATGTATGATTTCCAATAAATCTGTTGCTCTCTCCATAGTTCGGAGAACGGTGTTTTAGTCATCTTGCCCATAAGGCACGGTTCATAAGTGCCAAGTGATTCATAATCAAGTGACTCCAAAAGTCCATCAAGATGGAGTTTCTTCATGCGCTTTACACCGATATGACCTAAACGGCGAGTGCCACAAATAAGTTGCACCATCATTATCAACTCTGCATCTTTTGGTTTCAACATTATGAATATGTGTATCACTACTATCAAGATTAAGTAAAACAAACCATTCTTCAATGGTGCATGACCATAAAAGATATTATTCATATAAATAGAACAACCATTATTCTCTCGATTTAAATGAATAACCGTCTCGCATCAAACAAGATCCAGATATAATGTTCATGCTCAACGCTGGTACTAAATAACAATTATTTAGGTCTAATACTAATCCCGAAGGTAGATGTAGAGGTAGCGTGTCGATTGCGATCACATCGACTTTGGAACCATTTCCCACGCGCATTGTCACCTCGTCCTTAGCCAATCTTCGCAATCCGTAGCCCTGCTTTTGAGTTGCAAATATTAGCAAGTAACCAGTATCAAATACCAGTGCTCTGCGAGTATTAGTAAGGTACACATCAATAACATGTATATCACATATACCTTGTTAACCTTGCCATCCTTCTTATCCGCCAAATACTTGGGGCAGTTCCGCTTCGGTGACCAGCCTGCTTGCAATAGAAGCACTCGGTTTCAGTGCTTAGGACCAGACTTGGGTTTCTTCTCTTGATTAGCAACTTGCTTGCCGCTCTTTTGAAGTTTCCTTTTCTTTCCTTTGCCCTTTTCTTGAAACTAGTGGTTTTGTTAACCATCAACACTTGATGCTCCTTTTGATTTCTACCTCCATGCTTTCGGCAGATCGAAGAGCTCGGGCATTGTTTTGGTCATCCCTTGCATATTATAGTTCATCACGAAGCTCTTGTAGCTTGGTGGCAGTGATTGGAGAATTCATCAATTACGCAATCATCCGGAAGATTAACTCCCAGTTGAATCAAGTGATTGTTATATCCGGACATTACGAGTATATGCTCACCGTGAACCGTTCTCCTCCATCTTACAGCTATAGAACTTATTGGAGACTTCATATCTCTCAATCCGGGCATTCGCTTGGAATATTAACTTCAACTCTGGAACATCTCATATGCTCCATGGTGTTCAAAACGACGTTGAAGTCCCGGTTCTAAGCCGTAAAGCATGGCACACTCGAACTATAGAGTAGTCATCAGCTTTGCTTTGCCAGACGTTCACAACTTCGGCGCAGCCCTTGCACCAGGCCTGGCACCTAACGGTGCTTCCGGACGTAATTCTTCCGTGCAG
Source organism: Aegilops longissima (assembly GCA_021605205.1). NCBI lineage: Eukaryota > Viridiplantae > Streptophyta > Magnoliopsida > Poales > Poaceae > Aegilops > Aegilops longissima. Next base: position 292,232,589 of record CM038679.1, on the reverse strand, counting down.
CAATAAGGATAATCCTCAAATTACGGACCCAGTCCGTGTAATTGCTGCCATCATCTTTCAACTTTGCTTTCTCAAGGAACGCATTAAAATTCAACGGAACAACAAAGACGAGCCATCTATCTACACATCATAGACAAGCAAGATACTATCGGTACTAAGTTCATGATAAATTTAAGTTCAATTAATCATATTACTTAAGAACTCCCACTTAGAAAAATATCCTCCAATTCTCTAAGTGATTGCGTGATCCATATCAACTACACCATGACCGATCATCACGTGTGATGGAGTAGTTTCAATGGTGAACATCAATATGTTGATCATATCTACTATATGATTCACGCTCGACCTTTCGGTCTCCGTGTTCCGAGGTCATATCTTATATGCATAGCTCGTCAAGTATAACCTGAGTATTCTGCGTGTGCAACTGTTTTGCACCGTTGTATTTGAACGTAGAGCCTATCACACCCGATCATCACGTGGTGTCTCAAAGACGAAGAACTTTCGCAACGGTGCATACTCAGGGAGAACACTTCTTGATAATTTAGTAAGGGATCATCTTATAATGCTACCGTCAATCAAAGCAAAATAAGATGCATAAAGGATTAACATCACATGCAATCAATATAAGTGATATGATATGGCCATCATCATCTTGTGCTTGTGATCTCCATCTCAAGCAATCATCATGATCACCATCGTCACCGGCGCGACACCTTGATCTCCATCGTAGCATCGTTGTCGTCTCGCCAATCTTATGCTTCTCGACTATCGCTACCGCTTAGTGATAAAGTAAAGCATTACAGGGCGATTGCATTGCATACAATAAAGCGACAACCATATGGCTCCTGCCAGTTGCCGATAACTTCGGTTACAAAACATGATCATCTCATACAATAAAATTCAGCATCATGTCTTGACCATATCACATCACAACATGCCCTGCAAAAACAAGTTAGACGTCCTCTACTTTGTTGTTGCAAATTTTACGTGGCTGCTACGGGCTTTAAGCAAGAACCAATCTCACCTACGCATCAAAACCACAACGATACTTCGTCAAATAGACTCCGTTTAACCTTCTCAAGGACGGGCGTAGCCACACTCAGTTCAACTAAAGTTGAGAGACAGTCTTCCACAAGCCATCTATGTGCAAAGCACGTCGAGGAACCGGTCTCGCGAAGAATACGCGTAAGGTTGGTCTGGATCGTCATCCAACAATACCGCTGAACCAAAGTATGACATCTTTGGTAGGCGAGTATGACTTGTATCGTCCACAACTCACTTGTGTTCTACTCGTGCATATGATCAAACCATAAAACCTAGGCTCGGATGCCTTGTTGGGGAACGTAGTAATTTCAAAATTTTCCCACGATCACGCAAGATCATGGTGATGCATAGCAACGAGATGAGAGTGTTGTCTACGCACCCTCGAGACCAGCAACGAAGCGTTGACGCAGCGTAGAGGAAGTAGTCGTACTTCTTCCCGATCCAACCGATCCAAGTACCGAACGTCACGGCACCTCCGAGTTCTGCACACGTTCAGCTCGATGGCGTCCCTCGAACTCCGATCCAGCCGAGTGTTGAGGAGAGTTTCGTCGAGACGACGGCGTGGTGACGATGATGATGTTCCACGGCGCAGGGCTTCGCCTAAGCTCCGCAGCGGTATATTCGAGGTGTAGTTTAGTGGAAGGGGCACCGCACACGGCTAAGGAACGATCTCAATGATCAACTTGTGTGTCATGGGGTGCCCCTGCCTGTATATAAAGGAGGGAAGGGAGGGCTGGCGGCCAAGGAGAGGTGCGCCGGGGTGTCCTACTCCTACTAGAGTAGGATTCCCCCAAATCCTAGTCCAACTAGGTTTCCCCAAGTGGGAAGGGAGAGAGAGAGGCGCCTTCTCCTAGTCCTAATAGGACTAGGGAAGGGGAAGGTGTGACCAGCACTATGGCCCCCTTTCTCTTTCCCACTAAGGCCCATCAAGGCCCATTGACCCCCGGGAGGTTCCAGTAACCCCGGTACTCAGTAAAATTCCCAATTTCACCGGAGTGATTCCGAGTCCAAACATAGGCTTCCAATATATCAATCTTTATGTCTCGACCATTTGAGACTCCTCGTCATGTCCGTGATCTCATCCGGACTCGAACAACCTTGGTACATCAATATCATATAAACTCATAATAAGCATCATCGAAGCGTTAAGCGTGCGGACCCTACGGGTTCGAGAACTATGTAGACATGACTGAGACACCTCTCGGTCAATAACCAATAGCGGGACCTGGATGCCCATATTGGCTCCTACATATTCTACGAAGATCTTTATCGGTCGAGACCGCATAACAACATCGTTGTTCCCTTTGTCATCGGTATGTTACTTGCCCGAGATTCGATCGTCGGTATCCAATACCTAGTTCAATCTCGTTCTTGGCAAGTCTCTTTTCTCGTTCCGTAATACATCATCTCACAACTAACACATTTAGTTGCAATGCTTGCAAGGCTTATGTGATGTGCATTACCGAGAGGGCCAGAGATACCTCTCCGACAATCGGAGTGACAAATCCTAATCTCGAAATATGCCAACCCAACATGTACCTTCGGAGACACCTGTAATGTACCTTTATAATCACCCGATTACGTTGTGACGTTTGGTAGCACCCAAAGTGTTCTTCGGCAAACGGAGTTGCATAATCTCATAGTCATAGGAACATGTATAAGTCATGAAGAAAAACACTAGCAACAAACTATACGATCAGGTGCTATGCTAATGGAATGGGTCATGTCAATCAGATCATTCAACCAATGATGTGATCCCGTTAATCAAATAACAACTCCTTGTTCATGGTTAGGAAACATAACCATCTTTGATTAACGAGCTAGTCAAGTAGAGGCATACTAGTGACACTCTGTAGGTTTATGTATTCACACATGTATTATGTTTCCGGTTAATACAATTCTAGCATGAATAATAAACATTTATCATGATATAAGGAAATAAATAATAACATTATTATTGCCTCTAGGGCATATTTCCTTCAAAATCACCCAACCGCGTTAGGGACACAAAATCCGGGAACATAATACCGATATGACGGAAACTAGGGCGGCAAGAGTGGAACAAAACACCAGGCATAAGGCCGAGCCTTCCACCCTTTACCAAATATATAGATGCATTAATTAAATAAAATATATTGTGATATCCCAACAAGTAAACATGTTCCAACAAGGAACAACGTCTCCATGTTCCAACAAGGAACAAACTTCATCTTCACCTGCAACTAACAACGCTATAAGAGGGGCTGAGCAAAGCGGTAACATAGCCAAACAACGGTTTGCTAGGAAAGGATGGTTAGAGGCTTGACATGGCAACATGGGAGGCATGATATAGCAAGTGGTAGGCATCGCAGCATGGGCATAGCAAAAGAACGAGCATCTAGCAAGCAAAGATAGAAGTGATTTCGAGGGTATGGTCATCTTGCCTGAAATCCCGCAAGGAAGAAGAACGCGTCCATGAAGAAGACAAATGGACGTAGTCGAACGAATCCTCACAACTCCAGAACGAAACCGAAGCTAACGAGAGAAGCAACCCGGAAAGAAACAAACAACATAGTAAACAACCATCACATAAACATGGCATGATGCGCAAACAAGTATGATGCATGTCCGATTTAAATGAGGCATGGCATGGCAAAATGCAACAAACAATACTACAAATTAAGTGGAGCTCAATATGCAACGAGTTGCATATTGAATAAACACCACATCAATTATTTAGTTCTCTCGGTTATGTACCCAACAATATTAAATGTTATTAAACATGGCAAGGGTGAAGCATAACAAAACTATACCATCTAAACAATTTAAATGGGGCGGATATAAAAACAACAAATCCGTAAATCCCCATATGCATTTAGCAATTTAATGCAACAACAATTTTAAACATTTAAATGTTGTTATCATGATGCGGATGACATATACAAGTTTTATGCATTTTTTTATGAAAATGTTGACATGAGCATGTTATGAAGCATTTGTCGTCGTGGCGGAAACGAAAAAGGGTGCCACGGCAATGACAACGGAAATGGTGCCACGGCAACATTCCGGTTCCGATAACTCGATTGAGATGCCGGTGCAAAGGAAAGTGTGGATGTGCAGAACATGCAAAAGATGGTGGGGTGATCCCGGATACCAGGTTCCCACGAGACGATGGCATGGCAACGAGGAGGAACAAGCGAGCGACAATTTCGGACACGGTGCAAACGGGCATCTCATACAACATATGCATTCGTCCACGGGCGGTCGTTCCGGCGGTTATACCTTTGAAGCGTGCCTTTTCGGAACGGGACAAGTTCGTCGAAGGAAGTAGTGGTACACGGGCCGTAGTGGAAGTAGTCGTTCTCGCGACGGTAGTGGAAGTAGACGTTCTCGCGGGGGTAGTGGAAGTAGTTGTACACGTTTCGTGGATGTTCGAGTCATCGATAGCGGTACTTGATGAATCCCGAAACGGACTTGGCGTCTTCGCGCGTAGGGGTACTTGGCGTTTCCGGTTCGGTGGTCGTTCGGGCGCCGTATGTCGTGGTACTTGGCGTGCATCAACTGTTGACCAACAGTGTACAGGAGGCAGCAAGGCATGGCCGACTTGGTGTGCAACCAAAGATGGACTCCGGGTGTCGCGGTACTTGGCGAAAACCACGAAGAGGGTACTTGTACTCGCACCATTGTGGAAGTAGTCGTTCGGGCTCCCGTGCGGACTTGGTGGTCTTGGTCTCCGCAGCATAGTTGTACAAAAACATCATCGGACTTGGACGAATCCGAGGCGAGCACGAGCGGTGGTGGTCGTGGCGTAGACGGAAGCAGATGGCGGCGCGAGGCGGGGCGCGGAGTAGGCCTCGGTGGTGGCGCGGGAGGCCAGGCAGGAGGGCCAACGAGGGGCGCGACGGAGCTCAGCAGACGTGCTCTCGGCAGAGATGCTTGAGCGGGCGAACGCAGAGGAGAGGAAGGAGCTGGGACGAGGCGAGCAGAGGCCTGGCTGGCGATGGAAGGGGCGCGACGGCGGCGAGGAGGCCGACGGGCCCGGCCTGGTTCTCTCTCTGGCGAGGGCGGAGCGCGGAACTCCTCTCCCTGGAGCGATGCGGGTGTGCGTGAGGGAGGAGAGGGAGGCGAGTGAACGAGGGAAGGAGAGGGATCGGCGTAGATGGGGATCGAGCGGGAGGCGCGCCGGAGGAGAGATCGAGATGAGGGGGTCGGCTCCCTGGCGGCTAGGGTTACAGGAGTTGATGGGGGCGGCTGGGCTGAGAGGCCGGTTGGGTCGGCCCAGGTGGAGAGGAAATGGCCAGAGGCCTGGCTGGGCTTTCTCTCCCTCTCTTTCTTCTTTAACCGAAAAGAAATATAGAGAAAGGAAAAAGAAGGGGGGTTAGGGAAAAGAGTTTGAGCAGAAGGACAATTTTCCTGGACTCATAAAAATGAGTTTGATCCAAGAAAAATAGGAATGGCCAAGATTGCAAGATGTAAATTCAAACTCATTTGAATTAAATTCAAATGATTTGAATAGGAAGTGAGGTTTGGGAAGGTCCAAAAATGTTGAGGATTTCGGTGGGGCTCCGGAAAATGACGAAATAATTTATGGGCAAGGTTGGAGACCAAGAAGTGAGATAACAAAGGCATTGGGATTTATTTGCAAGTGTGTTATGATCAATTCCAAATTAATGAAATATTTAAATATAGCTCCCTAATATTGGGAAGATATGTTATAAAGAGAAAACACCATGTGAATCCCTCGATTTAAATGGATCAAAGATCCATGCCATTTATTTAGCTGAGTTTTAAAAATTAAATGACATGCTGGCATGATGACATGATGCAATGCAAAAATAAATAGAGCAAGCACAAATAAAAACACACGGAGGTCACAAAATATGGAAGTCTTCTGGATCGTCGGTCTTGGGGCGTCACACACACCCACTTAGTTTCTCTTGATGAGCTTTCATATATTTATAGCTCTAGTGCATCCGTTGCATGGCAATCCCTACTCCTCGCATTGACATCAATTGATGGGCATCTCCATAGCCCGTTGATTAGCGCGTCAATGTGAGACTTTCTCCTTTTTGTCTTCTCACATAACCCCCATCATCATATGCTATTCCATACATTGTGTTATGTCCATGGCTAGCGCTCATGTATTGCATGAGGGTTGAAAACGCTGAAGCGCGTTAAAAAGTATGAACCAATTGCTCGGCTTGTCATCGGGGTTGTGCATGATGGGAGCATTTTGTGTGACGAAAATGAAGCATGGCCAAACTATATGATTTCGTAGGGATAAGCTTTCTTTGGCTATGTTATTTTGATAAGACGTAATTGCTTGGTTAGCATGCTTGAAGTATTACTATTTTTATGTCAATATTAAAACTTTGTCTAGAATCTTTTGGATCTAAACATTCATTCCACAATAAAGAGAATTACGTTTTATCATTTACCTACTCGAGGACGAGCAGGAATTAAGCTTGGGGATGCTTGATACGTCCAACGTATCTATAATTTTGATTGTTCCATGCTATTATATTATCTTTTTTGGATGTTTAATGGGCCTTTTATATTATTTTTGGGACTAACCTATTAACCGAAGGCCCAGTGCAATTTGCTATTTTTTTTGCCTATTTCAGTGTTTCGCAGAAAAGGAATATCAAACGGAATCCAAACGGAATGAAACCTTCGCGAGGATCTTTTTTGGAACAAACACAATCCAGGAGACTTGGAGTGGACGTCAAAGAAGCAACGAGGCGGCCACGAGGCAGGAGGGCGCGCCCCCACCCTCGTGGGCCCCTCGTGGCTCCACCGACCTACTTCTTTCGCCTATATATACTCTTATACCCTGAAAACATCCAGGGGAGCCACGCAACCGCTTTTCCACCACTTCAACCTTCTGTACCCGTGAGATCCCATATTGGGGCCTTTTTCGACGATATGCCGGAGGGGGATTCGATCACGGAGGGCTTCTACATCAACACGGTCTCTCTATGATGTGTGAGTAGTTTACCACAGACCTTCGGTTCCATAGTTATTAGCTAGATGGCTTCTTCTCTCTCTTTGGATCTCAATACAAAGTTCTCCTCGATCTTCTTGGAGATCTACTCGATGTAATACTCTTTTGCGGTGTGTTTGCCGAGATCTGATGAATTGTGTGTTTATGAACTTGATTACCTATGAATATTCTTTGATTCTTCTCTGAATTCTTATATGCATGATTTGATATCTTTGCAAGTCTCTTCAAATTATCGGTTTAGTTTGGCCTACTGGATTGATCTTTCTTGCAATGGGAGAAGTGCTTAGCTTTGGGTTCAATCTTGCGGTGTCCTTTCCCAGTGACAGCAGAGGCAGCAAGGCACGTATTGTATTGTTGCCATCGAGGATAAAAAGATGGGGTTTATATCATATTGCTTGAGTTTATCCCTCTACATCATATCATCTTGCCTAATGCGTTACTCCGTTCTTATGAACTTAATACTCTAGATGCATGCTGGATATCGGTCAATGTGTGGAGTAATAGTAGTAGATGCAGAATCGTTTCGGTCTACTTGACATGGACATGATGCCTATATTCATGATCATTGCCTTAGATATCATCATAACTATGCGCTTTTCTATCAATTGGCCGGCAGTAATTTGTTCACCCACCGTAATATATGGTATCTTTAGAGAAGCCACTAGTAAAACCTATGGCCCCCGGGTCTACTTTACATTATATAAGTTTCCAGTCTACAATTCTAGTTTACTATTTACTTTGCAATCTTTATTTTCCAATCTATACAACCAAAAATACCAAAAATATTTATCTTATTATCTTTATCAGATCTCACTTTTGCAAGTGGCCATGAAGGGATTGACAACCCCTTTATCGCGTTGGTTGCAAGGTTCTTGATTGTTTGTGCAGGTACTAGGCGATTTGCGTGTAGTCTCCTACTGGATTGATAGTTTGGTTCTGAAAAACTAAGGGAAATGCTTATGCTACTTTGCTGCATCACCCTTTCCTCTTCAAGGGAAAACCAACGCATGGTCAAGAGGTAGCATATATCTATCATGGAAAGTATTGGGAACTACTCGATCATTCTCATTGACAGGAAAAGCATGCCTCCCAAAATGTTTTATCTCGAACTTTTTCGCTCTGAGCTCTAGCACCTCTACAAATCCCTACTTCCCTCCATGAAGGGTCTTTCTTTTACTTTATGCAATTTTTATTTTTATTTGATTCTCCATATTCTCTTATAAAGCACCAACTAAGGGGGCACTATGATCGTACTTGAGCATTGGGTATAGCTAATATGCGAGCGTGTTTCATGAATGGATCAATGATTGAGCATGATGGGCTAGGGATAACTTATTTTAGCGTTGATATTTTGAAATATATGGTTGCTTGTTGATATGCTTGAGTATTGAAATTATCATGTCAAAACTAGATTATTTCTTTGAACCATATAAAAGTCCAAATGTCCATGCTACAAAGAAAAGAATATGTGATGAATATGTTAGGCAGCATTCCACATAAAAAATTGTTTTTATCATTTACCTACTCGAGGACGAGCAGGAATTAAGCTTGGGGATGCTGATACGTCTCCAACCTATCTATAATGTTTTATTGTTCCATGTTGTTATATTATCATTGTTGGATTTTTTACAATCATTTTATAGTCATTTTATATCATTTTTTGGTACTAACCTATTTACATAGTGTCCAGTGCCAGTTGTTGTTTTCTGTATGTTTTTTACATTGCAGGAAATCAATACCAAATGGAGTCCAAACGTAGCGAAACTTTTTGTGGGATTTTTATGGACCAGAAGACATCCAGTGGGCCGGAGAAGCACCCGGGGGTTCCCCGAGGGGGGCACAACCCACCAGGGCATGCCTGGAGGCCCAGGAACGCCTAGGTGGATTGTGCCCACCTCGGTGGCCTCCCGCACTGCCTCTTTGCTCTATAAATACCCCAATATTCCAGAAACCCTAGGGGAGTCTACAAAAATCAATTCCAGCCGCCGCAAGTTCCAGAAACACCAGATCCAATCTAGACACCATCACGGAGGGGTTCATCATGTCCATTGGTGCCTCTACGATGATGCGTGAGTAGTTCTTTGTAGACCTACGGGTCCGTAGTTAGTAGCTAGATGGCTTCCTCTCTTTCTTTTCATTCTCAATACAATGGTCTCTTGGAGATCCATATGATGTAACTCTTTTTGCGGTGTGTTTGTTGGGATCCGGTGAACTTTGAGTATATGATCAGATATATCTTTTTATCCATGAAAGTTGTTTGAGTCTTCTTTGATCTCTTATATGCATGATTGCTTATAGCCACGTATTTCTTCTCCGATATTTGGATTTTGTTTGGCCAACTTGATCTATTTATCTTGTAATCGGAAGAGGTGCTTTGTAATGGGTTCGACCTTACGGTGCTGGATCCCAATGATAGAAGGGGAACCGACACGTATGTATCATTGCTATTAAGGATAACAAGATGGGGTCTATTTCTACATAAATATATCTTGTCTACGTCATGTCATCGTTCTTATTGCATTACTCCATTTCTCCATGAACTTAATACACTAGATGCATGCTGGATAGCGGTTGATGTGTGGAGTAATAGTAGTAAATGCAGGCAGGAGTAGGTCTACTAATCTTGGACGTGATGCCTATATAATGATCATTGCCTGGATATCATCATGATTATTTGAAGTTCTATCAATTACCCAACAGTAATTTGTTCACCCACTGTTTGCTATTTTTCTCGAGAGAAGCCACTAGTGAAATCTACAACCCCCAGGTCTCTTCTTTATTATATTTGCCGTTGCGATCTACTTTTATTTGCTTTTATTTCCAAATCTATTAAACAAAAAATACAAAAATACCTTGCTGCATTTTATTTTATTTGAGATCTATTTATCCCATCTATCATATTTTTATCACGTCCTTTTGCCAATTTCTGGCGTCGTTGCTCGAATGGGATTGATAACCACTTTAACACGTCGTGTTGCGAGTAGTTTTTATTTGTGTGCAGGTGTTGTTTACATAGTGTTGCTTGATTCTCCTACTGGTTCGATAACCTTGGTCTCATCACTGAGGGAAATACCAACCGCTGTTGTGCTGCATCATCCCTTCCTCTTTTGGGAAATACCGATGTAGTTCTAGCAGACATCAATCATCTCCCTTAGGAACTATATAATGAATTTTAAGCAACTTTATCAGGAACATGTTGCAGAATCTTGGGAGAGGATGAAATTTATGATAATAAATTTCCCTACTCATGGTTTAAGTTTATGGATGATCATACAAAAAATTTATGACGTATTGAATTTTGCATCTAAAAAATCTTTTATATTCCGTCGCGGGAGGTACTTTTATGGAAATTACATTAGGAGAAGCTACTAAACTCCTAGATAATATTATGACAAATTACTCTCAATGGCATACCGAAAGATCTTCTACTAGTAAAAAAGTGCATGCGATTGAACAAATTTATAATTTCAGTAGAAAGATGGATGTACTTATGAAATTGATTGCTAGTAAGAGTGCTCCTATTGATCCTAATGATATGCCTTTGCCCACTTTGATTGAGAATAATAATGAATATATGGATGTGAATTTTGTTGGTAGGAACAATTTTGGTAATGACGCATATAGAGGTAAATTCAACCCTAGGCCATTTCATAGTAATTCCTCTAATAATTATGGTAATTCCTACAACAATTAATATGGAAATTGTAATAAAATCCCCTCTGATCTTGATAAAAATATTAAAGATTTCATTAATTCTCAAAAGATTTTCAATGCTATGGTCGAAGAAAAATTGCTTAAGATTGATGATTTGGCTAGGAACGTTGATAGAATTTCTCATGAGATTTCTTATTTTAAGATTAGATCTATGCCACCCAAGGTTGATATTAATGAATCTCTTAAAGGTATCCAAATTTCTATTAATGAAAGTACAGAAAGAACCGCTATGATGCATGCTAAGAGAGATTGGTTTGTAAAAGCATGTTCTTCTAGTTTCTGTGATAATAATGATGAAGATCTTAAAGTGATTGGTGTGACTCCTATTGAATCTTCATTTTCTAATATAAATCTTGATAAAGATGGGACTGGATCTGAGTCAACTTTAGCTATAAGGCGTCCCAATAATTTGGAGGGTGAAGATCTCAATGAAAAATTTGACAAAAGTGGGATTGGAGAGGTCAAAACTTTAAGTAGCAATGAACCCACTCTTTTGGATTTGAAGGACTTTAATTATGATAATTTATCTTTGATAGATTGTATTTCCTTGTTGCAATCCATGCTTAATTCACCCCATGCTTATAATCAAAATAAAGCTTTTACTAAACATATCGTTAATGCTATGATGAAATCGTTTGAAGAAAAACTTGAATTGGAAGTTTCTATCCCTAGAAAGCTTTATGATGAGTGGTAACCTACTATTAAGATTAGAATTAAAGATTATGAGTACAATGCTTTGTGTGATTTGTGTCCTAGCGTTTCCACTATTCTGAAAACTTTATGTGATGTGCTCGGTTTCCATAAATTTGATGATTATCTTTGAATTTGCATCTAGCGGATTCCACTATTAAGAAAGCTATGGGAAGGATTAATGATGTTCTTATTGTTGCAAATAATAATTATGTGGTCGTAGATTTTACTATGCTTGATATAGATTGATATAGATTGCAATCCTACATGTCCTATTATTCTTGGTAGACCTTCCCTTACAACGATTGGTACAATTATTGATATGAAGAAGGAAGCATTAGATTTCAATTTCCGTTAAGGAAAGGTATGGAACACTTTCCAAGAAATAAGATTAAATTGCCTTATGAATCTATTATCAGGGCTACTTATGGACTTAATACCAAAGATGACAATACATAGATCTATGCAATATTCCTAGCTAGGGGCGTTAAACAATAGCGCTTGTTGGGAGGCAACCCAATTTGTGTTTATTGTTTTTGGTTTTGTTTTTAAAAATTACACATTATTACCTCTGCAGTAATCGTGTTTTGGTGTTTCAATTAGTGTTTGAGCCAAGTAAGACCTTTGGGATGGTCCATGGTGATAGTTGATTTGATCTTGCTGAAAAACAGAAACTTTTGTGCTTATTGCCGAATTTTAAAAAATCACAGAAACGTGATATTGATCTGAGTTTTTACACAATATTTATATACGAATTTCGTAGATTTTTCTAATTTCTCGGAATTTTTCGAGTTACAGAAGTATACAAAATTTCCAGATTACTACAGATTGTTCTGTTTTTGGTAGATTCTGTTTTCTATGTGTTGTTTGCTTATTTTGATGAATCTATGGGTAGTATCGGGGGGTATGAACCATGGATAAGTTGGAATAACTTAGATATTACACCAATATAAATTTATAATTAGTTCACAACAGTACCTAAGTGATGATTTATTTTATTATACTAACAGATCTTATGAGTTTTCTGTTGAGTTTTGTGTTGTGAAGTTTTCAAGTTTTGGGTAAAGATTTGATGTACTATGGAATAAGGAGTGGCAAAAGCATAATCTTCGGGATGCCCAAGTCACCTCAAGATAATATTCAAGGACAACCAAGCATCTAAGCTTGGGGATGCCCCTGATGGCATCCCCTCTTTTGAGTTCAATCCATCGGTAAATTTACTTGAGGCTATATTTTTATTCACCACATGATATGTGTTTTTCTTGAAGCGTCTTGTATGATATGAGTCTTTGATTTTTAGTTTTACACAATCATCCTTGATGTACACGCCTTTTGAGAGGGACACGCTTTAATCGTGAATTTATTAGAATACTCTATGTGCTTCACTTATATCTTTTGAGCTTGGCAGTTTGCTCTAGTGCTTCACTTATATCCTTTTTTAGCACGGCGGTAGTTTTATTTTATAGAAACTGTTGAACTCTCAGGCTTCACTTATATATTTTGAGTGTCTTAAACAACATGGTAATTTTCTTAGGTTACGAATTTAGTCCTAATATAATGGGCATCCAAGAGGGATATAATAAAAACTTTCATATAAAGAGCATTGAATATATGAGAAGTTTGATTCCTTGCATTTGTTTTAAGATATAAATATGGTGATATTAGAGTCATGCTAGTGAGTAATTATGAATTGGTAGAATAATTGTCTTAAAGTTTGTGATTCCCATAGCATGCACGTATGGTGAACCGTTATGTGATGAAGTCGGGGCATGATTTATTTTTTGATTATCTTCCTTATGAGTGGCGGTCGGGGACGAGCGATGGTCATTTCCTACCAATATATCCCCCTAGGAGCATGCGTATCAGTACTTTGTTTCGATAGCTAATAAACTTTTGCAATAAGTATGTGAGTTCTTTATGACTTATGTTGAATCCATGGATTATACGCATTCTCACCCTTTAACCATCGCTAGCCTCTCTAGTACCGCGCAACTTTCGCCGGTGCATTAAACCCACCATATATCCTTTCTCAAAACAGCCACCATACTTACCTATTATGGCATTTACATAGCCATTCCGAGATATATTGCCATGCAACTTTCACCGTTTCGTTTATTATGACATATACCATCATTGTTATATTGCTCTCATATGCATGGAATCCATATAGAGTCATATCGTTGTTCTAGTATCAAGTTGTAATTCCTGAGTTGTAAGTAAATAAAAGTATGATGATCATCATTATTAGAGCATTGTCCCATTGAACATATAAACCCTCAAGAACTGCTAGGAGGGCTCCTCCACGCCGCTTTCTAAATCGATATGAACAGTGACGTGCCACGCCAGTAAATTCTGCACCCCGCCGAGGGCATTTTATAGTCTTTTCATGTGCAGTGGTATAAATCACAGCCACGTGAAGAAACCCTCGCCGCCGCCTCCTGTCCCACTTGCCTCCCCCTCCTCGTCGCCCTCCTCTCTCTCCCCATCGCCCCTACCCACGCCGGCCCAGCGTCCCCCCCCCCCCGGCGCCTCCTCTCCTACCGCTGCCGGAAAGCTCGCCTCCGCCCCCCGCGTCCTCTTGTCCCCCACAACCTCGCCGCCGCCTCCTCCCTTCTGTTCTCTCCTCGAAGAGCCAGCGCGTGGACTGGTCGCTGCTGCCTCTCAGTATCCTGGTGAGGGCTTGATTAATGTGGCCGACATCTCTTCCATGTCCTCCCTGCCACCATGGCCTAGCGCACCCTCGCCATTGACCACCCCGAGCTCTCTCTCTCTTTCTCTCTCTCTCTCTCTGGGGTGCTGCTGGCCGTGATTGGAAAAGGAGACCCCAGAGGAAGTCAACGTTCTGACGGGGGCTCGATTGATGCGGCCGACGGCGAGCGCCGGTGAGTGACGGGGCGGCCGGCAGCTCTCCTGACCTCTTTCTAGGTTCCCGGTCTGTGTTAGAATTGGGCCCATTATTTGGGGCAGCCCAATAAGCAAATTCTAAAATCTCAAATGGGCCCATGTTTGTGGCAGCTCACTTGCTAGTGGAGTGGGGAGTGGGAGCTTAAGTTTAGTCCCACCATGGAAGTTGGAGGAGATGTACACCACCTTATAAGGTGGAGTGTTCTACCACTTGTAAGTGAGTGAGAACAGGAGAGCCTCTCGCGCACTCCTCCTCCGACGACGCCGCCGCTCGCACGCACGCACGCACCGCCCGCCCGTCTCGTCACGACGCGCCGCGGGTTGCGGGAATCTCGCCGAGCCGAGCTTATTTTTGCTGTGCAGGAAAAACGTGACAGACGTGTCAATTGTTAGCCAATTCGGGTCGCTCCCGGATCGTGGGCTACTGTAACCGACCCGACGTGGACTCGGCCCACGTTCGCCTCCATTAGGGTTTTTCCTGAGCCGCACTATATAAGTTGTGCACTGCCTGCGACGCAAACGACGGGAAAAAATCTAGGGTTTTGCTACTCTCGTTCCTTGTGCCGCCACCGAAGTCTACTCCATCCCGCGCGGCGTGCACCGTCGAGCGGGAGAGCAGGTCTCCGAACCACTCGCTCTTGTGATCCTGTGACGGGAGAGGCGAATTAGGTTTTGGGAAGCGCCTCGCGCGATCGCTCGCTGCTTCCACCACGGCTCGTCTACTGCTGCTGCGGCGGTTCGCCACCGAGCGCCGTCTTCGACCGATCATCAACAACATCGCCGCAACGGGCACCATCGCTTCATCTGCAAACGCTCGATGCGTCTGCGGTGTCTCTATTCGTTATCTAAACATGTTTAGTGTGTGCGTGTTTAGCGATCTGTTGATGCTATCTTGCATGTTGATTAGTACATCTCTTGTATTGGAGTTTCACATGTTAGTAGCTGCTATCGTCATGTTTAATATGCTCGAATTAATCATGGAAACTATGCCTAATATTCCATCAATCCAAAAACCTAATTGTAGGCATTTTCCTAATTTATCAATGGCTGGATTTACCGATGCGATGAAACCGGATAAGTTTACGGGGTCAACTTCAAGAGGTGGCGATTCAGTGCCAACTCGGCTTGAGGCCCTAAAGATGCGGGAGGTCGATGAAGGGCAAACCCGAAGGAGCTATGTCCGAGGAAGATCGGACTAAGTTCAAGGATGCCACTACGCCTTGAGAGGCTGTGTTCGAGTGTTCTTGAGGGTCGCCCGAGAGATGTGTATATGCACATAATGACGCCAAAGAGCTCGGGATGCCTTTGGATGCTAAATTCGTGCAACCGATGCGAGCGATGAATGTATGTCATGGAGAGCTTTAACGACTACAAGATGGTGAACAACCGTGGCGTGGTCGAACAGGCTCATGAAATACAGGTCATTGCAAAGGAGCTTGAACTACTCAAGTCGTCCTACGACAAGTTTGTGGCTGGGTGCATAATTGCAAAGTTGCCTTCTTCGTGGAGGAACTTCGCCACAACGCTCAAACATAAGAGCAGGAGATATCGGTTGAAAACCTGATAGCGTCTCTTGATGTTGAGGAGAAAGCTCGGCTAAGGGCGCTCATGAGAGAGGTGTTGAGGGTCGATCTAGCGCCAACATGGTGCGGAAAAACTCACACTACAAGAACAGCAACAACAGACAAGAAAGGGAACTACAAGCCTCCGACAAATGTGCTGTCAATACTGCTTCCTTCAAGAAGAAGAAGAAGCCGAACAAGCTGGCGGACTAGGGTGTTACACCTGTGGAGTAGTCGGCCACTTCTCCAAGGACTGCCTGCACCGTGCGCACGGAAGAAGAATGTCAACGTCGTGACCGCTAAGCGGTCTTGATGGGTACTGATAATTTACCGTTTGTGCTTTCAGCTTTTCAATCTCCAAGTTGGTTGATTGATACGGGTGCTAATGTTCATGTGTGTGCCGACATCTCTATGTTCACTTCTTATCGGTCGTCCGAGATTCTCCGTCATAATGGGGAGCGGTTCGCATGCTACTGTTCATGGTGTTGGCACGGTAGATCTGAAGTTTACTTGGGAAAGATCGTGCAGCTAAGGAACGTGCAGCATGTCCCTACTATAAACAAGAATCTCGTTAGTGGGTCCCAACTCTGCAGAGATGGGTTTAAAGTAGTATTTGAGTCCAATAAAGTAGTTGTGTCGAGATTTGGACAATTTATTGGTAAAGGCTATGAGTGCGGAGGCTTGTTCCGCTTATCACTTCTCGAGTTTTGTAATAAGTCAAGGTATACCATATTTGTGACAATGTTGATTCGGATGCTAGTGTTTGGCACTCGTTTATGTCATGTTAATTTTGGTTTCTTGTCTCGGCTTTCGGTATGAGTTTAATTCAATTTCACTATTGCCAAAGGTTCTAAGTGCCATAGCTGTGTGCAATCAAAGCAACCTCGGAAGCCTCACAAGGCAGCCGAGGAGAGAAACTTGGCACCTCTAGAACTCATACATTCGATCTGTGTGAGATGAATGGTGTGTTGACAAAAGGTGGAAAGAGATATTTCATGACGTTAATTGATGATGCTACTAGATTCGCTATGTTTATCTGTTGAAAACTAAAGATGAGGCATTAGACTACTTCAAAATCTATAAGGCTGAAGTTGAAAATCAATTAGAGAGAAAGATCAAACGTCTTAGGTCGGATCGTGGTGGAGAGTATTTTCCCAAAGTTTTTGATGATTTCTGTGAGGAACATGGTATTATTCACGAGAGGACGCCTCCCTACTCGCCTCGGTCAAGCGGGGTTGTTGAGAGGAAAAACCCTGTTGACCGACTTGGTGAATGCCATGTTGGACTTCGCTGGTTTATCTAAGGCATGGTGGGGAGGCTTTATTGACTTCATGTCATGTCCTGAATAGAATTCGAACAAGAATAAAGATAAGACCCCTTATGAGGAGTGGGCTGGGAGAAAACCATCACTTTCTTATTTGCGCACTTGGGGATGTTTGGCTAAGGTCAACGTTCCAATTACCAAGAAAGCATAAACTCGGACCAAAGACGATGGATTGTGTCTTTCTAGGCTATGCTCGGCGATAGCGTTAGCTATAGATTTTAGTGGTTAAATCTGAGGTACCGATATGCATGTTGATAGTATTATGGAATCTCGTGATGCAACATTTTTGAGAATATGTTTCCTATGAAAGATATGCATAGACTGCTAGATTTTCTTCCGAGCTCATTCCTGAATCTAGTACATCTAGTGATTATTCGAACAACCACATGTTGAGAAAATCCATGAGAAGGATGACAATGAAGCTCCCAAGAGGGGTAAGAGATGAGAGGTTGGAAAATCCTTTGGTGATGATTTCATTGTGTACCTTGTGGACAATACTCCCACGTCCATTGCAGAGGCATTTGCATCTCTGATGCGAGATGGTGGAAAGAAGCTGTCAATAGTGAGATGGAATCGATTCTTTCCAATGGAACTTGGGAGTTATCTGAACGACCCTATGGTTGCAAACCGTGGGTTGTAAGTGGGTGTTTAAGAAAAGCTAAGGCCTGATGGTACTATTGAAAAGTACAAGGCACGACTTGTAGCCAAGGGCTACACTCAATGAGAAGGCGAAGATTATTTTGACACCTATTCACTGTTGCTAGACCGACCACCATTCGTGTACTACTTTCCTGGCTGCCTCTTATGGTCTTATCGTTCATCAAATGGACGTAAAGACAGCTTTCCTTAACGGAGAGTTGGAAGAGGAAATCTATATGGATCACTGATGGGTTTGTGGTAAAGGGTGAAGAGAGAAAGTGTGCAAATTGTTAAAATCTTTGTATGGGCTGAAGCAAGCACCTAAGCAATGGCATGAGAAGTTTGATGAACTCTAACTTGCGGGCTTTGTCATTAATGAGGCTGATAGGTGCGTTTATTATCGCCATGGTGGGGGCGATACGGTTATCTTGTGCTTGTATGTTGACGACATACCGATCTTTGGTACAAGTATGAGTGTGATAATGAAGTCAAGTCTTTTCTATCAAGTTGCTTTGATATGAAAGATCCGGGAGAAGCTGATGTGATTCGAACATTAAGCTGATTAAGGATGAGAGTGGGATTACGTTAACGCAATCACATTATGTTGAGAAGGTCTTGAGCGGTTTGGCTTTATAGACAGCAAGCCTTCTCCAACGCCTTATGATCCCAGCGTGACACCGCGAAAGAATAAGAAAGGACCGAGAGATCAAGCGAGATACTCTCAAGTGATCGGTTCGCTCATGTACCTTCTTGGCGCAACACGACACGATATCTCTTTTCTGTGAGCAAATTGAGTAGGTTCATGTCTAACCCGGTATCGATCATTGGCATGCACTTGAAAGGGTCATGCGTTATCTCAACGGTACAATGAGCTATGGGATACACTATTCAGGGCACCCGCTTTGTGCTCGAGGGATCTTGTGATGCCAAGCGGATCTCGGATGTTGATGAGCTCTATGCCACAACCGGATATGCATTTCTTCTTGGAGGTGGCATAGTGTCATGGAGGTCTTGTAAACAAACAATATTGACGAGGTCAACCATGGAAGCAGAACTTATCGCTTTAGATACAGCCCTTTGTTGAGGCGGATTGGCTGCGTGAGCTTTTGATGGACTTGCGGTGGTTGAAAAACCATTACCGGCGATCCTTATGAACTGTGACAACCAAACAGTAATTGTCAAAGTGAACAGTACTAAGGATAATGCGAAGTCATCAAGACACATTAAGAGACGTCTCAAGTCTGTCAGGAAAATGAAAAACTCCGGAGTGATTACTGTCACATATATTCAGACAGACAAAAACCTGGCAGATCCCTTTACGAAGGGACTATCGCGTAATGTGATAGAAGGTGCATCGAGAGAGATGGGTGCGAGACCCGTGGATGTTACACCATAGTGGCAACCCAACCTATGTGATTGGAGATCCCATGAATTAGGACCCGGGAAGAACAAGCTATTGGTTTAAGCGAGGAGAGTTCTATGTGAGACCCTCTCTAGTGAAAATGCAGAACTCTCAAGTCTTTGTAAGGCAGGTTGGCAATATTGCCTTAATGTGTTCATGTTGGCTATTCATAGCAAAGATGCTGTCCTACAGAGCATTCTTGAAAGAACACACCTATATGAGTCTGACTGTCAAACGTCGCAGTCTATGAGATTTGGGTGATCTCTAGTAAACTCATGAAGAGACCAGGGAGTACGACGTATATGCTCCACCCGCGGGGTAGGCTACTGGCAGCCAGGTACTGGTTATGACTTTGAGTGAAGTCTGTTGGCACAAGCTTGCAATTCAAGGCATAGTCCATTGTTCAAGTTCTTTGGCAGATGTAGCTTAAAGCTCTAGGCGGAAGTTCAACTTAACAGTCTCTTTGAAACACTGGTATATAAACAAGTAGCGAGGATTGGCAAAACTCTAAATGGGCATTTGAGATCTGGTGGGGGATTGTTAGAATTGGGCCCATTATTTGGGGCAGCCCAATAAGCAAATTCTAAAATCTCAAATGGGCCCATGTTTGTGGCAGCTCACTTGCTAGTGGAGTGGGGAGTGGGAGCTTAAGTTTAGTCCCACCATGGAAGTTGGAGGAGATGTACACCACCTTATAAGGTGGAGTGTTCTACCACTTGTAAGTGAGTGAGAACAGGAGAGCCTCTCGCGCACTCCTCCTCCGCACGCGCCGCCGCGACCACGCGACGCACGACGCACCGCCCGCCCGTCTCGTCCTGACAGCGCCCGCTGGTTGCGGGAATCTCGCCGAGCCGAGCTTATTTTTGCTGTGCAGGAAAACGTGATGACGTGTCAATTGTTAGCCAATTCGGTCGCTCCGGATCGTGGCTCTCAGAACCGACCAGCGTGGACTCGCCCACGTTCGCCTCCATTAGGGTTTTTCTGAGCCGCACTATATAAGTTGTGCATCGCTGCGACGCAAACGACGGGAAAAAATCTAGGGTTTTGCTACTCTCGTTCCTTGTGCCGCCACCGAAGTCTACTCCATCCCGAGCGCCGGCGTGCACCGTCGAACGGGAGAGCAGGTCTCCGGAACCACTCGCTCTTGTGATCCTGCACGGGAGAGGCGAATTAGGTTTTTGGAAGCGCCTCGCGCGCTTTCGCTGCTTCCACCACGGCTCGTCTACCTGCTGCTGCGGCGGTTCGCCACCGACGCCGTCTTCGACCGATCATCAACAACATCGCCGCAACGGGCACCACTGCTTCATCTGCAAACGCTCGGTACGTACGCAGTGTCTCTATTCGTTATCTAAACATGTTTAGTGTGTACGTGTTTAGCGATCTGTTGATGCTATCTTGCATGTTGATTAGTACATCTACTGTATTGGAGTTTCACATGTTAGTAGCTGCTATCGTCATGTTTAATATGCTCGAATTAATCATGGAAACTATGCCTAATATTCCATCAGTCTGGAGTGGGAGGGACGAACGCCGGCGAGTCCAACCTCCCCTTCACACGCAGGTGCCCCCCTCTCCCCTCCGTGCCCTCTCTCTCTCTCTCTTTCCTGACCCCTCCGTTCTTGTTACACATGGAGAGAACTCTTATGGCTGAAAGAGAACAATAGTCACCATACAAAGTTCTTCTGCCAAATGTTTTTGTGTATGCAACTAAGATCGATGCCCTCCTAATTCATTGTGTAATCTTATTATGTAGATCTGGCATGGAAGAGAAGAAACCCAAGGTTAATTATGAGGTCAGGGTACCCTGTAAGGACAACATTTGTTCAGTTTTTCTTTCAGTTTCTTCATGTTTTGCTGATGATTGGTTGTTGTTTTTTTTTTTTTCTTTTGCTTGTAGTTCACTGACATGACTGTAGATGCCTGCAGGAGGGCAGCAACGGAATAAATGTACTGAGAGTAGGTGGTTATCAGAGATGCTGAATTCATGCTCGGTGAGTGCCTTGCTTAGATCAGTTGTGTAAATCCCTGAAATTTTAGGTTCATAGCAGTTGAATAGTCTTGATGTGAGGTGCTATTTTAGTTATGAATGTTCTTTTCTAATGCACATGAATGGCATATTCCGGTTCTATTATAAAGCTATGGATTTAATGCTTTTGGATCTCTACAGGTGCTGATAACTTCGCAGCAGATCAGAGCTGAGCAGATACACAGATTGTTCTTGAGCTTAGAGACACAGATCCTTGCGAAACATAGGTATGGCTATTCTCTTGCGTCCTGTTCAGTTTCATGTTTCTTGGATCGTCTTTTCCGCACGTTCAGCTTCAAGCTCCAATCATGGGTTTTTTCAACTGGGAGTGTGTGCACTAAGCCAGGGGCGACCAGGAACTCTCACACTAACAGGGTTCTATCAAGATTCCCTGTTTTTGTCCATGAAATTGGTGTGATGAGTCAAACTCTTTTGTTCTGTACCATCCTTACTAGACATTCGTTTGCAACTGAACCTAGAAGAAATTTAATTCACTGTTCAATTGTGTATCTATGGCATTGAATTGTTTTTCTGAGTTTTGTTAGCTCAGAGATTGTAGGCAGGGTGACCAAAAACTCACACCGACAGTGTTCCATCGAGATTTCTTGTTTCTGTCCATGAAATTTGTGAGATAGGTGAAATTCTTCTGTTTTGTACGCTCTTACTAGACATTTTTTTCTTACCGTACCCCCAAATGCAAATCTATACTGAAACAGTAATACAAGAAACTTAAGAATGAATCCATACATGATATTGTTCTGAAAATGAAAATTCCTAATATGGAGGCCCTTGAGTTTGAACCTTAAACCCCATACCTGAATATAAAAATGGATATCGATATTTCTCATGAATCATTTTTATACTAACTGCACACAATAGCACTGATGGAAACAATATTAATGTTGCTGAAAATTGTGCACGCAACACATGTGCTATTTTGTTTGCTTATTTTTGTCGGGTAGCATACTACGTACATATTCTGCAGCACACAAAACTATCGGCTACAGACAAGTTGGTTGGTATATTAGCACTGAAATCTCGGAGATGGAGATATGATGCATCTCAAAGGCCCATTGTTGTTCTGCTAAAATGTAAGTCCTCATTCCACAGATACATAGGCTGAACGACACTCTTAACAAGAAGGACCTTGAATATTGGAGAGCTTGCTATCCTATTAACACTTAGCAGTGTAGATGTTGTTCATCATAAGGATAAAGTGTTTGGATTTGCAGCTACTTCTTTTTCTGGTTTTCAATGTCAACCAATACATCAGTTGGTCCTCATAATCTTACTTCCTTTCAATATCTCACTGAAGTCTTAATAATCAATCTGTGTCCCTTTCTCCTGAACTGTCATATCTGCAAGTCTTCTTTACTGTCAGATTGTTCCTTTCATAATTATTGTGTGTTTTAGATTTTTAATTAGACTAAATCAATGCCTTTTATAGGTTGTTTACTAGACCGGCCGGAATTGAACTGCAGAACACGTCAACAGATCACATAAGTGTACTTATGATCTTTGTGTTGTGTAGACAGTTGATCAAGTATGGTTTCTCACGAATGTCAACCTGTTGAAGATTTTTGTTTACTATTTTGCCAATATTTTATTCCAGCTTCGTCGGTAGTTGTAACATAAGGTTACTTCCTGAAACAACTTATGGCTTGCCCAAACCTGCACACATTGTGAGATAAAAATATCTTTAATAATTTCCATTGCCAACCTTATGTTCTTACTCGAATGTGCATGTTGTCGTTTTTCACACTTATGGTGTTGTAATTGGTTTCCCCATTTGCTACACATGGAAGTATCCGTCCGGTCACAACGGTGAGACACATCCCCTATATTTCCCTTTCTTACTTCTAATTCTTTGTTTCAGATGCTACGCTGCTCGTTCATGGATATGCTCTGTTTGTAGTGGGGAGTGCGCCGTTGCGCTGTCTTTATTTGTGAAAAATGTCTTCCGTCAAGGTACTTTTGTTCTTCATCTCATTGCTTCCCAGCTTTGCTCTGCCAATTGTTTTTTCCTGTTTGTTATGTATTTTGTGTTTCCCATTCAGTTTCGGTGACATGTAGTGGTTTGTTTTGGAGCTTCTTCCATAGTACCATATATGCCACATAAAGTAATTTCATGGGGTTATCTCTTTTCCTGCTTGTATTGTTCTTGTAAATTAGAATAAGGAAGATGCTTTCTCAGAACTTTGGACTTTTGATCTGTACGTGTAGTTAATTTCAGGTTATCCACGGATCAAAAATTATAATGATACTAAGATTTTATTGGACATGCCTATATTTTGTCTTATCAAAGCTTGTATTCTTTTGTCATCACTACATAAAGCTGTTTGGATCTGCATTGTTAGAATTTGCTCTGCTTTTCTCCTGTTGTTCAGATAGATATATGCTTATTCAAGTTTGGACTTGCTATCTAACATTTTTCCACTGACGGCTATGAATTGTTGTACATTAATTAATTTCAATCCCATGTGTATCATGGAACTCCTTGGTCAATATTTCTAATTTTCTGTTCTTTCCAATTTGTTATTGCAATTCACCACATAGTTTAATTTCTTAGACCTCGTGCATTTTCACAATTGATGTCTTTCTAGAACTTAGTACAAAACTTGAATATTTTAGGTAATCGGAGTGAAATTGATATTTAGCATCTGTTGAGAGCATTGTACTAAATCATGTTCACAAAACTTATTGTTTTTCTAACTTCTACATGCGGCCGTGTTCTCAGAACTCCTTATTTGGATCTTTGTGGATGGGTGAGCCTATTTGCTTGCTGCCTTGCTGGTGTTGGAGACCTGTGGTTACTCTGTTTACTGAAAGGAAGAAAAATATATGAGATGTGCCAAGCATTTCCTACTTCACCTTTGCTAGCAGGTAGTTTCTACTAGCATGAAATCTACACATAACAGAGATCCTAAGCATTAGAATTGTTTACTGTCCAGAAATCATTTTCGTGGTACTCATTTTTGTATTGTTGCATTCTGTGTATGTTTTTCCGCGAAGGTTGTATCACCTATAGCATAGCTTACAAGTTATTCACCTATAGCATAGCCTATAAGTTATTCATCTCATGTCGTAGATCATCTGCTTGTAAGAGGTCATGAGGTTTCAAAATTTATTGAGCCTTGAATATTTTATAAATGGCACCTACAGAACGTCTAAACGAATTTGCAAGTGTGTACATTGGAGGTTGATTTTGGAATGGGTATATGTTTTGCCTTGCAAGTTTCCCTTTTGATTAGTTACTTTCATTGCCTCCTTAACAACCGTTTCCGCTTTTTTTACTTAAAATTGTTTCTCCGCTGTAGGTTGAAGGATCTGTGGTAGGTGTACATAGTTTAGTCATCTGGCCCAGTAAGCTCAATCTATACCTTAACACTTTATAAGAATTTAGGATTTCCTTTTATGTAATCTGCCCAAGTGAGCTCAGATGGCTGAGGAATGATATATCTGGCTAGAAGGTGCCAAGCGTATGAGCTTATTGTGTGATAGAGTTTGGTTAAAACATTTACCTATTTTAATCCATTACTTTAGTTTTTGCTTCTCAAGTTTTGTATTTGTTGCGCAAAAATAATGGTCTCATATACAATAGCCTACAGGTATTTGATTGCATATATCTATGTGTGTTTGACTTAAAAGCTTAGATAGTTCTTTTATTTTTGCAGGGGAAATTGCGATGCTTATTACGAATTGTTGCAAGAAAGTATTTCATCTGTTTTGGTGTAAGGATGTTGCTTTTTAGTATGATACCCATATCTTAGTCGCTTGGAGCAACAAGCATAAAAAATACGAGCATTCCTAAATGGGTATCCAATTTTAGGAAGCACACTTAAGAAACATGCACACGTGTCTTTAGATCCTATGGAGCATTCCTAATAATGACCATCTATTTAACTATCTTGGATCATTACCATTACAAAATGCAGTATGGCATTCATAATGTTCAGTTATTCATAAATGTGGCATTTAATTCTTCTCCTGGCATGATATTTAAGCATGTTGCATATACCAATCTGTTGATAATTCAATTATTGATTTTGATGTACAAACAGGCAAAACCATTGCCTTTTTGGATGATGATGCACATGAGTATGTTTTTGTTAGTTTTCGATGATGTACGTCGTGAAGCGAGACGGGCGGACGGAGACGGTGCACTTCGACAAGATCACGGTGCGGCTCAAGAAGCTCAGCTATGGGCTCAGCCAGGAGCATTGCGACCCCGTGCTCGTCGCGCAGAAGGTCTGTGTCAGGGTATACATGGGATTCACCGCCACCAGCCAGCTCGACGAGCTCGCCGCCGAGACTGCCGCCGCGCTAACAACCTCCCAGCCTAACTATGCCTCCATACGTTCCCTCTTACGATCTGTCTCTCCCCTTCCGGTCCGTTCCGTTCCCCCCTCACGGCGCCTGTGTTCGTGTCTCCTGGCCTGACGTATTTGCGTGTGTGGTTCTTCTGCAGCTCGCGGCGAGGATTGTTGTCTCCAACCTGCAGCCAAGCGGAAATAGTCTGTGTGGCGCTCGTAAATAGAGAGCATTCTGGTAGAAAGGTAGAGGAAAGAATAGGGAAACTTTTGTCATTTTCTTTGGTCTCTGGAAAATAATGGTGATATGGGCTGATACACTCACTTCTCTTTTTTGTTTTTTGGTTTACTTCGTTGTGCTACAATGGCTCTACTAGGAATGTTCTTCCAAGCTTTGATGTGCACAATCCAGAAAGTGCATGCATCCAAAAACCAAATAGGATTTTTTGTGTGTTATCTTCTCATAAATCTTGTGCTCGTCCAATAAGAACAAGGTTGGTGGTACTGCTTTTGTTTGTCACCCGGTAGATTTCAGACTTCAAGCTAGCTGCAGTTATTTCAGGTTATATGTGCAAATCCTTGGTGTGACATGATTGGTAACTGACCATGAATACGTTGCAATATGATATGTCTAATTCTTGATTTATGTGTTACCATGGTTTAAAAATTGGTCCTAAAGATACATAATGTTTTTGTACAAAGTTGAGGCAGTTATTTTGGAATGGAGGGTGTATTGGATTATTTTGTTCTTTTATAATTTGGTTCTAAAGATATAGTTTTAGAGCGATCATTTTGCATCAGCCAAGCTTGCCGTTGTTACAAATAATTGTTCTGTTGTCCTCAATTCACTTTCTTGATTTTTAATGCTACAAGCATTATTGTTTCAGGTTTTTTAGTTATTGATCATGTCATTTTTCTTTCTGCCTTTGTAGCTGAAAGATTAGTGAGACTGACTAAATTCTAAACATGCTCCATGTGAGAGAAATATCATGTTGATTTCATCTTGAAATAATCATAGCTGAGGGACGAGATTCGTAACTGAGGGTCATGTGCAGAGCTGGAGGAAGAAGTTGCGAGGCTTGGAACTCCTAATGTGCAAGTAAACACTCATGTGATACTCCTTATGCTAAACTGTTGGTTGTTAGTACAAAGGTGGTGACATTATTTGGTTCTTATTGATGTCATGATTTGTGATTAATACATGATGTAATACAATCCACATTGCATTATATTTTCAGTTACATCTCCTACTTACTCACTATTAGCATTCTTTCTAATTCGCTTCTTGCGCCATTGGCGCAACCGGGTCATTAGTGTGAGGAAAAGATGATGGTAACTATGATTCCCTCACAAGTTGGGATGAGTCTCCGGACTTTAAGAAAATAAAAGAGGCCAAAGAAGCCTAAATAAGAAAAGGAGGCCAAAGAAGCACAAATAAAAAAAAAGGCCAAAGAGCCAAAATAAAAAAGAGAGAAAAAAAGAGAAGGGACAATGTTACTATCCTTTTCCACACTTCTGCTTCGAAATAGCACCATGTTCTTCATGATAGAGAGTCTCCTATTTTATCACTTTCATATACTAGTGGGAATTTTTCATTATAGAACTTGGCTTGTATATTCCAATGATAGGCTTCCTCAAATTTCCCTAAGTCTTCATGAGCAAGCAAGTTGAATGCACACCCACTTAGTTTCTTTTTAAGCTTTCATACACTTATAGCTCTAGTGCATTCGTTGCATGGCAATCCCTACTCAATTGCATCGATATCAACGGATGGGCATCTCCATAGCCCATTAATTTTCCTAGTTGATGTGAGACTTTCTCCTTCTTTTTTGTCTTCTCCACAACCACCATATTCTATTCCACCAATAGTGTTATATCCACGGCTCACGCTCATGTATTGCGTGAAAGTTGAAAAAGTTTGAGAACACTAAAAGTATGAAACAATTGCTTGGCTTGTCATCAGGGTTGTGCATGATGAAATATTTTGTGCGATGAAGATGGAGCATAGCCAGACTATATGGTTTTGTAGGGATAACTTTCTT
Source organism: Aegilops longissima (assembly GCA_021605205.1). Lineage (NCBI taxonomy): Eukaryota > Viridiplantae > Streptophyta > Magnoliopsida > Poales > Poaceae > Aegilops > Aegilops longissima. Next base: position 292,204,946 of record CM038679.1, on the reverse strand, counting down.
GGCCATGTTTTTTAGAAGACATGATTGCTTTATTACTATGCTTGAAGTATTATTGTTTTTATGTCAATATTATACTTTTGTTTTGAATCTTATGGATCTGAATATTCTTGCCTCAATAAAAAAGATCGCATAAATAAATATGTTAGGTAGCATTCCACATCAATTTTTTTGTTTTTTATCATTTACCTACTTGAGGAAGAGCATGAACTAAGCTTGGGGATGCTTGATACGTCTCCAACTATCTATAATTTTTTATTGTTCCATGCTTTTATATTATCTGTTTTGGATATTTTATATGCATTAATATGTTATTTTATATTATTTTTGGGACTAACCTATTAACCTAGAGCCCAGTGCCAGTTTCTATTTTTTTCCTTGTTTTTGACTTTTACAGAAAAGGAATATCAAACAGAGTCCAAATGGAATAAAACTTTACGGTGATTTTTCTTGGACCAGAAGAAACCCACGAGACTTGGAGAGGAGGCCAAAAGAGCTACGAGGCGGCCACAAGCCGTGGGGGCGTGCCCCCCGGCTTGTGGGCCCTCGTAGACCCTCCAGCCCTAATCTCCGCACTATAAATCCTCAAATATTCCCCTATACCAGAGGGAACACCAAAAATACTTTTTCTCCGCCGCAAGCTTCTGTTCCAATGAAATCCCATCTTGGAGCCTTTTCCGGCACTCCGCCGGAGCGGGATTCAACCACGGAGGCCTCTACATCAACCTTGCTGCCCTTCCGATGAAGCGTGAGTAGTTTACCACGGACCTAAGGGTTTGTATCTAGTAGCTAGATGGTTTATTCTCTCTCTTTGATCTTCAATACAATGTTCTCCTCGATGTTCATGGAGATCTATTCGACGTAATCTTCTTTTGCCATGCGTATGTTGAGATCCGATAATTGTGGATTTATGATCAGATTGTCTATGAATATTATTTGAGTCTTTTCTGAACACTTTTATGCATGATTAAGATATCTTTGTATTTCTCTTCGAACTATCGGTTTGGTTGGCCAACTAGATTGGTTTTTCTTGCAATGGGAGAGGCGCTTAGTTTTGGGTTCAATCTTGCGGTGTCCTCACTCAGTGACAGAAGGGGTAGCGAGGCACGTATTGTATTGTTGCCATCAAGGATAAAAAGATGGTTTTTATATCATATTGCTTGAGTTTATCCCTCTACATCATGTCATCTTGCTTAAGGCATTACTCCGTTCTTATGAACTGAATACTCTAGATGCATGCTGGATAGCAGTCGATGTGTGGAGTAAAAGTAGTAGATGCAGGGAGGATTCGGTCTACTTGTCACGGATGTGATGCCTATATTCATGATCATTGCCTGAGATATCATCATAACTTTGCGCTTTTCTATCGATTGCTCAATAGTGATTTGTTTACCCACCGTTTGTTTTCTTCAAGAGAGAAGCCTCTAGTGAAACCTATGGCCCCCGGGTCTGTTTTCCGTCATATATTTGTAGAGCTATAAACCAAAAAATCCAAAAACACCTTGCTGCAATTTATTTATATCTACTTTAGTTTTCTCTTTTATTTATCTTTTATACCTATCTCTATTAGATCTCACTCTTGTTCGTGACCGTGAAGGGATTGACAATCCCTTTTTCGCGTTGTGTGCAAGTGTTTGTTAGTTTGTGTAGGTGCATATATTGGAGACTTGCTTGTTCCTCCTACTGGATTGATACCTTAGTTCTTAACTGAAGAAAATACTTATCTCTACTTTGCTGCATCACCCTTTCTTCTTGAAGGGAAAAATCAAAGCAAGCTCAAGAAGTAGCATCGACGAGCGTGTTCCCCAAGATAGAGGGCGGTGGCCAAACTGATCTGATCTACCCTCCTTGTGTAAACCCTAGACCTCTCTTGTCTATATAAAGGGAGGCCTAGGTCCTCATTAGAGATCCAATTGGAAACTCAACTCTCGGTAGACATCTCAAACACCGTTGTAATCCTCTGCATGAGGTATCCCCTCACCATGAATAAAGACAAAGCAGGATGTAGGGTATTACTCTTCGAAGGCCCGAACCTAGGTAGATTGTGTGTGTAGACTCCATTCTAATACTTCATGTCTCGTCGTGAACCCTACTGAGGGATCTTACTGGAATTTACTCTGTGACCTATCATCATTGTCTTTCCCATCCAAAGTGCTAAGTCATGACTCACACTCAGGTATTGAGTGGAGTTGAAAATGCTAAAGCGAGAAGAAGTATGATACAATTGCTTGGTTTGGCACCGGGGTGTTCATAATTTATATTTTACGCTAGGAAGACCGAGTTATGACATGCTTACATGATCAAATGAGTAGGAACAACATTCTTTAACATTGTTTACTTTGACGAGTTTTCTAGCATTCTATTATATTATTGTTTTGATATCTATTAAGTCATTGCTTCTCAACATTCATACCCAAAAGTATTACATGATTAAGACATGTTAGGTAGCATTTCACATAAAATATTCTATTTCTATCATTTACCTACTCAAGAAAGAGCAGGAATTAAGCTCGGGGATGCTGATACATCTCCAATGTATCTATAATTTTTTATTGTTTCATGCTATTATGTTACCAATCTTGTATGATTTATAGGCCAATTTATATCATTTTTGGGAACTAACCTATTAACTCGGTGCTAAGTGCCAGTTCCTATTTTTTCCTATTTCTTTGTTTCGTAGAAAAACAATACCAAACGAGGTCCAAACACGATGAAATTTTACGGTGATTTTTTCTGGACCAGAAGAGATCGTAGAAGCTTTGGGGATGCACCAGAGCATGTTTGAGGGAGGCACAAACTTAGGTAGCACGCCCCCAGGGGGCACGCCATGTGAGCTTGTGGGTCCCATGAGGCCTCGTTTGACCTAATTTTAGTGCTATAAATTCTCTAAAATTGAGAATCCCCCAGGGTGAGACCCGAAACAATTTTATCGCCGCCGCAATCCTTTGTTCTTCCACAATCTCATCTGGAGGCCTCCGCTGGTACTCTTCTATCGTGGAGGCCATCTTCATCAACCTTGTTGCCTCCATGATGATGTGTGAGTAGTTCCCACGGGACCTACGGGTCCATAGCAATAGCTAGATGGCTCTTTCTCTCTCTCTCTCTCTCTCTCTCTCTCTCTCTCTCTCTCTCTCTCTCTCTCTCTCTCTCTCTCTCTCTCTCTCTTGATCTTCAATACAATGATTCTTCGCAGTTCAATCCGATATAATTCTTGCGGTGTGTTTGTTGGGATCCGATGAAATATGGGTTTATTCAGATTATTAATTGAAAGTAACCGAGTCTTTTTTTTAGATCTATTATGCGTGATTTTATAGCCTTGTATTTCTCTCTGATCTATCTATCTCTTTTGGCCAATTAGATTGATTTATCTTCAATGCGAGAGGTGCTTGGTAGTAGGTTCAATCTTGTGTTGTCCTTACTCTATGACAGGTTGAGTTGCAAGGCACATATTTGTATTGTTGCTATTATGGGTAAAATGGTGGGGTTCAATCATATTAATTGATTTACTTTGTCTGCATTATGTCATCATGCTTGAAGCATTACTCTGTTTGTTATGAACTTCATACCTTAAGACGCATGATGGATAGCGGTCGAGGGGTGGACTAATAGTAGTATATTTAATAAGATTAACTATCTACTTGTCTCGGACGTAATGCCTATGTATTGAGCACGCCATGAATATCATCATAACTATGCGCTATTCTTTCAATTGCCCAATAGTAATTTGTCTACCCACCGTACTATGCTCATGAGAGAGATGTCTCTAGTGAATGTTATGGTCGCCTGGTCCATTCACTTTATATTTACTAAGTCCCTAAAAATACTTGTTGCAATTTATTTTCTTTTTATATTTATCTATCTAGCACTATCAGAGTTAATCCTCGCAATTAATGAGTACAATGGGATTGATAACCCTCTTGCCCGCGTTGGGTGCAAGTATTAGTTGTGTGTGTGTGTGTGGGGGGGGGGGGGTATTGCTTACCTTTGTTTGCGTGTGTCTCCTACTGGTTCGATAAACACTGGTTCTTAACTGAGGGAAATACTCTCTGCTACTATACTACATCACTCTTCCTCTTCGGAGAAATCCAACGCCTATCACAAGTAGCACGCCGCAGGTGGCTCGGACGTGTCTGATATGGTACGCGCCTTGGATGTACTGGTGCCCTTCTTCTTGGGTGCCATCTAGCCACGATGGGTGATGAACATGGTGTTGAAGATCGAATCGACACGAGTCAGCGAGCGTGCTCCCATCCCGGCGCACCAGATGTTGGGTGGGTGCTCGTGGGCACTTGTGACACCAGGGGCAAGATTTTACTCCCTATTTTTTGGTTCGTTAGGGCGGCGTGGCGAACGCCGAGATCATGTTGGTAGCGACCAGTCGAACATGGTGATCTTTTCCCAGGCTCGGGCTGGATCATGCGTAATACCCTACTCCTGCTTTTTGGTCAATTCAGTGGTGGATGAATACAAATTGGATGGGGAGGGGGGTTTGACCTTCCCGAGAAGGGAAGGGAAGAACTATATGTTGTTGTCTAACTGCTTCAGGGTCCGGCCGTTGTTATGGTAGCTTGGGCCTCCTTTTTAGTATGAAGGGGTCACCATAGTAGCTGAGAATTGTGATGAGTGTCACTGAGGTTCTGTAAGGATTCTGTCACACGCCAACTGCATTAAATGCGGGGGCATGTGTCTTCTGTTCCGGGGTCCGTGAACAAACGCATGTCCCATCACCCATCCTTCGACATAACTGCCTCTTATTACAGTGCCATGCACCACAACAATTACCTCGTTTGCACTAGACATAGCTAGGGGTTCGACACACTGCAACCGCTTAAGGGGCATGAGCCCTCCAGCGTGCCAGCGACAATTCTGCGAGTGGCCTAGGTTGCTGGTGTGATGCGGAGCATCCTACGGTCATCACCATGTCAAGAGTCCGTTTGGCAAGTGACACGTGCGACCTCTTCTTCACATACACAAAGGTGAATCTTCTCCTTTACACGTGCTCACTTGACCCCTTCGAGGATGGTATACTACTTGACACTTTCCCCGTGTGCATGCATAGGTATTGTCGGAGCTTCTCGGATGTCAAGGAGGAGTGCAAGCGCCAAGGAACGACTACACCATCCGCGAGGGAAGCCTGGAAGCGACGACGGAAGAAGACGGAGCTGCTGAAGCTACAGCGGCCGGACATCCGGGCCAGAGGCCGGACATCCGGCGCCTCACCAAAGCCCGGACATCCGGCCTTTCCCCCGGAAATCCGGCGTGAGGCACCCGAAGCCAGAAGGCCACCCCTCTCGGGCCGGACATCCGGCCAACCGCCCCGGACATCCGGCGTCTCACGAGAGCCCGGATATCCGGCCTGAAGCCCGGAAATCCGACACCCATCACCCGATTAGGCAGAAACAGATGCCACAGCCCGGACATCCGGCCGGGTAGCCCGGACATCCGGCGCCTCGCGAAGGCCCGGACATCCGGCCCGACGCCCGGACATCCGCCCCCCTGCCTACGTGCAGTGTATCCGGGACTTGTCGCATGTACCCCTTCGCCCCGAGACTATATATACTTCATCCCCTTCCTCTTTCTAGGGTTAGCAAATATGATAGCTCATTCTTAGGTGAGCTTTGCTCCTACCTCTTCTCTTGAGAGAGAGAGACTACCACTCCCATGGAGTTCAAGACCTCCATGTGAGAAGATCCTGCGGGATATCATCAAGACCCCCATCTTGGGCGGACCCCTTCAAGACCTCCTCATGGAGATGAACTTTACCTTGTATCTTTCCCTTTGTTGTTCATGTACCTTGTGGATCTTGTGTGTTTGATTGTCTAGTGGATGTGTGATTAGACTTGTTCTTGAGTGTTTTCCCTCGTTCCTCCCCGTGATTTCCTCGTGTTCTTCCGCTCGTTCTTCATGTCTCCCCGTAGGATCCACTCCAAATGTGAAAGATCGACGCTATAGGGTTCCACCCTACATCATCATGGTATCATGAGCCACGTTGATCACGTTTTTGGAGCCCCTACCCCTCTTTTTCTAGCTTGATTTTGTTGATTTCGTCCTAAATCCGAAAATCCCCACCAAAAATAGCCCCCAAATTTTTTTGTGATTTGTTAGTTTTGATGATGTTTTGTTGATTTTGATCCGTGGATTTGCTTGGTTTCAAGTGGATCTAGCTTTCCCCCAAGTTTCCCCACCTTCCATCCACGAAATCCATCAAATTTTGCCCCCGAAATCATCAATTTCCGCCCCCAAATCGAGTTCCTTGAGTTCATCCTCGGATTTGGAGCCCGGACATCCGGCCCGACCCCCGGACATCCAGCCAGCCCGGAAATCCGGCCATTAGCCCGGACATCCGGCTCTTGGAGCGCATTTCGCGCGCGGTTCTGGACATCAGGTCCCGGAAATCCGGCCCGACCCCCGGATGTCCGGCCCCTGGGATTTCAGTTTTTTCCGTTTCACCGTTTCGGCCATAACTAAGTCATCCGGAGTCCGATTTTGACGTTCTTTAGCTTGTTTTGAAGCTATTGACATCCCCCATCCCATAAAAATACCACCAACACCATTTGACTCCATCAAAATTTCCAAAATTTGGCAAGTTTGCCTAGGCCCTCCACCATATCATCCGCATAGCCACCACCGACTTCCGCAACCTAACCCATTTTGTTCCCCATAGCATTTGAGGTTGTTTGAGTAGTGACTTGAGTCTCCTAAGGTGTTTCGGCTACTTAGGGACGGTTGCTTCTTCATCAACCACCACCATACCTTCCGCATAACCGTGCCCACCATACATTCCACCCCCAACTTAACCCAATTTTGTTTGAGTTGTGAGTTGTGTCTCCTAAGGTGTTTCGGCTACTTAGGGACCGCGTGCTTCCAACTCTTACACCGTGTATAGCCAATCATTTCACTTCCGCATTGCCAAGTGCAAACCACCACCGCTTTCCGCTACCACCACTTTGACATTTGCCTTTGAGATTTTGAGTTTGCGGTTTTTCCGTTTCCTAGGGTGTTTCGGCTAACTAGGAACAGCTCGACATCAAGAACACCGCCACTCATCATCGCCAAGGACGGTAACCTCGACGACACCATTGTATATTCCCCTTGCAATTGCATTGATAACCCCTAGCCCATTTTGCGTCACTTGCCTATCGAGACTAGCCATTTGAGTATTGCCGGCAACGTTACTTGTGCACATTAGTGATCATTGATCTACACCATCCATTACATACATACCATATCATATTGGTATCATATCATCCATTGTGTCACAATATCGTTCCCGCATATACACAATAGTTATCTTGGTTTGTGCATTGTGCAAAAGTGGCCATAGAAAAAAAAAGAGAATAAGCTTTTAAGCAAAGAAAGAGAGAGAGCAAAGAGCTGATAAGCAAGAGCCATAGCATCATACCACAATACATCATATGGTATCATACTTGATCATCTTGGATCATCTTGTGAGAAACACCGGGAACCATACATACATAGCATACTTGCGATAGAAGTTTACCCATTTTGCATCTTATAGGTTGTGCACAAGTGTCCTATCCGCCAATAGAGCAATCGTGCTAGCGTCTCTCTTGAGTTGTGCAACACGAGCGTTTTTCGTGGATTCCACATTTTGAGCTCATTCCTTGGTTGCACGGCCCCATTTATCTATCCGTGTGTGTGTTTCCGTGTGCCACATATTGCTATTGGTCTACTTGTCTCTCTTGCGAATTTGTGAATCTCTTTCAACATTATTGACTCTTGCTAACATTTTGCATCAAATTTTTGTGCCACTATCCTCACCGAGCTCTACCATAAGCTTTACTTGATAGGTGTGAGTGAACAAGTCCGGTACCAATTCCACTATTCTTTCATCTCACATTGAGTGAAACGGGATACATCCTCAACTTTGGGAAAAGGTAACTTGGTATTGTTTATCTCATTCCCTACTCACCTCTACTCGAGTCTTGTGATGGATAGGCAAGGCATTTCCCCTTCGGTCTACAACAACAACGACGAGTTCGATGTCACGAACAACTCCACCGACGCCAAGATGCAAGCTCAAATGGAGGAGATTAAAGCCCTCATCAAGTCCTACAAGCGATCTTCCTCATCTTCGAGAAGACGCTCAAGAGCACATGCTTCCGAGCTACCATCTCCGGCAAGTTCACATCGGCATCGACACCATCACCACCAAGAATGTGAAGGTCATGAGCTCAACACCAACAACCGCTCAACAACTTCACCATCTCCCTTGGCATCTTCGCCAAGCGACCTCAAGGCATCTTCGCCTACGGTCATACGGCATCTTCGCCAACAAGCACCCCAAGACTACGCTCAAGAGAAGCTCCCCAAGCTCAAGTCCGCGACTTCCACGAGCTACTACGACCTCGACACCGACCACAAGATTCCTTTATATGGGACTCAAGAACCCGAGGAGTACCTCGAGTGGGAGCGTTTAATGGACGACTACCTCAAGCTACATCAAGTTCCTCCCGAAGATCAAGTGAAGTGCGCCACAAGAAACTTCCACAACTACGCCTCGACATGGTGGCTTCACACACCTTCGGAGTGCTACGAGATGAGTTGGCCCAAGATGAAGAGAGCTTTGCGGCGAGAGTTCGTGCCTCCAACCTACGGAACAACCGGCGCCAATTGGAGAACACCATCCAAGGATCCAAGTCCATCAACTCGTACTTCAAGGAGATGAAGATTGCCTTGCGACGAGCCGGCGTGGACGACCCCATTTCGATGAAGTTTCACTTCATGATGGGATTGAACAACGACATCTCCAAGACTATCTTCCTCGAGAACTACAAGTCCATCGACGACTACTACATTGGTGCTCTCAAGGCGGAACAAGAATTCATGAAGGCCAAGGCTTCTCCACCCCAAGCATACTTGGCGACCAAGCTCTCGACAAGCATGAGGTAGTACCACCACGATGTCCAAGCCCGACAAGCTCCAAGGCGATGCTCCCAAGTGCTACTTCACCGCCATCCCTCTTTGTGGCATTGATGATGCCGAGTCTACCTTGACTCTTTTTCAAGATGGTGCGGCGACAAGCACGACTACGGAGACCTTCAAGGACCAAGCTTTGGAGGCAAGCGACAAGGTGGCGAGCAAGGATGATGCTTCCATCTTAGGAGGCGAGAGTGATGTTGTGCCATCTTGGCCTTCATCCACGGCGAGAGTGATGTTGAGCCATCTTGGCCTTCATCCACGACGAGAGCGATGATGTGCCATCTTGGCCTTCATCCACGCAGCGACTACAAGATGGTTGAGCATGGGATTTTCCCTTCGACCACGGCGACGTCCGATGACTTGAGTGACTTTTGCCACCATATTGAGAGTGAGAGTGAATTCACCACTAGCCCCATACATGATGAGCTGCCCCAATTCCCATGTGAGGAGAGCCACAACCCCCACCACTTGAGTGACATGAGTGACTCCACCATATGTGAGATTGAGTGCACCTATTTTGAGGGAGTGAGTGAACCACCACATAGAGAGAGTGAGATAGTTGATAGGTCTAGTGAGGCCATTTGCATTTCTAAAAACTTGACCTCTACCTCTATTGTGTCTTCTCATTTGGTGCTAGGTCCCATTTATGATGACGCGCCGATCCTCGACGACTTCGTCCTCCCTTTGGACAAGACGATGGCCATGGTGGAATATGATGCACCCCCCACATGGTTCCATCAAGATGAAGATGACCACCATGTGGTCTTTCCCACCTCACCTACACCACTTGAGTGGAATGAACAAGGTAACATAGGTGAAGGTGATGCTCTAGTCCCACTAGCGGACATTCTTGACATTGATTGCTTGCATGATTTCGATCCACCTAGTACCATGCTTCATGCTAGTATGATTTACCCATGTGATGATTTGCCCATTTATGATGAATATGATGATTCTCATGTGGAGTCTATTAGTTGTGATGCCATGTTACATAGGATTTCTTGTGACAATTCTTTAGGTCACATCATGTTTGCTAATCCTCTTGACTTGTCATATGCTATGCATGAGATCAACCATATGTCTTATTTGCAATTTCTTCATAGTGACTGTGCATATGCCATTAAAATAAACCCAATTTGCACATATGGCATACATGACAAGCCCATGGTTATTGGCATTTGTTTTTCTTGTGATGATATTGATATGCTCCCTTTGCATCATTTATCTCATATGCCATGCCATGCCCACCTAGCTTCGGATATGCATTGTTTTGGATGTTGTCCATTTTCTCCAAATGATGTTTCCAATATCGCTCATGAGGAGACCCCCATAGTTTCCTCATACATTTTAGGAGATTTTGATTCATCCTATACATTGCATGATCCCAATACTTGTGTGCACCATATGCTCCCCATGAATAAACATGATATTGATGTGCCATATACTTGGATTCTCAATTTGTGTCCGCATCGTGTCATACATAATAACTATTCTTTCATGATGGATGACATGTTCTTATACCATGCATCAAATTTCTTTGAGCGATGCTTATCTTGTGCTAACTCACATGTGCACATACACATCATGATGGATGATGTGTACATTTACCACGCACACAATTTCTTTGGTTTGTGCCCTTTTTGTGTAGGTACCCATGAATACTTGTCAACCTCGCACTCCCACGAGTTGACAAAACGAGCTCTAGAGAGCAACGATGATTTGGGATCCCATGGATTGCCTTTCCCACCGCTCTCTTCGCGCAAAGACTTGGCGCATTTCTTCTACATGGCCCTCACATGGTTATGGCTTATTGTCCATTATATATCATTTGCCCATATTGCCATGTTCACTTTGCAAGATATGCTCATTCCTATGCCTTTTACATGCATTTGTGACCCATGCTTTGCATTACACATGATGATTGATTCTAGTACTTGTATGTGTATTAGCAAGCTTGGTGGAGATATTGTTTGTTCTTGCCATGTTTACTTTGTGCCCAATGCTTATGATCATGCTATGATCTTGCTTCGTGTTCGTGCTTGCGATATGTCATGTGCATTCCCTATGCCTATTATTTGCTTACATGACATGATTGCCATGATTTCTTCTAGTGTGTTGCATCTTCGCTCCACTAGTTTGCACGACTTAATTGCTATGTTTGCTTGTCTTGTTGCATCACCTATGATTCATACTTACTCATTTCATGCGGTTGATGACAACCATCTACATGCTTTGCACATCATTGTTATTGCTTCTTGTCACATATCTCCATATGTTGCCTCCCTCATGCTAGATTTGCCATGTATTGAGTGCAACCATGCTATTCGTCTTGCTCATGAGTTTGCCCCCATAGCATTCTCACATATGTTTGGAGATTTTGACATATTTCTTGTGAAGCATGCTTGTCTTACCTCTTTGCGACATATACCCCGTGCCATGAATATAGCCATTGTTGCATCATATTATTCATGCACTTGTGCTTCTAATGGTTTTGTGCAAAAGATGAGAACCATCATGATGGATGATGTGTTTATCTACCATGCGCATACGTTCTTTGTTTTGTTTTGTGCATGTGTAGGATACTTGGACTTTGTGTCGACTTCCACTTCACGTGAGTTGACCATTCGAGCTCTTGAGAGCGAGCCTCTTACATTCTACCACGACTCGCTTCTACACCACCTTTCCTACCACTTCGGCATCGTGAAGAATGCACTAGGACACGCTTTCAAGGTGACATCCTTCTTGACCTTGGATATTGTGGATCATACTTCATGTGTTGCTTGCACCATTTGCACGCATGGTCGAGATATTGCTTTCACCCATGATTGCCACATTTCCATTCTTCATGACATATGTACCTTGTGTGTTGGATCCAATTCTTGGATTACTTGCCCCTATGATATGCTTGGTTGCACCAATGTCATTTCTTCACATATGCCATGTCCCATTGCTTGTCTCATGCTTGACTTGATTGCCTCACACATGATGAACAATTGCTCTTTCTATTGTGTTGAGTGCCACACTATATTCACTACACCCTATGCACATTATGCTTGGATTGTCTTGCACTTGACCCATGTGTTTAGACATCTCATCTTATTTGGTGTTGTGAATGATTCCTATGCCTACCATCGACCATTTGTCGAGCGCTTTATGCATGCTAGCTATGACCTTGAGGTGGATGCTTATGCTCTTGTCACACATATTTTCATCTCTACCTCACATTTACATGCTTGTTCCCATGATATTTTTGCTTGTGCTCGATTGATATGCTTACATGCCATGTCACAATCCTTTGTCACACCCTATGCTATGCTTGATGACAACACTTGTTTGGTGAATCACCTCTTGAATGCTTGGTTTTGCACTAACACTAACCACATTTGTTTTTCCAAGTGTTTGTTCTATTTACTCCTTTTGAAGGAATCACAAGATGGTGCGACATTGGAGAGTGCCCATTTGAGCTTCAAGATGACGAGAGCTTGGTGATCGACCACTTTGACACGGCACCGCCATCTCTTTCCCATGGTGATTTGGTTTTCGATCCGAGGTCGGATCCTTTCCAAGGGGAGGGATGATGCGGAGCATCACGGTCATCACCATGTCAAGAGTCCGTTTGGCAAGTGACACGTCGACCTCTTCTTCACATACACAAAGGTGAATCTTCTCCTTTACGTGCTCACTTGACCCCTTCGAGGATGGTATACTACTTGACACTTCCCGTGTGCATGCATAGGTATTGTCGGAGCTTCTCGGATGTCAAGGAGGAGTGCAAGCGCCGAGAACGACTACACCATCCGCGAGGGAAGCACAGAAGCGGCAGCGGAAGAAGACGGGCTGCTGGCTACAGCGGCGGACATCCGGGCAGAGGCGGACATCCGGTGCCTCACCAAAGCCGGACATCCGGCCTTTCCCGGAAATCGGCGTGAGGCACCCGGCCGAAGGCCACCCTCTCGGGCGGACATCCGCCAACCGCCCGGACATCCGGCGTCTCACGAGCCGGATATCCGACTGGCCCAAATCCGACACCCATCACCCGATTAAGCGAAACAGACGCCACAGCCGGACATCCGGCCGGGTAGCCCGGACATCCGGCGCCTCGCGAAGGCCCGGACATCCGGCCCGACGCCCGGACATCCGCCCCCCGCCTCGTGCGGTGTATCCGGGACTTGTCGCATGTACCCCTTCGCCCGAGACTATATATACTTCATCCCTTCGTCTTTCTAGGGTTAGCAAATATGATAGCTCATTCTTAGGTGAGCTTTGCTCCTACCTCTTCTCTTGAGAGAGAGAGACTACCACTCCCATGGAGTTCAAGACCTCCATGTGAGAAGATCCTGCGGGATATCATCAAGACCCCCATCTTGGGCGGACCCCTTCAAGACCTCCTCATGGAGATGAACTTTACCTTGTATCTTTCCCTTTGTTGTTCATGTACCTTGTGGATCTTGTGTGTTTGATTGTCTAGTGGACGTGTGATTAGACTTGTTCTTGAGTGCTTTCCCTCGTTCCTCCCCGTGATTTCCTCGTGTTCTTCCGCTCGTTCTTCGTGTCTCCCCGTAGGATCCACTCCAAACGTGAAAGATCGGCGCTATAGGGTTCCACCCTACATCATGGTGAGAGACAGGCCGGGCCGGTATACGAGTGTCGATTCTATGAAGGCCACGGTCCATGGGATTAGGCCCACGGAGCATGTTCCTGGGGAAACATTCTTCCCGCAGAGTGGCATCCTTTCAGGCATTCCCTGGAGGGGAAACACGATCTTCAGGGTGGCTCTCCTTGAAGTGTCTTTGCCAACAAGGCCACTGCCCATGGTGCACAGCAAGGTTCGTGGGACCTTAGTGTTCACGGTACCGACATCGAGCACATGCTCATGAGGAAGAAACGACATTTTGCCTGGCTCACGCGAGCAAAACAGCAGCCCCACTCCGAACACACCGAGCTAGACGCAAACTAAAGGAAATATGCCCTAGAGGCAATAATAAAGTTGTTATTTATAATTCCTTATATCATGATAAATGTTTATTATTCACGCTAGAATTGTATTAACCGGAAACTTAGTACATGTGTGAATACATAGACAAACAGAGTGTCCCTAGTATGCCTCTACTAGACTAGGTCGTTAATCAAAGATGGTTAAGTTTCCTGACCATAGACATGTGTTGTCATTTTATGAACGGGATCACATCATTAGAGAATGATGTGATGGACAAGACCCATTCGTTAGCTTAGCGCAAATGATCATTTAGTTTTATTGCTAATGCTTTCATCATGGCATATACATTTTCCTCTGACTATGAGATTATGCAACTCCCGAATACTAGAGGAACACCTTGTGTGCTATCAAACGTCACAACGTAACTGGGTGATTATAAATATGCTCTATAGGTGTCTCCGATGGTGTTCGTTGAGTTGGCATAGATCGAGATTAGGATTTTTCACTTCGTGTATCGGAGAGGTATCTCTGGGCCCTGTCGGTAATGATCAGTAAGCCATGCAAGCAATGTGACTAATGAGTTAGTGTGACGCCCGAATAATTAAGCCACAGTAACCCTCTACTAATGATGCCACGTCACCATGATTACTATTTATAAACTCGCGTTGATTCGAAACCAATTCAAATTCAAATTCAAAATCAGGCAAACAATAGAAGTTTTCAAATATTAAAACTAAAATGATCGGAGTGAACCAAATACTGCATAGGTAATTGTGGTGAAGAAGCAACATTTTTATAAAGTGTTTAAATGCTCTAATATAGATAAAATAGTAGCAAACCTAATTATTTAAATGCCTTTATTAATTAATAAAATATTAAACTAAATTATTTGGGGACTAAATTGAAATACTAAATTAGATGCCAAATATATATTTTACAAAAACTAAAACAATAGGAAACAAAGATACAACAGAATAAAAGAAAAGAAAATAAAACAAAATGGAAAAAAAGCAAACCCCCCTGCTTGGCCATGGCCCAGAAGGATATCGGGCCAACCAGGCCGGCCCATCCACGCCCCACCCCACTCCCCATAACCCCCCGGGCAAACCCTAGCCCGACCCGCACTACCCCACTCCTCCCCCCACATCGCCCACTCCCCCCTCGATCTGGATCGAGATTGGGGGCTCGACCCCGAAGCGGCTCGATGCTGCCCGCCGTCGCCTCTCATCACCAGCCGCCCTCATCGCCGGCGGCCCAGTCGCTGCCCCGTCCTCGTTCTCCTCCTCGCCGGACTGCACGCCTTCCTCTTCGTCGTAGACGTCGTCCCCGTCGTCCTCCCCGCGCCCCGCTGCCAAAATCCCTGCAGCTCCCCTGTGAGGAACCCCCCTCCTATCCTCCTCTCTCTTGTAGTCATCGCTGCCATCGGGTCTCGCCCGTCATCCCGCTCCTCGAGGCCGTCGCCTCGCACGCCCGCTCCGCTCCGTCCCGCCTCTGCCGTTGCTGCCGCTGCTCCATCCCCGCTTTGCCTGGCTGTCCCGTGCGAGCCCCGCTCGCCCGCCGTTGCTCGCTTGTGCTGCCCGTTGCCTCCTCATGCTAGCGCCCGCGCTCACCGCGGCCCCTACTCTGGCCCTCGCTGCGCGCGCCTCTGCCTTCGCGCTTTTCGCGCCGTGGCGCCAACCTCTGCCTCCATCGCCATGCTGTCGGCGTCCGCCCGGCCGTGGCCCCTGAGCTCTGCTCCACTACGACCTCGCACCACCGCGCCTCCACCACATCCCTCGCCCGGCACCGCGCGGTCCCCCTTGCTTCGCGCCTCTGCCGCCCGCTCGCGCCCTCTTGTGCCGATGGCGCGCGCCGCTTGCCGTCGTCGCTGTTGGCGCTGTCGCCCCTAACGTCCGTCCTCGCCCCGTTTCACCGTTACGCTCCGGCTACCGTCGAGGCCGGCGCCCCCTGGTGGCCTCGGGCCTGCACGCCCGGCGCCCGTAACCGCGCCCGGGTGCCCGATGCCCAGTGCCCGTTAGCCTCCCCCAGGGCCACTGCCTAGGGGGGCCCCACGCCCCAGAACAATTTTATGAAGAAAAAAAAGATTCTAAAAACAAATTAAAAAATAATAAAAGTATAATATAGTTAATTAATTAGTTAACTAAATTAATTAACTTAATTAATTGTGATTAATCAACCTAATCATTTAACTAATCTAATTAATCCTGATTAGTTAGTCTCGATCAATAATGAGCAGGACCCACGTCGACTTGACGATCAACACCCATGTTGACTGCTGACGTCATGCTGACGCCATGCAGACGTCAGCATGCACTGTTCTGAATAATGTTGAATTAAATTGATTAAATAAATTCTAAAAATGATTTAAAGCTTTAGGAAATCATATAAAATAAACTGTAGCTTAGATGAAAATACTTTCTACATGAAAGTTGCTCAGAACGACGAGACGAATCCGGATACGCAGCCCGTTTGTCCGCCAACATCCCTAGCATATCAAACACGCAACTTTCCCCCTTCGGTTCATCTACCCGAAAACGCGAAACACCGGGGATACTTTCCTGGATGTTCCCCCCCTTCGCTGGTATCACATATCCCTGTGTTACGTCACCCCTAGCACAACGTATTGCCGCGTCTTGCTTTGTGTTACATTTGATTGCTCTGTTATTTATTGTGTTCGCCCTCTGTTACTTCTTTCCGGTAGGCTCCGAGACCGTTGCCGATACCCCTGTGATCGGCTACATCGATGTGACCCTTCTTCTTGCCGAGCAACCAGGCAAGCCCCGTGATCACGGATATCGCCTATTCCTTCTCTATATTGCTTGCATTAGAGTAGTGTAGCATATTCTTGCTTTTGGTTAATCCTATTACGATGCATAGCTTTGTCATTGTTGCTCTGATTGTTACCCTTACCGCTATCCTCTTGCTTAGTATAGGATGCTAGTATTCCATCGATGGCCCTACATTCTTGTCAAATGCGCTATGCTATACTATCGGGCCGTGATCACTCGGGAGGTGATCACGGTATATACTATATACTTTATATACATGACACATGTGGTGACTAAAGTCGGGTCAGCTCGTTGAGTACCATAAGTGATTCGATGAGGGGCTGAAAGGACGGTGGCTCCATCCGGTATAGGTGGCCCAGGTTCCCGACGGCCCCAAGCTGTTACTTTGTGGCGGGCGACATGGCGAGTTGAGACCACCTAGGAGAGAGGTGGGCTGGCCTGGTCGGCGTTCGCGGATACTTAACACGCTTAATGAGATCTTGGTATTTGATCTGAGTCTGGCCATTTGGTCTATACACACTAACCAGCTACGCGGGAACAGTTATGGGCACTCGACGTCATGGTATCAGCCGAAGCCTTCGTGACATCAGCGACTAAGTGGCGCGCGCCGGATTGGACTGAGCGCACGCTAGGCTAGGTGCGCTTCGGCCGCCCTACATAACGTCTTGGTGTGCAATGGGCGATGGGCCCGGACCCTGCGCCATCAGTTTATACCGGCGTGCTGACCTGTCTGTTGTGCCTAGGTAGGGTTGCGACGTGTTGATCTTTCGAGGCCGGGCATGACCCAGGAAATTGTGTCCGGCCAAATGGGATCAAGCGTGTTGGGTTATGTGGTGCACCCCTGCAGGGAAGTTTATCTATTCGAATAGCCGTGATCTTCGGTAACAGGACGACTTGGAGTTGTACCTTGACCTTATGACAACTAGAACTGGATACTAAATAAAACACACCCTTTCAAGTGCCAGATACAACCCGGTGATCTCTCTCTAATAGGGTGACGAGGAGGGGATCACCGGGTAGGTTTATGCTATGCGATGCTACTTGGTGAACTTACCATCTACTCTCTTCTACATGCAGCGAGATGGAGGTGGCCTGAAGCGTAGTCTTCAACAGGATTAGCTATCCCCCTCTTATTCTGGCATTCTGCAGTTCGGTCCATCGATATGGCCCTTACACATATACCCATGCATATGTAGTGTAGATCCTTGCTTGCGAGTACTTTGGATGAGTACTCACGGTTGCTTTTCTCCTCTTTTCCCCTTTCCATTCTACCTGGTTGTCGCAACCAGATCTTGGAGCCAGGGGCAGACGCCACCGTCGACGATGACTCCTACTACACGGAGGTGCCTACTACTACGTGCAGTCCGGCGGCGACCGGGAGTAGTTTAGGAGGATCGAGGCGGGAGGCTGCGCCTCTTCGATCTGTATCCCAGTTTGTGCTAGCCATCTTATGGCAACTTGCTTAACTTATGTCTGTACTCATATATTGTTGCTTCCGCTGACTCATCTATGATCGTGCACTTGTATTCGAGCCCTCGAGGCCCCTGGCTTGTATTATGATGCTTGTATGACTTAATTTATTTTTAGAGTTGTGTTGTGATATCTTCCCGTGAGTCCCTGATCTTGATCGTACACGTTTGCGTGTATGATTAGTGTACGATTGAATCGAGGGCGTCACAAGTTGGTATCAGAGCCGACTGCCTGTAGGAATCCCCCTTCCAAACTCCTTGGCTGAAGTCAAGTCTAGGCATTGCTAAACTTTTACTAACATGGTTGTGTGCCTTACGTGCCCACGTCGCCATTTGGGTGGTATTAGGATCTTTTATTCCTCATCTATACTCTGGGACTCTGATCTTTCTTCTATTCGGGTTAAAATGGATTTACTAACTCTGACTCTAGGTTCACGTAACTACTTCCTGCCGGAGAGCCCCTTCATTCCAGATGATCGACTGCTTCAACAGAAGATTCTGACAATACTCTCCGATGTTCTCCCGAGACTGTGTGTCATCGCTTTTGCAGTTCCCTTCCATTGATAAACCCTATGGATAACCACGTACACTTTCCATTCATACAATCATTCATCGTTGATCTTGTTATTACAAGATACCTCGAAATTCTTTCTATTGTTTCGAGAATACTTTGTGCCTACTTCCTTACCATTCTTAGCCACGTGAATACCCTTACGGATAATTCCTCGCACTTACCGAGTATCCGCTCATTCCCAGTTGTTCATGTGTTTCATAAAATTCTTCAAAATACTATTCGATCTTTCGATAAGCCTAATTAGCCTATGGCTCTTGAAATGCTTGTCTGCCTGCATTTTGGTTAATTCCAAATGACTAGCAATATTCATGGATGTCCTTGCCTTTATCATCTTGGGTCCATTGATTCAGTATGTTGTGAATGTTGCAATCCTTAATTAGATCCTAGAATTCATCTTTTCGGCTCATGCGTCATTTTAAACATGAGCTGGATCTCGACCAATCAAATTGCCATCGATTGTACCACTAAGCTGTCACAGCCCCAGATCGGCCTTGCTTGACTTTGCTTGCTCATCTTGTCATCATGTTTAAATTCCTAAGAAACTTGAAATGGGTATTGCCTAAACCCTAGCATTAAAGGAATTCACTAGGTTCAACTAAAATAATTTCAGTGAATCCAAATGGCTCTCAAAAATGTCCATCATTTCTAGAAAATGCTAGAAACAATAAGCAGAGGTGTTGCACATTTTTCCATGACATATTTGGTCACTGAATTAAATCATTTAGTATTTGCAATTAGGCATTTAAATGCTATATATTATTTTAAGTGCTCAATTAATTCTGAATTTAAGTGTGGGCTATTAGGAATAATCCCAACAGAGCCCACAATTATTTGCAGGATTTTTGGAAACGTTTTAGTATTTTTAATAAAGCCCAACAGTTGCGGAAGAATTAGAAAACAGAAATAAAAGAGAAAGAGACTTACAGCCTTACAGTAGGCCACCAACAGCCCAGCCCACCAGAGAGGCCAACCCACCTACGCGGCCCGCTACTGTGCAGCGCAGCTGCAAGTCATCTTCTCCACCGCGCCAGGAGGACGCGGGCGTGTGCCCGACGCGCGCCGGCCACCTCCTGCCTGCCTGCGTGCCCCCCTGACGCTCTGGACGATTCTCGCGACGCCACGACGCCCCTGGAACCCCTCGCACTCTCCCTCGCTCCTCCCCCTCCTTTGCTCTCTCTCCCACACGCGCCCGAGCGGAGCTCGTCGTCGCCGACGCTGTTTGCCACGGCCATCGTGCTCCCCTCGCCTCCCCGACGCGCCAAGAAGCCCCGCCGTTGACCTCTACGCCGTCTCAGCCAAGCCACGCGAGCGGAAGAGCCCTGCAGCGTCGTCCCCATCCTCATCTTCAACCTCCGGCCGCCGGCAACCTCGCCGTGGATTCACGGACTCCAGTGTGTCCCCAACCTCATCGACTACGCCATCGAGTTCACTGTGAGCTCCTTCCTGTTTCCCCTCCTTTGCTTTGTTTGTTCCCGTGCCACAACACCCCCGCCCGCGTGCCCGAGCACCGCCGCCCGCCATGGCCGCCCAGCTTCCTTGCCCCGAGCCCCTCCGCCCGAACCCGTGGCACCAGAGTGCTTCTGGTGGCCCGTGGGTGCCATCTAGGCCACCAGCTCCTTCCCTACCACCCTGCAGCACCGCGTCGCACCCGGCCGAGCTCCGGCCGCCGTCGTGGTCGACGCTGCGGTCGTCTCCGGCCACCCCCGCACATGCCACTTCCACCATCTGAAGCCCCACAGCAGCAGCTCCCCAACGCGCCCAGCCGCGCAAGCAGCCGTGGCCGGAAACAGCCGGCCGGCGATCGCCGCCGTGCACTGCTTAGCGCCGGTGATTAGTCACCGGCTAACCGTCATTAGCTGCCTAACCATCCTGTTAACCACCCCGACCCACAGACAGCGGGCCCCACTGTTTAATTAACGGCTAAAAAAATTAGTTAAATTAGTCTAATCGGTGGACCACGCGTCGGATTGACCATCTTGGCGTGGCCTTTCGACCGGGCCCACATGCAGTGACACTAAGCAGCACTGGCTCAGCGACATCACGGGACCCAGCGTCGGGGTTGACCCGGGGCAACCTGTTGACCTGCTGACGTCACAGTGACGTAGTGCTGACGCCATAATTCTTTTTCTGGATTAATTTTAATTCAGGAAATTTCAGAAATACCCCAAACTTCTAAAATTCATAGTAAATCAACCGTAACTCCAAATGAAATATTTTATATATGAAAAATTATCAGAAAAATTCAAGGAATCCATCTGTACCATTTTCATGCATGTTTGAACAACGTTGTCCTCTGTTTTGGACAAAACAAATAAAGGGCATCTAAATAATCATATATGGAGTTGGAATTTGAATCATGTATTCAAACCAACTTCATTTAAATCATAGCTAGATGCATTAGCTCAAATCAACATCATATTGCCATGTCACATTCATGCATCATATTGTGCATTGCATTGATTGTGCTTCTTCTTTGTTTGTCGGTGATTGTTCCCTCTCGATAGACGTGGGTTCGACGATGAGTTCGATGACACCGATGAAGAACTATATTATCTTGAAGTGCCGAGCAAGCAAAACCCCTTGTTCATTCCGATACAATCCCACTCTCTCGCTCTTGCTCTCTTTTACTGGATTAGGACAACAACGTTTCAACTGTTACATGCTGCGGTAGTTGAACCCCTTTCCTTTGCATGACATGTCATTGCCACAGTAAATAGATGAAACCCACTAGCATGAGTAGGAGTTGTTTGAGCCCTGATGTGCCTACTCATCCATGCTTGTTTGTCATGCACTGCTCTTTGCTTAGAGTTGAGTCAGGTCTGATTCATCGGGGATGAATCAGAGGTGTGTGAACATGTCCTACTGTGTGTAAACTAAGTGTATGAACACGATTTTGTAAAGGTAGCGGTGAGAGGCCATGTAGGAGTACATGGTGGGTTGTCTCATTGCAGCCGTCCTCAGGAACTGAGTTATGTGTTTGTGATCCATGAACAGTTACTACCACACATTGGGTTCTGTAACTCGACCCGTCTCGACTTATTAATCAACTTGATCTCTGTCCAGGAGTTGCAACTAGTTTCTGGTGTTTGTAGGTAGTGTTATGTCACGCCCAAGATGCGACCCTATCCTAAAGGAACTCGAAGGTCCCACCAAGGATAGAAGCGCATCTTGGAGACGCTTTGCAAGGTGGATATCATTACATCAACATTACATTATAGTGGGGATACATACATAAGGCATACAATGCCACACGAATACAACATCACATCTTACAAGATCAACATCCGACTACGGATGAATCATAAATGAAACTCAAACAATATCCACCACGCTAGCCAGGCTGCCGACTGGAACCTATCCCCGATCGAAGAAGAAGCGGAAGAAGAACTCCAACACAAGCAAACATCGCTCTCGCGTCATGATCATCACATAACCTGTACCTGGCCCGGTGGTGTAGTAATCTGTGAGCCACGAGGACTCAGCAATCCCATTACCATGGGTATCAAGACTAGCAAAGCTTAATGGGAAAGGAAGGGGTAAAGTGGTGAGGTTGCAGCAGCGACTAAGCATATATGGTGGCTAGCATACGCAAAGAGAGCGAGAAGAGAAACAAAGGCAGTCGTCAACTAGTAAAGATCAAGAAGTGACCACGAACCCCTACTTACGTCGAGACATAACCCAAAACCGTGTTCTCCTCTCGATCAACCCGAAAAGAGACACTCCGCGATTCACGCATACAGTTGGTGTATTTTAATTAAGATCAACCGGGTTTTCTACAATCGGACATTAACAAATTCCCATCGCCACATAACCATGACACGGCTCTCGAAAGTTTATACCTGCGGGGTGTCCCAACAGCCCATGATAAGCTCTCGCGATCAACGAAGGATATTCCTTCTCCCGGGAAGACCGATCAGTCTCGGAATCCGGCTACAAGACATTCGACAGCAATAAAACAAGACCAGCAAGACCGCCCGATCGCCGACAATCCCGATAGGAGCTGCACATATCTCGTTCTCGAGGCAACACGGATGAGACATCTACGAGTAAAACCAAACCTCGAGTTGCCACGAGGGGCCCATGATCTACTCGGTTCGGGCCGACACTTAGAGAAGCTTTGGTCCGGGGGCTAAATAAAGATGACCCTTGGGTTGGCCGACCCAAGGGAAGGGTATAGGTGGTGGTGAGGCAAATGGTAAAACCAAGGTTGGGCCTTCTTTGGAAAAGTCTTATTCAAAGCGAACTGTCAAGGGGTCCCATAAATCACCCGACCGCGTTAGGGGCGCAAAATCCGGGAACATAATACCGATATGGCGGAAACTAGGCGGCAAGAGTGGAACAAAACACCAGGCATAAGGCCGAGCCTTCCACCCTTTACCAAGTATATAGATGCATTAATTAAATAAGATATATTGTGATATCCCAACAAGTAAACATGTTCCGACAAGGAACAACATCTCCATGTTCAACAAGGAACAAAACTTCATCTTCACCGCAACTAACAACGCTATAAGAGGGCTGAGCGAAAGCGGTAACATAGCCAAACAACGGTTTGCTAGGAAGGGACAAAGGTTAGAGGTTCATGGCAATTGGGATGGCTTGACAAGCAGGTAATAGGTAGCGCAGCATAGCGATAGAAACGAAGCAACTAGCATAGCAATGATAGTAGTGAGATCGAGAGTAGCGGTCATCTTGCACGAAATCCGCAAGGAAGAAGAACGAGTCCATGAAGAAGATGAGCGGAAGTAGTCGAGCGAACCCTCATAATGCAACATTACGGGCGAGAAGCAACACGGAAAGAAACAAACAACATGGTAAATGCACAAGCATAAACATGGCACGATGCACAATCAAGTATGATGCATGTCGGTTTAATGAGGCATGGCATGGCAAAGTGCAACAAACAATACTACAAATTAAGTGGAGCTCAATATACAGCGGGTTGCATATTGACAAAACACCACATTGACATATTTAGTTTGATCTCGTTTAGGTACACAACAATATTAAATGTTTTAAACATGGCAAGGGTGGAGCATAATTAAACTAACTACTTAGGCAAGTTTAAATGAGGCGGAAATAAGAAACAACAATTCGGAAAATCCTCATGAGCAATATTTTAGATTCGGTACTGTTCTGCCCTATACACAATTTTAATGTTGTTAAACAGCAAAATAAAGTGGACCATGTTAAACTAGGCATTTTTCTACCCCATTTACATATAAAGAACATTTAATTCCGAGTTACGGTTATTTAGTTATGAATTAAAGCATTTTAACATGGCATATTAGCAAATTTAAATAAACAGCCTTTTAAACATTTTAACATGGGATGAAAGTGGCATATTATTAATCTACACAATTTTCTGAGCATTTTACATATAAAGTTTGTTTAAAACCGATGCACAGTTAATCAGCTATTACATGCATGATGCTTAGGGGGTTTTCTGCAAAACTGTAAATACTGGATAAAATAGACAAATCGCACGCAGGGAAAAAAACACTATACAGGCCAAATCTACTGGGCGCAGGACACGAGGGGATGGGCTGGAGGGGCGCTCACCCATGGGCTCGGCCCAGACGGGAAGGCGGCCAGGGAGGCAGTGATGGAAGCGAGCCCGGTGAGGCTGGCCAGCTGGCTGGGCCCTCTGCGGACTGAGGCCACGTGAGGCAGCAGTTCAGCAGCGTCAGCAGACGCAGGCGGCGGGACTTGGTTGAGACGAGGAAGAAAGAGGGCGCCAGTTCGGGTGAAGCGAGTCGGCGGTGGCGAGGCGGCGAGGCTGCCGGATCTGGCGAGACAGCGGAGGCGAGGCTTGCCGGCGGCGGGATCCGGCGAAGAGGGCCTCGGGGTTCCGTTCTGCCGAATCGAAGCGAAGCAGCTCAGGCGGAGCAGGCGCAGCAACGAAGCGTCTGGTGGGCGGCGCGCCTCCTGGACCAGCGCGACGAGGAGGAAGGCGAGGCGCGGCGAGCTCGTGCTCGGCGCTGAAGATGGGCGGCGGGCGGAGCTTGCAGCGGAGGGCAGCATGTGGCAGTCCGTGGTGGTTGGAGGCGAGGCGGCGGCGAGGAAGCGAGGCCAACCGGTAGGGGCGAGGGCGCTTCTGCTGGTTGGTCGATGAGCAGCGGCGGGGGGCAAGCGAGGAGGTGGCGGGTCGAGAAGCAGGACTTCTTGCGAGGGCGAGGGCGAGGCGGATCTGGCGTCAATGGCGGGCTCCTGCTAAAAGAAAGAGACAGGAAGGGAGGTGAGAGAGAGAGAAAGCGGGAGGAGCACGGGAAGATGAAGAAGAGGCGTCGGAGCTCATCTCTGCGAAGCTTGCATGTGAAGTGGCACAAGGCGAAGGGGATCGGTGAAGTGGCGCAAGAGGAGGAGCTCGGGGCTGCTCGGGCGCTCGCTGCTTCTTGGGTGGCCGCGGAGGCGACAGGAGGAGGAGGTGGTGGTGGGTTTTTGGATCGAGGAGGGCTGGTGGAATGGGGATCGAGGGAGACCGTTGGCCGTGGGTGGCTGCGAGATGGATCTGGGAAGATCCGAGGAAGGAGGGGTTGGTCGGTTTGGCGGCGGAGGCAGGATGGATGGATTGGACTAGGGTTTGATTGGTATATATATGGCATGTAGACTAGGCTTAGGGCTATCCGGTCCCTCCGATCGTAATCGGACGGCACGGAATAAAAGGGTTAGGACGAACAAATAAGACAACGGAGATGTTTTGTAGATGTTTGGGGATGATCCGGACACAACGGTAATGACTGCCCGGTTCGGGTTCGGGGGAGGTTTCGGACGCACGCGAGGGGTCTTGAGCAAAGAGTAGAGAGGGTCAAACAGACGAGACAAGAGGGAATCGAAAACCCGATTGGTCTCGAAGCAGTCAACGAAAGCAAGGGGCAAGGGTTTTGTTGGTCTCGGAGAAAGAGAGAAAGAGGGGTCAATTGGTGCGAGAGAAGGTCAACAAGGACAAGCGGTCGACAAAAGATAAGCGGAGACAAAGAGAAAGCGGCAACTACAAGCGATTACGAGGTTTTATGAAAATATGCAAATGCAATGCGCATGATGCTATGAGACTAGAAGCATAACAAAAACAAAATGCAAAACAACAGACAAAACCCAACCACAACGGAAATAAAATATCGCATCTCCGGAAAAGGCAAGAGTTGGAGTTACGAATATGGAAAGTTGTATCCGGGGTGTTACAACACTCCACCACTACGAGAGGATCTCGTCCCGAGATCTAGGATGGCACCGGAGGGAAAAGGAAGAGGAAGATAAGAGGTAAACTAAGTTGCTTCTTCGACCAATGAGTGAAACCAAAGAACCTTGAGAGGTTAAACAATTTAAAAGAAAGAGTACAACAGAGATGAACGAGATTGCAAACAATCCGGTCGATAAGAGGAACAAGGGGTATTACGATAACTTGAAGGTTGCAAAGACATGGAAATAAGAGTTTAATGGACAAGATAGAATTCGAAACCACTCCGGTTAAAACAAGATGAGAGAGGAAGAATGATATAATTTGGGCAGCACTCCGACTGTAAATGGAAGGAGTTGAATATGAACTTGACAAATGAGAGGATACTTGATGAAATCAACAACACTTTACTGCAATGGGTAAGAGGATTTGAGACAGCACTCAAAGTTGAAAAGAGAGGCAAAACTTGATAAGATGAAAGAACTTGAATGAGAACACAACACTCGGCTAAGCGGATAAGCAAGGAAAATAACATGATATTTGCAAAATGAGATGATGGGTCGACGAGAGTAACATCACAAAGCCTCCGGAAGAAAGAATAGAAGATAGATCATTGGAATAAAAGAATGGAGAAGAAAATGCCAACTTCGCCACAAATGAACTTGGAAAGCATCCTTGCAAGAAGGTTAGAATAGAGTTGTTGGAAGACCAACAACGAAAAGAATAAGTTTGTAGTGGGCTTATGTTAACATCTCAACATTATGAGGTGAGCTTACGCCACCAACGGAAAGAAATGATTGGATTGAGATCAATGAAGATAAGAGAAACTTCTTCACCGAGATGAGAAGGAGAAAATTGGATCATTGATAAGCACCACAAATAGCAACATTCCTTTGGAAGGCTTTAGGTGAAATATGACCCAAGATAACTCCAACAAAGGGATTGATGGATTGAAAAGATCTCTTGAACAAAGAGAAAATAATGGATTTAAAATACCTCATTCTTGACAACAATATGAATCATGAAACATGAAGGAAATTGTCAAGAGTGACATAACACCATCTCAAAAGATAAGGTATAAAGAATTGCACTTCGAAATGCAAGAAGAAGAATACTTGAACTCCTCAAAACAAAACATGTGTTGGAACACCATGTTTATTTGAAGTATGGCTTGACGGATCTTAACTCCGAGAGAAATCTTGATGAACCATTTAAGAATGAAAAGAGTCCTTGACGAAGCAGCATGTAGAGCCTCCATGAGGAACTCCGGTAAGAAAAGGATGATAAAAGAAAGAGAAGTTGAAAACACAAGGTGAAGCCTTGCAATGATTTAGATGGATCTTCGTGATGATGAGAGCTTGGAACTCCGGGAAAAGAAAAGATGAAAGAATTGAAACCGAGAATTTATTCATCATGAACAAACTCCGGAAGAAAAGAATTAAATCACCTCGAGGAAATAAGAATAAGATTTATTGTATGCTTATCCTTCATCAAATTAAATTGATGACAAGCAATGGATTTGGCATACTACTTATTCTCATAGAAAGGATCAAGAGAGATATAGCACAAACTTGTGAAGGTCTTCAAGGAACCACCGGTGAAATTCGAAAGAACGAATGAATTAAAGTGATAATCAAGGAAAAAGAATCTTGAACGAACCAACGTAAGAATTGAAAAAGAACATAGCAAAGGCACAATTCACGGGGGAGAATTGGAGAAAAAGAAAACGAAGATACTTGAGAGGATTTAGATACATGAGAACGAAGAGATCATGAACTGATTAGAGGGTATTTGAACGATGCACCATTAAGATTTGGAGAATGATAGCTACACGCTGAGAAAGAAGAATTATGACATGATGGCCTTCGGAGGAAAGAAATGGAAACAACTCATGAAATGCTCCGAATGGGTGAAAAGAATTCCCACAATCGAAAACAATTATGAGACGATGGCATCAAACTAGAACCATGAATCTTGAAGTGAATGGAGCAAGATTTAAGAGAAACTCTTCTTCGGTCTTCAAATGTTGAGAATGACGATGAGAAACATCACCATGAATTATTGAGGCACTCCGGAATGAAAATTAGAAAGGTTGAACCAACGATGAAAAGAATTTGGAAGATCTTGGAGAAAGACATTTGAGTGATGATAACTCATTCTTACGTCAAACTTTGAAAAGAATTTTTTTTAGAAGCTCCGGGAAAATTAGAAGAGTCAGGTAAGATCCAGGGAAAAGACCTGTGGGTTAGGGCCCACTCAAAAGAAACACCGTTGAACAATTTTAAAGAGAGGTTGCACCGGTTGAATTAAATGGCTTGAATGAGATAACAACCTCGAAATATCTTGAACGGATATGGAATGAAAAGACGAGCCTCCTGAGATATCTTCAACACTCCAGAACAAATGAATAGCGAGAAGTGAATGATTAAGAGGTGCATCGGCAAGATAAAGCATTAGAAACGAGGAAAGGAATATGATGAATATCGAAAGCTTGAATTGGATCCACCGGAGAAGAAACAACAATGAAGGATGATGAACTTGAAACTGTTGGGCATCTTCATGGAAAATCACGGATAAGAACATTGAAAGAAAAGAATGAAGAGACTTCACATGAATAAATGGATACTTGATTAAAATATATAAGTCCTTAAAGAAAAGGGTGGGAGGGCGGGAAAACAAAGACAACTTGGGACGGATGAAACAAACACCGTTGAGAAAAAACTTAGAATTTATCTTGCGGATGTTAAAATGATCGGATCCACTTAAAAAGAAGCACGCCGGTTGGAAAAGAATTAACATGACGATCTCGATGATCAAGAAGGATTAGTATTCACATAGAAATATGAGAACACCGCTTGAAGGTATGGATTCAACATTTGACATCGAAGCAACTCGAATACCACAAATAAAACTGAACAAAGGATTTGGCTTGCAGAATAAGCCAGAACAAATACATATGATAGAGATTTACCCAACCTCATATCATGCATCTGTCGGAAAGATATTCTAGGAGCTACTTGAATTCCCACCTATAAACTCCGAAACTTTACGGTTATGCAATCTGGTGTTGGGGATCGAGGGACACAAAATATATCACCCAAACTAACAATACCTAGATCCAATTGTATCCATCCGTCAACACATAACCAAGAAATCTTGAAATCATGTACCTCGACCTTGAAAAGCATCCGTTATCTGAGTCATGGCAATACTCGAGCTCGCCTTGATCTTTGGGTTATCGGGTTATCTCACCAACAAGCTGTACAAAAGAGATTTTCGATGTCGGCAAAACTCGGTATTCGAGCTCGCAGCGATAAAATTGTGAGGACAACACCTCGGAGCTCAACTCCCGGGACACTGCCACAACCCTAAATGTCGGGAGGCACCAAGAACAATGTTCTCATCACAAAACCATCGAACGATCCCAAGATACCAGCGTGATCCTAAAAAAATTTCGTGAAATTTGAGGAGAGGAAAGACAAAACATCTCGTCGGGAGGCCGCACGAGGCGGCAGAAGGGTGAGGAGTAAAAAGAATCCTACTCTCCGATATATACAATCCTAAGACTCAAAATAGTTTTCTTCTAGACTCAACAACGGCCAACAAACAAGGGGGCTCCTAAGGTCGTTCGAGGCTCTGATACCAACTTGTCACGCCCAAGATGCGACCCTATCCTAAAGGAACTCGAAGGTCCCACCAAGGATAGAAGCGCATCTTGGAGACGCTTTGCAAGGTGGATATCATTACATCAACATTACATTATAGTGGGGATACATACATAAGGCATAAAATGCCACACGAATACAACATCACATCATACAAGATCAACATCCGACTACGGATGAATCATAAACAGAAACTCAAACAATATCCACCCTGCTAGCCCAGGCTGCCGACCTGGAACCTATCCCCTGATCGAAGAAGAAGCAGAAGAAGAACTCCAACACAAGCAAACATCGCTCTCGCGTCATGATCATCGCATAACCTGTACACGCAAGCTGGTGGTGTAGTAATCTGTGAGCCACGAGGACTCAGCAATCCCATTACCATGGGTATCAAGACTAGCAAAGTTTAATGGGAAAGGAAGGGGTAAAGTGGTGAGGTTGCAGCAGCGACTAAGCATATATGGTGGCTAGCATACATAAATGAGGCGAGAAGAGAAACAAAGGCAGTCGTCAACTAGTAAAGATCAAGAAGTGACCTGAACCCTACTTCGTCGAGACATAACCCGAAACCGTGTTCTCCTCTCGATCAACCCGAAAAGAGACACTCACGATTCGCTTTACGGTTGGTGTATTTTAATTAAGATCAACCGGGTTTTCTACAATCGGACATTAACAAATTCCCATCGCCACATAACCGCGGGCACGGCTCTCGAAAGTTTATACCCTGCGGGGTGTCCCAACAAGCCCATGATAAGCTCTCGCGATCAACGAAGGATATTCCTTCTCCCGGGAAGACCCGATCAGTCTCGGAATCCGGCTACAAGACATTTCGACGACAATAAAACAAGACCAGCAAGACCGCCCGATCGTCGACAATCCCGATAGGAGCTGCACATATCTCGTCCTCGAGGCAACACGGATGAGACATCCTACGAGTAAAACCAAACCTCGAGTTGCCACGAGGGGCCCATGATCTACTCGGTTCGGGCCAGCACTTAGAGAAGCACTTGGTCGGGGGCTAAATAAAGATGACCCTTGGGTTGGCCGACCCAAGGGAAGGGTATAGGTGGTGGTGAGGCAAATGGTAAAACCAAGGTTGGGCCTTCTTTGGAAAAGTCTTATTCAAAGCGAACTGTCAAGGGGTCCCATAAATCACCCGACCGCGTTAGGGACGCAAAATCCGGGAACATAATACCGATATGGCTGAAACTAGGCGGCAAGAGTGGAACAAAACACGGGCATAAGGCCGAGCCTTCCACCCTTTACCAAGTATATAGATGCATTAATTAAATAAGATATATTGTGATATCCCAACTAGTAAACATGTTCCAACAAGGAACAACATCTCCATGTTCAACAAGGAACAAAACTTCATCTTCACTGCAACTAACAACGCTATAAGAGGGCTGAGCGAAAGCGGTAACATAGCCAAACAACGGTTTGCTAGGAAGGGACAAAGGTTAGAGGTTCATGGCAATTGGGATGGCTTGACAAGCAGGTAATAGGTAGCGCAGCATAGCGATAGAACAAAGCAACTAGCATAGCAATGATAGTAGTGAGATCCAGGGTAGCGGTCATCTTGCACGAAATCCCGCAAGGAAGAAGAGCGAGTCCATGAAGAAGATGAGCGGAAGTAGTCGAGCGAACCCTCACAATCGCAACATTACGGAACGAGAAGCAACACGGAAAGAAACAAACAACATGGTAAATGCACAAGCATAAACATGGCACGATGCACAATCAAATATGATGCATGTCGGTTTAATGAGGCATGGCATGGCAAAGTGCAACAAACAATACTACAAATTAAGTGGAGCTCAATATACAGCAGGTTGCATATTGACAAAACACCACATTGACATATTTAGTTTGATCTCGTTTAGGTACACAACAATATTAAATGTTTTAAACATGGCAAGGGTGGAGCATAATTAAACTAACTACTTAGGCAAGTTTAAATGAGGCGGAAATAAGAAACAACAATTAGGAAAATCCTCATGAGCAATATTTTAGATTCGGTACTGTTCTGCCCTATACACAATTTTAATGTTGTTAAACAGCAAAATAAAGTGGACCATGTTAAACTAGGCATTTTTCTACCCCATTTACATATAAAGAACATTTAATTCCGAGTTACGGTTATTTAGTTATGAATTAAAGCATTTTAACATGGCATATTAGCAAATTTAAATAAACAGCCTTTTAAACATTTTAACATGGGATGAAAGTGGCATATTATTAATCTACACAATTTTCTGAGCATTTTACATATAAAGTTTGTTTAAAACCGATGCTGATTAATCGGTTATTACATGCATGATGCTTAGGGGTTTTACGCAAAGCTGTAAATCTTGGATAAAATAGACAAATGTGAGCAGGGAAAAAAAACACTATCTGGGCCAAATCTCTGGGCGCAGGGCGGAGGGGAGGGCACTGGAGGCGCTCACCCATGGGCTCGGCCCAGACGGAAGGCGGCCCGTGGGAGGGCTGTGATGGGAGCGGGCCGGTGGGCTGGCCAGGCCTGGTCCCTCTGCGGACTGGGCCTGTGAGAGGCAGCCAGTTCGACACGATCAGCAGGCGCAGGCGAGTGGGACTTAGTGCAGACGAGGAAGAAAGAGGGCGCCGGTTCAGGTGAAGCGAGTCGGCGGCGCGGGCGACGAGAACTGCCGGATCTGGCGAGGCGGCGGAGGCGGGGCTTCGGCGGCGGGATCCGGCGAAGAGGGCCTCGGGGTTTCGTTCTCTGCCGAATCGAAGCGAAGCAGCTCAGCGGAGCAGCAGCAACAGCGAGCGTCTGGTGGGCGGCACGCCTCCTGGACCCATGCGAGGAGGAGGAAGGCAGCGCAGGCGAGCTCGTGCTTTCGAGCGCTGAAGATGGCGGCGGAGCTTGCCAGCGGGGAAGCGTGGCAGTCCGTGGTGGTTGGAGACGAGGCGAGGCGAGGCGAGAAGCAGAGGCCAACGGTAGGAGGCGAGGCGCTTCTCTGCTGGTTGATCGATGAGCAATGGCGGGGAAGCGAGAGGAGGTGGCGGGTCGAGAAGCAGGACTTGCGCGAGGGCGAGGCGAGGCGGCTCCTGGCGTCAATAGCGGGCTCCCTGCTAAAGGAAAGAGACAGGAAGGGAGGTGAGAGAGAGAGAGAGAGAAACGGGAGGAGCACGGGAAGATGAAGAAGGAGGCGTCGGAGCTCATCTCCTGCGAAGCTTGCCGGCGGTGAAGTGGCACAAGGCGAAGGGGATCGGTGAAGTGGCGCAAGAGGAGGAGCTCGGGGCTGCTCGGGCGCTCTGTTGCTTCTTGGGTGGCCAGCCGGAGGCGGCAGGAGGAGGAGGTGGTGGTGGGGTGGATCGAGGAGGAGGCGGTGGAATGGGGATCGAGGGAGACCGTTGGCCCGTGGGTGGCTGCGAGATGGATCAGGAAGATCCAGGAAGGAGGGGTTGGTCGGTGGCGGCGGAGGCAGGATGGATGGATTGGACTAGGGTTTGATTGGTATATATGGCATGTAGACTAGGCTTAGGGCTATCCGGTCCCTCCGATCGTGTCGGACGACACGGAATAAAAGGGTTAGGGACGAACAAATAAGACAACGGAGATGTTTTGTAGATGTTTGGGGATGATCCGTACACAGCAGTAATGACTGCCGGTTCGGGTTCGGGAGGTTTGGACGCCTTGAGGGTCTTGAGCAAAGAGTAGAGAGGGTCAAGCAGACGGACAAGAGGAATCGAAAACCCGATTGGTCTCGAAGCAGTCAGCCAAGCAAGGGGCAAGGGTTTTGTTGGTCTCGGAGAAAGAGAGAAAAGAGGGTCCAATTGGTGCGAGAGAAGGTCAACAAGGACAAGCGGTGCGACAAAAGATAAGCGGAGACAAAGAGAGAAACGGCAACTACAAACGATTACGAGGTTTTATGAAAATATGCAAATGCAATGCACATGATGCTATGAGACTAGAAGCATAACAAAAACAAAATGCAAAACAACAGACAAAACCCAACCACAACGGAAATAAAATATCGCATCTCCGGAAAAGGCAAGAGTTGGAGTTACGAATATGGAAAGTTGTATCTCCGGAAAAGGCAAGAGTGGGAGTTACGAATATACAAAAACAAAATGCAAAACAACTTCCGTATGTTAACTGTTGATCTCGAAACCTTGATATGATGTTGTTGAGTGGTTATGCTACCATTTTTGCAGGATGTCTCAAATCATTTTGAGCATTTACAGCCGTTATGCTGTCCGAGTCATCCCAGGTCTATAAATAGTCTGATGCATTGCAAATCCTTTCTTTCCGTTCCCGATGTTCTTTTGGTCAGAATAAGCACACTAACCAGTCAGTTGAGGTACTCTATTGCCTCGACATATATGTTGGAGCTATTATTATGACCCTAGGTGTTTTAGGGAGTCACCTAGTAATCCAGCCATGCTTTGTGTTCCCAGTGTGATGATTCTGGCCATCATTCTCGAAAGCATCCGTGATGCCACTTAGTAGTAGGTATTCTACTCACGGGTTTACGAACCGAGATTCACCCTACTTACCTCATGTTGATAGTGTTTGCTAGTTCCTTTAGGATATTAGTAACTGCGATAGTCCTCGAGGTCCGTGGTATTTCCTTCTTCCAAATACTATGAACCGTCTATGGCGAAGTTCCTCGCTGAACCGAAGGATCACAACCAAGGTGCTCTTGAGGAGTACTCCATTCCATATTGCGACTCTTCGGTTCTACCCATACGCATAGGTTATCCGGAAGAAACCTGTTGAACTTGATTCGACATACTAACCTATGCATCCACAACTCGAAAGTTATATGTTCCTCGAGTTGTTCCTCCTTAGTTGTATTCGACCCCGTCTATCAATTGATAGTCAAGGGTATGTGTGCGATCGTGTTTATCGATGCCTATTATCCTTGTGGTGCGTCGAGCCATTCTATTACGGAATGACTAGGAGAAACAAACTCCGATACCTTGTCCATTTCTAGGATTGGGTCAAAGCAGTTGTATTCCACAGATCAAAATGCCAATCCAGGTTTTGATTCTGTTCTACCTCGGAGTATTACCCCTTTATGTCGGGATTGTCATGAGAATTGCACCATTTCTCATGAATTCTTGACGTAGTGATACTTCTCGCTATCATTATTCATTCCTCGGTTCCGTGTTGTTGTAACCGGAATACCGACAAGTGAACTGTGATGTGTGAAATCGATACTCCTAGCAACCTCGTTGCTTGGTAGTTAATGGACAATATTCTCATTCTTAGTGTGTTGGTTATTGAATCATCATCCTAAGATTGATCATGCTACCTAGTCCTTATTCTGGTGCACTCTTTGACCAATGAGTTAGGATTATATCAATCCCTTGCTCTTTGATCATATCGTCTTGCCCTGAAAAGTAAGATTGCTCTCGAGCTTAGTAATATATCGGTGGTTCGTGACTTTCCAAATATCTTCTTGGAAGTGTTACCAGGTTGTCACCTGACCGCTATGTTGAGTTCGTGATCATATTGGTTATCCTCTAAACCACCCATTCTCCAAGAATCTGTGTTGGATATCCCTGGACTAGTTGGTTGAGCTAGACAACAACTTGAAGAGTTGGAAGATAAAGCTTTGCTTAACTTAGTTCATCTCTAAGGGATATCTTCTGTGCGTGTGTGTGTTGAAGAAAGATGATATCTCCATTGATTGGTCCTCGTGATCAGTTGTTGGATCTATTGCCTTGTCAAAACTTTGACTTGAGTATGGGCTATTGTCAAGTCAAATCTGTACCAACGATGCTCGTAATGTTGTCTTACTCGTGGTTGATCCCTCGAGCATACACCATTACATCTTTTGGTCTGACCAATACTATCACCGTGTTCACATGATGGTGGAAATACGGTGATATGGAAATTACGATGAGTTGTTGTTGAGCCCATCGCAGCATTTTGTCTCCCCATGATTCATGTTGAACATCAACCTAGTGTTGGAAACTTTGTAAGCAATGCCTTCGTGTTCCGTTCATGAAGCTTATGCTTGGATGAAAGAAGTGACTTCCTCAATTCATGTGATTTAGGTGTAAGTTGCCGCCATGAATTTGAGAAAGGTTTGTTTTGTTTCCTCTGGAATCATCCCAAGTCAGTCATGCATGTGCGATGTATTCTATGGTCTGATAGACTGATCATCTTCATTTCATATGAATTTCCTAGCACATCAAGCCACTGATTGGTTTGTTCGAGGAAAAGGAGTTGTTGTGCGAATACTAGTTCATGCTAAAGATTCCAATATCCTCGAAGATGGTTCCCCACCTGAACTCGGTAATGTTTTATTATAAGACTACTACGTGGTCATGCTTGTCTTGGACAGCGTGTTCATGGGTTTGTAGCAGAACCAGCTCATGCTTTGGAGCTTGCTATCGTAGTTCATTTCCCAAGAATCTCGCAACGTCATCTCGTCGATTTGTGTTGCAAACTTTCATTTCTCTTTCTAGATTTGATGAGTCTGGAATGTCCTGACACCAACCAGATCTGAATCTCAGGCAGATATGATGGTTGGGTCATTTCCAGTATTTGGATTTTGTTCCCAGCTCACACCCGTCATTGTGTCAGCCTGCCATAGGTCCCATTCATTTCTGATGATAAGCAAAAATCATCCTTTTGCGTTGTCTTCAACAAGGTAGTCCGCATCATCCATTCGAATCCGGATGTGTCCTTCCTTTGAACTCCGCCAAACGATCGTTTGTGATTGCCTTAGGCTGGTATAAAGAGTCTCTATGATCTCTGAATCAAGGTAATTCTTTTTGCCACTTAAGGGGATATATCTACGAGTCACCTCTTCTAAGATGTCTCGTTATGTTATTATGGCAACTCAACTCCTCACTACGTTGACAACTGTTCACCACCTTCTTAAGTGTGGAATTGTTGTCTACCTAGTGAACCTTTGTCATCCATTTCACTCCATCCCTTTGGATGTGTGCCTCGTGTCTCAGCTCGAGAGATGTTGCTATGCCTCATTCCGTGAGTTGATCGTGAGTTGCTCGATCTTTAAGAAGATCAATTCCTGCAGAGTTCCTCTCTGTCGTTGTCGTGTTGGATGAAGTTCTCGAAAGCAAAGACGTCAAGATCATTATGAAGCAATGAATCAAAATCTTAGGAAGGACAGTTGGATCGTGAAGATCGTGCTAGCTTGTGACCCTCTGACTTCTTACCTCAAGTCTTGAATCTCGGGACGAGATTCTTGTTTAGTGGGGGTGAGGTGTCACAGCCCCAGATCGGCCTTGCTTGACTTTGCTTGCTCATCTTGTCATCATGTTTAAATTCCTAAGAAACTTGAAATGGGGATTGCCTAAACCCTAGCATTAAAGGAATCCACTAGGTTCAACTAAAATAATTTCAGTGAATCCAAATGGCTTTCAAAAATGTCCATCATTTCTAGAAAATGCTAGAAACAATAACCAGAGGTGTTGCATATTTTTCCATGACATATTTGGTCACTGAATTAAATCATTTAGTATTTGCAATTGGGCATTTAAATGCTATATATTATTTTAAGTGCTCAATTAATTCTGAATTTAAGTGTGGGCTATTAGGAATAATCCCAACAAAGCCCACAATTATTTGCAGGATTTTGGAAGCGTTTTAGTATTTTAATAAAGCCCAACAGTTCTTGAAGAATTAGAAAACAAAAATAAGAGAGAAAGAGACTTACGGCCTTACAGTAGGCCACCAGCAGCCAGCCCACCGAGAGGCCAACCCACCTCGCTGCCCGCTCTTGTGCAGCCAGTGCAAGTCATCTTCTCCACCGCGCCCGAGGAGGGCAGGCGTGTGCCCGGCGCGCCGGCCACCTCCCCTGCGTCGTGCCCCCCGACGCTCTGGGCGATTCTCGCGGCGCCACAGCGCCCTGGAACCCCTCGCGCTCTCCCTCGCTCCTCCCCTCCTCTGCTCTCTCTCCCACACGCGCCCGGCCAGGCTCGTCGTCGCCGACGCTGTTTGCCACGGCCACCGTGCTCCCTCGCCTCCCGACGCGCCAAGAAGCCCGCCGTCGACCTCTCGCCGTCTCGGCCAAGCCACGCGGCGGAAGAGCC
Source organism: Aegilops longissima (assembly GCA_021605205.1). Taxonomy (NCBI): domain Eukaryota; kingdom Viridiplantae; phylum Streptophyta; class Magnoliopsida; order Poales; family Poaceae; genus Aegilops; species Aegilops longissima. Next base: position 292,167,359 of record CM038679.1, on the reverse strand, counting down.
CTGCAGCGTCGTCCCGTCCTCATCTTCAACCTCCCGCGCGGCAACCTCGCCGTGGATTCGCGGACTCGGTCGTCCCGACCTCATCGACTCGCCGCCGAGTTCACTGTGAGCTCCTTCCGTTTCCCCTCCTTTGCTTTGTTTGTTCCGTGCCACAACACCCCGCCCGCGTGCCCGAGCACCGCCGCCCGCCATAGCCGCCCAGCTTCCTTGCCCGAGCCCCTCGCCCGAACCGTGGCACGAGTGCTACGGTGGCCCGTGGGTGCCATCTAGGCCACCGGCTCCTTCCCTACCGCCCTGCAGCCCGCGTCGCACCGGCCGAAGCTCCGGCCGCCGTCGGTCGACGCTGCGGTCATCTCCGCCACCCAGACATGCCACTTCCACCATCCAAAGCCCCCGGCGAAGCTCCCTAGCGCGCCACCAAGCAAGCGGCCGTGGCGGAAGCAACCGGCGGCGATCGCCGCCGTGCCTTTGCTTAAGCGCCGGCGATTAATCGCCGGCTAACCCGTCATTAGCTGCCTAACCATCCTATTAACCACCTGACCCACAGACAGCGGGCGCACTGTTTAATTAACGGCTAAAGAAATTAGTTAGAATTAGTCTAATCGGTGGACCACGCGTCGGCATTGACCATCTTGGCGTGGCCTTTCGACAAGGCCCACTGTCGGTGACACTAGGCAGCACTGGCTCGCTGACATGCGGGACCCACGCATCAGGGTTGACCCGGGGCAGCCCTGTTGACCTGCTGACGTCACAGTGACGTAGTGCTGACGCCATAATTCTTTTTCTGGATTAATTTTAATTCAGGAAATTTCAGAAATACCCCAAACTTCTAAAATTCATAGTAAATCAACCGTAACTCCAAATGAAATATTTTATATATGAAAAATTATCAGAAAAATTCAAGGAATCCATATGTACCATTTTCATGCATGTTTGAACAATGTTGTCCTCTGTTTTGGACAAAAAAATAAAGGGCATTTAAATAATCATATATGGAGTTGGAATTTGAATCATGTATTCAAACCAACTTCATTTAAATCATAGCTAGATGCATTAGCTCAAATCAACAGCATATTGCCATGTCACATTCATGCATCATATTGTGCATTGCATTGATTGTGCTTCTTCTTTGTTTGTCGGTGATTGTTCCCTCTCGATAGACGTGGGTTCGACGATGAGTTCGATGACACCGATGAAGAACTATATTATCTTGAAGTGCCGTGCAAGCAAAACCCCTTGTTCATTCCGATACAATCCCACTCTCTCTCCTGCTCTCTTTTACTGCATTAGGACAACAACGTTTCAACTGTTACATGCTGCGGTAGTTGAACCCCTTTCCTTTGCATGACCTGTCATTGCCAAAGTAAATAGATGAAACCCACTAGCATGAGTAGGAGTTGTTTGAGCCTGATGTGCCTACTCATACATGCTTGTTTGTCATGCACTCATTGCTTAGAGTTGAGTCAGTCCGATTCATCGGGATGAATCGGAGGTGTGTGAACATGTCCTCTGTGTGTAAGCTAAGTGTATGAACACGATTTGGTAAAGGTAGCGGTGAGAGTCCATGTAGGAGTACATGGTGGGTTGTCTCATTGCAGCCGTCCTCGAGAACTGAGTTACGTGTTTGTGATCCATGAGCAGTTACTACCACACATTGGGTTCCGTAACTCGACCCTCTCGACTTATTAATCAACTTGATCTCTCGTCCGGGAGTTGCAACTAGTTTACGGTGTTTGTAGGTAGTGTTAGTAATCTACCAAGTGGCACCCGATGCAGGTGGGATTGGGACAGACTTAGGCCTGATGTACGGTGTACCAAGTGGCACCTGGTTGGTGGGCTTGGGAACCCTACTCACATCGTTTGGGGCCGTGGCGACACCCGGCGGATCTCCTTGCGGATGGAACCGAATAGGCGATAAACACGGACGAGAGACTTGTGTGGTTAGTCGGTCGTGGCCGACTCCTCGCTTTGGCTTCCGCTTGAATGTTGCCGAGGTACATGGCGTGTCTGAGGCGATAAGTGGCGAGGCGTGTGTGAAGAAGTACACCCTGCAGGGTTATCATTATCTATTGAATAGCGGATTCCTCGGATATGGAAACTTGGACCCTTGCATAGTTCATAGACAAGTGAAAGTGGATACTCTAAAATCGCAAGATAAGCGTGAGTGCTATGGATGGCGTTCTCGTAGGGAGATGGGGGCGGATCCATAGTGGTGTATTGATATGGTGAATATGTGGACTCGTGTGCGCCACCTCAAAAGAGTTACTTGCGATCGTAGTTTAGGATAGCCACCGAGTCAAAGCTGGCTTGCTGCGGTCAAACTCCACCACCCCTTTGTTGATAATGATGCATATGTAGTTAGTTCGATGTAAGTCTTCTTTGAGTACATTTGTACTCACGTTTGCTTATTTTATGTTTTGCGAGAGACGTCGGTCTACTTGATAGTTCAGCGTGGACTTGACGTTTAGCTTGTTACCTCATCTACGATCTTGTGCCCTGGCGGATCGGTAGATAGTCGGGCTTCTCGGCCTTTTTCATTTGTAGATGTCGTACTCAGACATGTTAAGCTTCCGTTTGTGCTTTGACTTGTATGCTTTGAATGTTGGGTCATGAGACCCATGTTTGTAATATCTCGCTCCTCGGAGCCTAATGAATAAATACTTTGAGTCGTAGAGTTATGTTGTGATGCCATGTTGTATTTACACATATTGACCATATTGTGTGTATGTTTGAAATGCTTGGTATGTGTGGGATCCGACAATCTAGTTGTTTATCCTTGGCAGCCTCTCTTATGGGGAAATGTAGTCTAGTGCTTCTGGCGATAGTAGTCCGCTTCTGACCGGTTCACGGAGTCCTGCTAGCCCAAAGACTACTACGCTGGACACTTGGCTGGCCAACATGTGTTTCACTTCGTTCTGTATTCATCCTTCGGGAAATGTCACTTGGTGACATCCGAGTCTGCCTAGCTCTGCTATGCCGGGTTCCCGGAGTCCTGTTAGCCAGTGCTACAGCCCGGATTCACACGCTTTGACCGACATGCTCGATGTGATTCATGTATGCCTGTTCCCATGGGTTAGTGCCGCTTTGGGTTCATGACTAGCCATGTCGGCCCGGGTTCTCTGTCATATGGATGCTAGCGACACTATCATATACATGAGCCAAAAGGCACAAATGGTTGTCACATCCCAGTTAGATCAATGCATTAGGGTGTGCATCATGTTTAAATTTGATCTGAATTTGAAATGGGAAGGCAGAAACCCGAACACCCCCCTTAATTCAACTAGGGTTTACTAAAATTATTTCAATGAATCAAATGCCCTTCAAAATGCTCATCCTCTTTGCTTTGGTTCGAACCTATGTCAAAGGAGGTGGATCATTTTCTAGGTCAACCAAAGGCCCTTGGATTAATTCACAAGTTTTGAACTTGAGCATTTTAAATTATACAAAATATTTTAAATGTTCAAAAATTGCCAAACCAAAATGTTTCATGTTGGAAATATTCCAACAAGGGACCAGGAGCATTTTGGTGATTTTTAAAACAGTTTTGGTATTTTAGAAAACCCCACAAAGTTGCAGGAAATTAGAAAAAGATTAAAAAGCAGAAAACCTTACAGACGCCCTGCCGGCCCACTGCTGCCCAGCCAGCAGCCAGCGCCAACAGCTGCTTGGCTCGGCTTGAGCGAGCAGCCAGTGCTTCGGCGGCGGGCACCGCTTGGTGCCACGCACTGTCGCCGCCTCGCCGCTCCTCTCGCCGGTGTCGACGAGGACCGACCCTCTCCCTCCGAACCCCTGGACACTCCTCTCCTCCCGGATCATCTCCCTCGCTCTCCCCCATCTTGGCCGACGCCACGCCGCCGCACCACCGCCGTAGTCGTGCTCCCCGCCGTCCGTGCTCCTTCGCACCATGTCCAGGAGCTCCGCCGCACTCCACTACCCCTAGCCAGCCGAGTCCCGCTCGCTCTAAGTGCCCCGAACCCATCTAACCGACCTCGACCGAGCTCGCCGTCGCCGGAGATCCCTTTCGTCGCCGCCGTCGCTCCGGTTCATCCCCGACCTCGACAAGGCTTTCTACACGTCGCCCGTGAGCCTACCTAACTCCCCTTCCCTCTCTCTCGCGCCCTCGAGCAACGTAGCAACCGAGCCACGTTCACCCGCACCCGCCGCCGTGGAGCTCATCGCCGAAGTGCCCCCGGTCACTCTCCGGCCACCCCATGGTGTCCGTTGCACTCACCGCATCCCAACGGGTCTGGCCATGCACTTCCCGCACCTCGCCGAGCCCTCTAACCTCAAGCCCGTCGTTGGCCGAACCCCGGCGGCCGCCTAGCTCGTCGCCGGCGCCAACTCCGGCCACCCCGACCCCAACTAACCCCTCCAATAGACGCGGGTTGCTCCCAGCTACCCGTAGCTACCTTCCGCGACTCGTTTGGTCGCCGGAATCACCAAACACACTTCCTCCGCCGTGTCGGGCTCGCCGGCGGCTAGTCGTCGGTGCAGCCGACGTGGACATTGACCACTGCGGCCCGCGTTGACCCCGACAGGTCACTGACAAATGGGGCCCAGCCCTGCTAACTAAATAGGTTAGTTTTAATTAAACTTTAGTTAAGTTAATTACCCCGACATGCGGGACCCACTCGTCAGTTTGACCTGGACGTCCTGTTGACTCGACGTCATCTTTGACGCATGGTGGCGCATTAATTCAAATTCTGGATTTATTTTGATATAGTAAATTCGAATATAATTCAAATTTCAAATGCCTATAACTTTTAATCTATAACTCCAAATGCAAAGATTTATATATGAAAAATTATCAGAAAAATCCACTCTATCCATTGGTACAGGTTTCATGCATGTTAAAGCAAGTTAACTATGCTGTTTAACCAGAATAAGATATTGCACCATTAGGACTAACCCAAATGAGCTATCATTTGAATCCTTGATTCAAATGAGTTCATTCCGTTATTTCAGCTTGCATTAGGCCAACACACATCCATATTGCCATGTCATAGCATGCATCATATTGTTGCATATTGTCATGTGTGTTTATTTTCGGTGTGCTTTCATGATAGGTTACGCTTCGAGGATAACCTCGACTATCCATCTGAAGGCGTTACTCTACCCAGTTCCATCGGGCAAGCAACCCGTTGATCATTTCGATACAAACCCATGTTCTCGCTTCTGCTCTCGTTTACTGCATTAAGACAACGTGATTCAAACTGTTGTGTGATGCGGTAGTTGAACCCACTTCCTTTGCATGACCTGTCATTGCCACAGTAACTAGATGAAACCCACTAGTATGTGTAGGAGTTGATTGAGCCATGTTTGTGATTCCTACCATGCTATGCTTGCTATGCTTAGAGTTGTGTCGAGTCCGCTCATCGGGATGATGAACTGGAGTGAAAGGTTGTGTTGGTTCGAGAGTGAAAGTGTTGAACACGATTTGGTAAAGGTATCGATGAGAGGCCATGTAGGAGTACATGGTGGGTTGTTTCATTGAAGCCGAACTTAAGAACTGAGATCTGTGTTTGTGATCCATGAAACAGTTACTACCACACATTGGGATCCTTAATTGACCCTCTCGGCTTCTTAACCACCCTTGTTCTTGGTCCGGGAGTTGCAAGTAGTTTCTGGTGTTTGTAGCATGCTGGGGGCCGCACGCAACGCTGACCTTAGGGGTGGGTTGTGTTGCGGTAGGCACGTGGCCGGTGTCCGAAAGTGCCGTTTGGTATCTCGGGAACCCTGCACACATCGTTCGGGCTGTATGGGAAACCTCGGCGGACTCCTGCGGATGGAACCGAATAGGCGATAAAACCGGACTAGGGACTTGAGTGTTTAGGTAGGCTGTGGCCGACACCCACGTTGGGCTTCCGCTTGAAGGTTGCCGAGTACATGTCGTGTAGCGGCGATAAGTGGTGAGCGTGTGTGAAGAAGTACACCCCTGCAGGGTTAACTATGATCTATTCGAATAGCCGTGTCCACGGAGAAGGACTTCTGGGTTACCTATATCAGTTCATAGGCAAGTAAATGGATACTACTAAAAGCCTCAAGATAAGTGTGAGTATCGTGGATGGCCCTCTCGTGGGATGACGAGGGAGGATCCACGATGGAGTATTGTGATGGTGATTAGTGGACTCGTGTACGACAAATGCTTTACAAAGTGGTGTCACGTAGGATAGCTTAGCCAAGAGTCAAAGCTGGCTTGCTGCAAATAACTCCACTTCCTTCCTTGAGAATGTGCATGTATGATAGGATTATGTGGTAAGACTTCTTGAGTACCTTTGTACTCATGTTTGTAATTAATGTTTTTCAGAGGACAATACTACCCCCTCCGACGGATTCTATGTAGATATTGACTTCGACGAGTGAACTAGCCACCCAGGTGGCGATCTAAGACTTGTGAAGGGCCATTGTAGATAGAAAGGCTCCAACAAGCTTTCTTTCTTTCTAGAGTCTGTACTCAGACTAGTTTGCTTCCGCATGTGCTTGTATGATTGTATGACTTGAGTGTTGGGTCATGTGACCCTACCTGTATGACTATGTTAAGTATGGCTCCTCGAGCCTCTTAAATAAAGTACTTGAGTTGTAGAGTTTTGTTGTGATGCCTTGTTGTATTTACTCATATCGGGCATATTGCGTGTATGATTGAAATGCTTGGTATGAGTGGGATCCGACAAACTAGTTGTTTATCCTTGGCAGCCTCTCATATGGGGAAATGTAGTTTCGTGCTTCTGGGCGATAGTAGTCCGCTTCTGACCGGTTCACGAGTCCTGCTAGCCCAAGCACTACTGCTTGGACACTTGACCTGGCGGCATGTGATTCATTTCGTTCCTATGTCATCCTTCGGGAAATGTCACGCGGTGGTATTCGAGTCCTGCCTAGCCTGCTATAGCCGGGATACGGAGTCTCATAGCCAGTGCTACAGCCCGAATTCATCGTTGATGACCGACATGCTCAAGTGATTCATGTATGCCTGTCCCCATAGGTTAGTGCCGCTTTGGGTTCACGACTAGCCATGTCGGCCCGGTTCTTTGTCATGTGGATGCTAGCGACACTATCATATCGTGAGCCAAAAGGCATAAACGGTCCCGGGCCATGGTAAGGTGACACCCGTGGGAATACCGTCGTGAGGCCGCAAAGTGATATGAGGTGTTACCAGCTAGGTCGATGTGACTTGGAATCGGGGTCCGACAGCGTTGGCATCGAGCGGGGCTGCTGTGGGTTCGCTAAGCCAAACTGGTGAAGTTGAGTCTAGAAATGCTTTAGTTATATGTAGGGAATTGATTGTGGGAGGAGCGTAAGGCTCTTTTACTTCTTTACCTTATGCCCTCGATCCGAGTCATCCTCTTCTCATTCGGCGTGGGTATAGGACTAGGCTCTCTTCTCTCTATCGGGTTCCCGTGTTACTAATCCGTAGTAACTTATAGGATTGTTGGTTACATCCTCGATTCGGTGCTACTAAATTTTAGTATGCTATCAATTGAACCGAACCTTGTTATGATGTTGTTGAGTGGTTTTGCAATCTGTTTTGAATGTCTCAAATCTGATTTTGAGCATTTACAGATGTTATGCTGCCCGATTTTCCTAGAAATTCTAATGCCTTTGCATTGTGGCTGTGCTTTCAGATGGCCACCGTCCCCGTAACCAAGTGGTTCGCTGACCCGTTGCATTGATGTGTGTGGTCACACGGCAATGCTGGTTAGTGATGATTGAGTCTGTTATCGATGGTATCCTGAATATACCGTCGAGGAGCAGTTTAGGGATTTCAATCAAAGCCAATACCTATGCACGGTCCGGTTTATCCATCTTATCCCGAGCTCTTGAGCCACTTCATCGTTCTTATGGGCTCGGAATCACTATTGGAATGTCGTGCAAGATGCAGCCTATTCCATGATGACTATTATTCGAGCTGCGCTCGCTTTGTGGGCAACACGATTTTCGCTATATGTCGGCATCCTCCACTGGGCGCATGGCTACCTTCGTGGTTTGTACAGCGATGCATCCCATGAGGACTCACTCCTTCCCACTACTCTTGAGATCTTTGGAGGACAAGGACCGTGAGAACCGGGCCTTGCGTATGGAGCTTTTAATGCCCGTTCGACCTTTGGGCTACTCTGACTAGGTTTGCACCTGCCGTGCAAGCCGGATATATGGACATGAGGGACTTGTACCCTGTGCGGGCGAGTCTGCCAGACTTTATGGAGTGGCGTGAGGTTGGAGGCATCACTCCTCCTCGTGGGCCTCGTCTGCCACCGTTTGTTGGACCACGGCCACATCCGAGTCCTTATGGTCCACAGGCCCCACAGATTTATGCTTCCGGGACGATCATGTTCCACTTCGAGCTTGGGTGGTGATTTCTATGAGGACTACTATGGAGCTGCCTGAGATAGTAGTAGTATTCCTAGTATGGTAATAGTTGTGTTTCCACCGTCCTGCGTGACTCGTGGAATACGACTTAGTGTGTATCGTTCCGGAAGTGTAGAACAATAATGTATAGGAGTTGGAATGCTTCCGATGAGATGTAACGCCTTTCCTTATAGTTGTACTCCGTCAGGCTTGTACTAAACTATGAATGGTGTGTATGACCGTTGGTATATATATATATGACAGTCTTGTAATACCATGTCATACGGATGAACATCTTTGCATTCCATGCTATCCATTACCTTCCGCACTTCCTTGTTAAATTCTGCCATCCTGGTTTAAACCTTTGCTTTGTCTCCCGGGATGGTCAACACTGCATAACACTCCTGCTGCTCGGAGCGGGGAGAAGCCATGCAGCCGAAATGTGAATCTGCCGAACCGCCATCTTTGGCCGAGGTGATCTTTGCAAGCGAGCGCAATAAGCGTGAAACCAACCGCCATTGGAGCGGATTGAACAAAACACCGCACGCCAGCCAAGAAGCGATGTGGTTTCACTCAACGACTTCGTCAAGCTGTATCCCCAAAATTCAAATACTCCGTCGAGCCTCTCGACGCGGATGATTGGCTCCGCGGCATCCACCACAAGCTGCGTCCGCCAGCGTGGCTGAGGCCGACAAGGTTACCTTTGCGCTTATCATCTTGAAGGCCCCGCTAGCCTCGGTGGGAGAATTATGAGGCTATCGTCCGGTTGGACAAGTTACAACTTGGGCTGAATTGATTGCCGCCTTCCGTGAGCATCATATTCCAGAAGGTCTTATGGACCGCAAACGTGAGGAATTCTGCAATTTCACCCAAGGTAGGCTGACAGTGGATGCCTACAGCCGTGAATTTGGGAGGTTAGCACGTTATGCTCCCGAAGAAGTTTCTACCGATGCCAAGAAGCAGGCAAGGTTCCTCAAGGGACTTAGCCCTGAGCTACGCCGAGATCTCCGTCTGCATGAGTGTACCTGTTTCCCGAAGCTAGTCAATAAGGCTATCAGCGCCGAAACTGGGCAGACTGATTTTGAGGCTTCATGCAAGCACATCCGTGACTCTGGATCGTCATCCGGTTCTGGATCCCAGAAGCGCCGGGTTTGGGTTCCAAATACTGCCCTACCACCCAGGTTCACCCCGAGGCCATCCTTCGAGGCGCCTCGCCCCAACCAGCAGTATTTTCCACCCAAGACTTATGGAGGCCCCACTGCTAATGCTGCTCCACGTCCAAATGTGATAACTTGCTTCAAGTGTGGAGAGACGGGCCACTATATCCGAGAGTGTCCCCGAACAACCCCAATCAAGTTGGAAAGTCTCATTGGCGCGGCAAGCCAGCGGAAAGGTGCCCTATGCTAAACCAGTTGCCACAGCTCGTGGCCATGTCAATTATGTTTCTGCTGAAGAGACCTATGAGGATCCCAACGCCGTCCTCGATGCGCTTCTTGTTAATTGCCATCCGCAACCGTTTTTTGATCTTGGAGCATCTCATTCATTTATTTCGAGAGCTATGCTCGATTGCACAACACCACATTCGTGACATGCCTACCTCCATGGAAATTCAAACTCCTGGTTCTAGATGGCAAACCTCTAGAATAAGTCATGGGAATGAAATTCTTGTCGACAGATTAGTCTTTCTTGCATCTTTAATAGCTCTTAAGTCCTCGGACATAAACATCATCTTGGGTATGGGTGGATGTCACCCATTATGCTAAGATTGATTGCTCTACTAGAACTGTTCAACTTACCCATCCTTGGGCAAGGCGGTGAATGTTTTAACCCGAGTGTCTAAGCGCCAGACTTTACTCCTTAAATGCCAACCCCTTCGGACCTCGAAGATATTTCGGTAGTCCGTGATTTCCGGATGTCTTTCAGAGGAACTGCCGGTGTTCCACCGACAGGATGTCGAGTTCGTGATAGATCTTGTTCCCGGAACCGTCCCAATCTCTAGAAGACCTTATAAGATGGCACCCCTAGAACTAGCTGAACTTAAGAAACAACTCGATGAGTCCTTGCAAAAAGGTTTCATCCGTCCTAGTTCATCTCCATGGGCTTGCCCCGTCCTCTTCGTCAAGAAGAAGGATGGTACGGATCGGATGGTTGTAGATTACCGACCTGTCAATTTGGTCACTATCAAGAACAAGTATCCGCTCCCCAGGATCAACGATCTGTATGATCAGCTCGCTGGGTCCTCAGTCTTCTCCAAGATGGATTTGAGGTTGGGCTACCATCAAATCAAAATCAAGAACGGGACATTCCCAAAAGCGGCCTTTGTTACTCGTTATGGCGATCGAGTACACCGTCATGTCCTTCGGATTAACCAATGCTCCAGCCACCTTCTCTCGGTTAATGAACTCAATCTTCATGGAGTATTTGGATAAATTGTGCGTGGTATACCTCGATGATATACTCATCTACTCCAAGAATGAGGAAGAACATGCCGAACACCTAAGGCTAGTATTGATGAAACTTGAGAGCACCGCCTTTATGCCAAATTCTCTAAGTGTGAATTCTGGTTACCGCGAAGTGACCTATCTAGGACATGTAATCTCTGGTAAGGGCATTGCTGTCAATCCCGAAGCGAGTTCAAGCCGTCCTTGATTGGACTCCACTGAATCGGTCAAGCAAGTTCGGAGTTTCCTCGGTTTAGCGAGCTATTGCCGCCGCTTCGTCGAGAATTTCTCTAAGGTTGCTAAACCTCTAACCGAACTCCTCAAGAAAGATAAAAGGTTCGAATGGACGCCACAGTGTGAGTTCAGTTTTCAGGAACTGAAAAGACGCCTGACATCTGCTCCCGTACTTGTTCCACCAGATTTCTCTAAGGACTTTATTATCTATTGCGACGCCTACGCTTCTCGACAGTTGCGTCCACATGAGGATAACTATCCCACCCACGATCTAGAGCTTGCAGCAGTGGTTCATGCACTCAAAACCTGGCGACATTATCTTCTGGGTAATCGTTGCGAAATCTACACTGATCACCAAAGTCTGAAATATATCTTCACCCAACCGGATCTGAATCTCAGGCAAAGACGTTGGGTCGAGTTGATTACAGATTTCGACTTAGGAATATCCTACACCCTGCAAGGCCAATGTCATGGTGACGCACTAAGTCGCAAATCTTATTGTAATAATTTGATGTTACAACAAAGTCAACCATTTCTCCACGAGGAATTTTGTAAGCTTAATCTTCACATTGTTCCTCGAGGATTCCTTTCCACCCTGGTGGCGAAACCTGACCTCACGGATCGAATCATAGCTGCTCAAAGAAGATGATAGAGGATATCTCGGATCAAGGAGAACATTGCTAGCGGAGCTGCTAAATGTTTCTCCATAGATGAACGAGGTGTGGTCTTCTTTGAAAACCGCTTGGTGGTTCCCAAGAAACAACAGCTACGGAAACTGATCCTTAAGGAAGCGCATGACTCTCCTCTCACCATTCATCCCGGTAGTACTAAAATGTATCAAGACCTCGCCAGAGGTTTTGGTGGACTAGGATGAAGAGAGAAATCGCTCAATACATTGCTAATTGCGACGTACGTCGTCGAGTTAAGCAGAGCATCAACGGCCTGCTGGTACCCTTCAACCTTTGGAAATTCCTGAATGGAAATGGGATAAAATCGGTATGGATTTCATTACGGGTTTCCCAGGACCAAGAGAGGGAATAATGCTATCTTCGTTGTCATCGATCGTCTTTCCAAAGTAGCCCATTTCCTACCCGTTAAGTGAGAGTATAACCGCTAGCCAGCTAGCTGATTTGTACATCTCTCGAATATTGTCTCTTCATGGTGTTCCATTAGAGATTAACTCAGACCGTGGAAGTCTCTTCACCTCTCGATTTTGGGTAAGTTTCCAAACGCTATGGGAACTCGTCTCTCCTTTAGCACCGCTTTCCATCCCCAATCAAGTGGTCAAGTAGAGCGAGTCAATCAAATCCTAGAGGATATGCTTGAGCTTCATCATCTCTTTCGGCATGAATTGGGAGAAATGCCTTCCATTCGCCGAGTTTCGCTTATAACAATAGTTATCAAGCCAGCTGGGCAAAGCCCCTTCAAGTTCTTTATGGACGGAAATGTGAATGCCTCTTAAGCGGTGAAACCGGGAGAGACAACTCTTTGCCCGGATATGATTCAGAAGCGAAGAGCAGGTTCGCGTTGTTCGTGAGAAATTGAAAACAGCCCAATCTCGTCAAAAGAGCCAATATGACCGCAAGCATAAGCCTATGGCTTATGAAATTGGCGAAAGGCTTACCTTCGGTTACCCTTTGAAGGAACCCATCGATTGGTATCAAAGGCAAGTTGGCTCCTCGTTACATTGGACCCTTTCGCATTCTTGCCAAGCGAGGAGAAGTTGCCTACCAATTGGAACTACCTCCGCATCTTTCCGAGTCCATGATGTCTTCCACGTTTCCCAACTCAGCGTTGCTTCTCGGATCCTATCCGTGGAGTGGACCACAAGCGCTTGATCTCCAAGATAACCTCACCTATCGAGAATATCCCGTTCGTATCCTCGATCAAGCCGAGCGTACCACTCGACGTTGGAATATCAAGTTTCTAAAGGTTCAATGGTCAAACCATTCCGAGCAAGAAGCAACTTGGGAAAGGGAGGATCGTCTTCGACTTGAGTATCCCACCTTTTTCGCAACAGATCCTAAATCTCGGGACGAGATTCTTTTGAGTGGGGTTGAGTTGTCACATCCCAGTTAGATCAATGCATTAGGGTGTGCATCATGTTTAAATTTGATCTGAATTTGAAATGGGGAAGGCAGGAAACCCCAGAACACCCCCTTAATTCAACTAGGGTTTACTAAAAATTATTTCAATGAATCCGAAATGCCCTTCAAAATGCTCATCCTCTTTGCTTTGGTTCAGAACCTATGTCAAAGGAGGTGGATCATTTTCTAGGTCAACCAAAGGCCCTTGGATTAATTCACAAGTTTTGAACTTGAGCATTTTAAATTATACAAAATATTTTAAATGTTCAAAAATTGCCAAACCAAAATGTTTCATGTTGGAAATATTCCAACAAGGGACCAGGAGCATTTTGGTGATTTTTAAAACAGTTTTGGTATTTTAGAAAACCCCACAAAGTTGCAGGAAATTAGAAAAAGATTAAAAGCAGAAAACCTTACTCGACGCCTCGCCTGCCCACTGCTGCCCAGCCAAGCAGCATGGCCAACAGCTGCTTGGCTCGGCCAGCAGCAGCCAGTGCTTCGGCGGCAGGCACCTTCAGTGCCACGCACCTGTCGCCGCCTCGCCGCTCCTCTCGCCAAATTGTCGACGAGGACCGACCCTCTCTCCTCCCGAACCCCTGGACACTCCTCTCCTCCCGGATCATCTCCTCGCTCTCCCCATCTTGGCCGCGCCACCGCCCGACCACCGCCAGAGTCGTGCTCCCGCCGTCCGTGCTCCTCCGCACCATGTCCAGAGCTCCGCCGACTCCACTACCCCTAGCCACCGAGTCCCTTCGCTCTAAGTGCCCGAACCCATCTAACCGACCTCGACCGAGCTCGCCGTCGCGGAGATCCCTTCGTCGCCGCCGTCGCTCCGGTTCATCCCCGACCTCGACAAGGCTTTCTACACGTCGCCCGTGAGCCTACCTAACTCCCCTTCCCTCTCTCTCGCGCCCTCGAGCAACGTAGCAACCGAGCCACGTTCACCCGCACCCGCCGCCGTGGAGCTCGTCGCCGAAGTGCCCCCGGTCACTCTCCGGCCACCCCATGGTTTCCGTTGCACTCACCGCATCCCAACGGGTCTGGCCATGCACTTTCCGCACCTCGCCGAGCCCTCTAACCTCAAGCCCGTCGTTGGCCGAACCCCGGCGGCCGCCTAGCTCGTCGCCGGCGCCAACTCCGGCCACCCCGACCCCAACTAACCCCTCCAATAGACGCGGGTTGCTCCCAGCTACCCGTAGCTACCTTCCGCGACTCGTTTGGTCGCCGGAATCATCAAACACACTTCCTCCGCCGTGTCGGGCTCGCCGGACTTAGTCGCCGGTGCAGCCGGCGTGGATATTGACCATCTGCGCCCGCGTTGACCCGACAGTCAGCGACAAATGGGGCCCAGCCACGCTAACTAAATAGGTTAGTTTTAATTAAACTTTAGTTAAGTTAATTACCACGACATGCGGGACCCACTGTCGGGTTTGACTGGACGTCCTGTTGACTCGGCGTCATGTTGACGCATGGTCGACGCATTAATTCAAATTCTGGATTTATTTTGATATAGTAAATTCCGAATATAATTCAAATTTCAAATGCCTATAACTTTTAATCTATAACTCCAAATGCAAAGATTTATATATGAAAAATTATCAGAAAAATCCACTCTATCCATTGGTACAGGTTTCATGCATGTTAAAGCAAGTTAACTATGCTGTTTAACCAGAATAAGATATTGCACCATTAGGACTAACCAAATGAGCTATCATTTGAATCCTTGATTCAAATGAGTTCATTCCCTTTTATTTCAGCTTGCATTAGGCCAACACACATCCATATTGCCATGTCATAGCATGCATCATATTGTTGCATATTGTCATGTGTGTTTATTTTCGGTGTGCTTTCATGATAGGTTCTGCCCCCGAGGATAACCTCGACTATCCATCTGAAGGGCAGTACTCTACCCCAGTTCCATCAGGCAAGCAACCCGTTGATCATTTCGATACAAACCCATGTTCTCGCTTCGCTCTCGTTTCTGCATTAAGACAACGTGATTCAAACTGTTGTGTGCTGCGGTAGTTGAACCCACTTCCTTTGCATGACTGTCATTGCCACGGTAACTAGATGAAACCCACTAGTATGTGTAGGAGTTGATTGAGCCATGTTTGTGATTCCTACCATGCTATGCTTGCTATGCTTAGAGTTGTGTCAGGTCTGGCTCATCGGGATGATGAACTGGAGTGAAAGGTTGTGTTGGTTCGAGAGTGAAAGTGTTGAACACGATTTGGTAAAGGTATCGATGAGAGGCCATGTAGGAGTACATGGTGGGTTGTTTCATTGAAGCCGAACTTAAGAACTGAGATCTGTGTTTGTGATCCATGAAACAGTTACTACCACACATTGGGATCCTTAATTGACCCTCTCGGCTTCTTAACCACCCTTGTTCCTGGTCCGGGAGTTGCAAGTAGTTTCTGGTGTTTGTAGCATGCTGGGGGCCGCACGCAACGCTGACCTTAGGGGTGGGTTGTGTTGCGGTAGGCACGTGGCCCGGTGTACCGAGTGCCCGTTTGGTATCTCGGGAACCCTGCACACATCGTTCGGGGCTGTATGGGAAACCTCGGCGGACTCCTGCGGATGGAACCGAATAGGCGATAAACCTGGACTAGGGACTTGAGTGTTTAGGTAGGCTGTGGCCGACACCCACGTTGGGCTTCCGCTTGAAGGTTGCGAGTACATGTCGTGTAAACGGCGATAAGTGGTGAGAGTGTGTGAAGAAGTACACCCTGCGGGGTTAACTATGATCTATTGAATAGCCGTGTCCACGGAGAAGGACTTCGGGTTACCTATATCAGTTCATAGGCAAGTAAATGGATACTACTAAAAGCCTCAAGATAAGTGTGAGTATCGTGGATGGCCCTCTCGTGGGATGACGAGGGAGGATCCACGATGGAGTATTGTGATGGTGATTAGTGGACTCGTGTACGACAAATGCTTTACAAAGTGGTGTCACGTAGGATAGCTTAGCCAAGAGTCAAAGCTGGCTTCTGCAAATAACTCCACTTCCTTCCTTGAGAATGTGCATGTATGATAGGATTACGTGGTAAGACTTGCTGAGTACCTTTGTACTCATGTTTGTAATTAATGTTTTTAGAGGACAATACTACCCCTCCGACGGATTCTATGTAGATATTGACTTGACGAGTGAACTAGCCACCCGGTGGCGATCTAAGACTTGTGAAGGGCCATTGTAGATAGAAAGGCTCCAACAAGCTTTCTTTCTTTCTAGAGTCGTACTCAGACTAGTTTGCTTCCGCATGTGCTTGTATGCTTGTATGACTTGAGTGTTGGGTCATGTGACCCCTACTGTATGACTATGTTAAGTATGGCTCCTGAGCCTCTTAAATAAAGTACTTGAGTTGTAGAGTTTTGTTGTGATGCCTTGTTGTATTTACTCATATCGGGCATATTAGTGTATGATTGAAATGCTTGGTATGAGTGGGATCCGACAAACTAGTTGTTTATCCTTGGCAGCCTCTCATATGGGGAAATGTAGTTTAGTGCTTACGGGCGATAGTAGTCCGCTTCTGCCCGGTTCACGAGTCTGCTAGCCCAAAGACTCTGCTTGGACACTTGATGGCGGCATGTGATTCATTTCGTTCCTATGTCATGTCCTTCGGGAAATGTCACGCGGTGGTATTCGAGTCCTGCCTAGCCTGCTACAGCCGGGATACCGGAGTCCTCATAGCCAAAGCTACAGCCCGAATTCATACGTTGATGACCGACATGCTCGAAGTGATTCATGTATGCCTGTCCCCATAGGTTAGTGCCGCTTTGGGTTCACGACTAGCCATGTCGGCCCGGGTTCTTTGTCATGTGGATGCTAGCGACACTATCATATACGTGAGCCAAAAGGCGCAAACGGTCCCGGGCCATGGTAAGGCGACACCCGTGGGAATACCGTGCGTGAGGCCGCAAAGTGATATGAGGTGTTACCAGCTAGGTCGATGTGACTTGGAATCGGGTCCTGACAACGGTCCCGGGCCATGGTAAGGCAACACCCGTGGGAATACCGTGCGTGAGGCCGCAAAGTGATATGAGGTGTTACAGGCTAGATCGGTGTGACTTAGAATCGGGGTCCTGACATAAGCCTACTCAACTTATACATCCTTGATCAAAGCGTTGCTTCTGATCCCCTGATTTGGAAATCATAATTCTTTTGCATTTGAACTTTGAATTAGTCATATGTTTCTATAATCAGATCTCCTTGCATTGTTTCTTCCTCTGGTTGAGTATCGATGCTCACATCAGATCCCTTGAGGACCCCCGGATCCTTTGTTGGGTTTTATCCGATAGCGTTCTCCATATTCAATCACTTTGGAAGTTATTTCTCCATTGGTAAATCCTATCCTCTGATTGACCAACCATGCTCTACTTTCGAACTTGTATTATTTACTCTGAAGTTTGTGGTATATGTTCCTAAGATGCCCTGATGGGCTGAACCTACGCCTTCCCTGATCCGTGTGAACCCGAAAGATTACACGGGTCATACTTATCTGGTATTGCACCAGGTAAAAAACAAAAACTTTCAACAACTAATGTCATTTTCGAAATACGAGAGGTGAATGAAAGGTTATGCGTTGAACAAGTGGGAGTCGACCTTGAACCTTTGTGTTCATGCCCATGGACACGATGTAGATCCTATCATGGGGGATTCTTGTAATAATAGCTATTTCCTTGATATAATATCCTTTGGTATCGGAGAATTGATCCTTTGCAATTGTGGTTCCGACCATATGTTCTTCTTTGATCCCATTTCTCAGGCAAGTTTAAGCAGTTGTCTTCTGTGGATCTATACACCAGTCCAACCTTTACTTTGATCTTTCGTCGAGTATTACACCCTGGTATCTCGAGATTATCACAGAAGGGCATAACTTCTTATGAGTTCTCCATCAAGTACTACATTCTCATTGATTCAAAAAATATATTTCATGGGCTCTGAGTTATTAAACACTCAAAGACACCGATAACTGAACCGAGTCTGCACTACGGTTCAACGACACCTGATAATCTTCTTTAAGTACGAGTTTGTACCCGATCACGCCATTCCTAGCATGTATGGCTATATCATTGTCGTGGTGATTTTAACTGTGCTACCTGGTCCTTATTCCCGGAGCACCACTTTTGACGATGAGCTAAGCTTACGTCGATTTTCCTCGTCATATCATTCCGCCTTGAACAACAAGCTTGATTTTGAGTTTGTGTCGTACGCATGGTTCCAATAACCCTTTGCTTCATAATTCCTTTGACTTGATGTTATCGCCGATCGATTACATCTTCATGAAATCTCTCAACAAATGTGTCGTGATCATCATCAGCATTCTGAGCTCTTCCATGATATCAATTGAATTCATGGTGAGAAATACCAGCCTTGCCCTTGATGATTTGTGTTATCATCGACCACATCCTTGTCTTCCCTCAATACCAAACGTGTTCATGTTTTGGATTGAATCTTGAGTTCCTTGCTATCCACCATATGTTCTTCTTCACCTTGGAGTATTACCATCTTTTGTGTCAAGAAGGTCGTGAGAATTGCTCCACCTCTTAGAAATTCTTAGTATGGTGATACTTCTCACCATCACCATTCTTCCTTGGTCCCCGTGTTGTTTTTAACCAGGATACCTATATGCTACCGATGTTGCTTGAGTTCTGTACTTCTAGCAACCCTATTGCTTTGAAGTTAACGGTCGACAGTTCGTTCTTAGACTGTGGTTATTGAATCAACACTCTAACATTGATCTTGCTGCCTAAGGTCGTATTTCGGGCACACCTTTCAACTAGTGATTGATGGTGTATGTTTTCCTCGAGCAAACACCATTATATCATTTGAATTGACAAGTGTGATCTTCTTGTTCACATTATTGTGGAAATCCATCCGTTTGGAATTCTCGATGAATTGTCGCTGAGCCCATCAGCCACCTCCTCATCCCCTCCTTGGTTTAATGATGAACTATTGTTTCAGGAACCCGCTCCCATAGTTCATTTCCCGAGAATCTTGCAACGACATTTCATCGATTTGTGTTGCACCTTTTCTTCTCGGACATCCTGAGTCTGAGGTATCATGGCACCAACTAGATCTGAATCTCGGTCAGATATGATGGTTGGAACATATTTTCAAGAGTTATAACATTGGTTGTTATATGACCCGGTAAGGTGGTGTCATGCCCAGTACACCTGGCCGGAGGACCTATTGTTATAGTTTTCCTTGTTACCAAGGATATCCATTCTTCCATGAGGAAATTGTAAGACTTATTCTACAAGTTATTCCTGATGCATCCATTGAGTATCCAAAGTTCGACCTTTGCTTCAAGAACATGTCAATGCTATCCCGAAGCATGTTTGTGGTACTCCGATTTTTGACAAGAACATTTGAAGCCCAATGCTAAATGTTTTCTTGCTCAATTATGCAAACACCTTTGTATGGGTAATGTCATGAAATTCCTCTCCCCTTACCTAAAGAGTTTTCTACATTGTATCCTGTCATGGGTATCATGCTCTGCTTGTCCTTGGGAAGGATATACCCTTGAAATATGTGTTTAAACACATTTTCCTTTCCATTGTTCTGCTTAAACCTGATAATCATATTTTCCTTTCCATTGTTTGGTTTAACCTTTCTTGTCATCTATATGATCTAAGCAGTAATATTCTCCTGCTTTTGTAAACACCTCAGTGTACAATTCTGTCAGCAAGACCCTGTTACTATTGTTGATGACATTCCGGTAACCACCGATGGATGAGAACTTTGCCTATTGGTCCGCCTCGTTCAACGAGCAGGAAAATGGTTCTCTTCATCCCTCGCCCTTGGTACCAACGATGCTGCCAACATAACTGGCCCGTTATTCTCTGACATGCCTTGCTTACAGGATCGTGCAAGACGTCACCCCTCTTCCTGCTTTTTACCCACATGGTGGGCCCATAACCCACAGTTCCACGGGATCGAAACTCGACTCTTACAGACACCCTCGTTAGCAAGGTTGTTCCTCGCGCGTGGCCTCATATGTAATCCATGGACCACCTTCCTAGTGATCTATTCTGGTATCAGACACAATGCTTATTCCCTTTGTTCTAAACCCCTTTCACACTTCGCTTCAGGCAACGAACGATTGCGTGCTCGATCGAAACTTCTCATGGTACCTTATTACTTTGCTCTCAAAATTTTCTTCAGTTACAATTCGAGAGTTAATTTTCGCCACCTTTCCTGGTGTTATCTACCAGATAAGCGACCTTCTAGAGGCAAGTTCTTCCGAAGATACCCATTATCCTTTTTCGTAAGTACGTTGGAGTTCCCGAAGAAAAGGACGACTTCACCATGATGACCTGAAGTAGAGTAATGAAGACGTCAATGTAAGGGATCGACCTCTTCGAGAAGAGCAACCAAGGCCGAGAAGTTTCGTTAGAATTTCGTAACTAGACCTTCCCCCCTTCTCTACCTCCTAAATCTCGGGACGAGATTTCTTGTAGTGGAGGAGAATTGTGACGCCCGAATAATTAAGCTACAGTAACCCTCTACTAATGATGTCACGCCACCATGATTACTGTTTATAAACTCGCGTTGATTCGAAACCAATTCAAATTCAAATTCAAAATCAGGCAAAGAATAAAAGTTTTCAAATATTAAAACTAAAATGATCGGAGTGAACCAAATACTGCATAGGTAATTGTGGTGAAGAAGCAACATTTTTATAAAGTGTTTAAATGCTCTAATATAGATAAAATAGTAGCAAACCTAATTATTTAAATGCCTTTATTAATTAATAAAATATCAAACTAAATTATTTGGGGACTAAATTGAAATACTAAATTAGATGCCAAGTATATATTTTACAAAAACTGAAACAATAGGAAACAAAGATACAACAGAATAAAAGAAAACAAAATAAAACAAAATGGAAATAAAAAAAAGCAAACCCCCCTGCTTGGCCATGGCCCAGCAGGATATCGGGCCAACCAGGCCGGCCCATCCATGGCCCACCCACTCTCCATAACCCCCCGGGCAAACCCTAGCCAGACCCGCACTACACCACTCCTCCCCCCACATCGCCCACTCCCCCCTCGATCTGGATCGAGATCGGGGGCTCGACCCCGAAGCCGCTCGATGCTGCCCGCCGTAGCCTCTCATCACCCTGCCGCCCTCATCGCCGGCGGCCCGGTCGCTGCCCCGTCCTCGTTCTCCTCCTCGCCGGACTGCACGCCTTCCTCTTCGTCGTAGACGTCGTCCCCGTCGTCCTCCCCACGCCCCGCTGCCAAAATCCCCGCAGCTCCCCTGTGAGGAACCCCCTCCTATCCTCCTCTCTCTCGTAGTCGTCGCTGCCATCACGTCTCGCCCGTCGTCCCGCTCCTCGAGGCCGTCGCCTCGCACGCCCCACCCCACTCCCCATAACCCCCGGGCAAACCCTAGCCCGACCCGCACTACCCCACTCCTCCCCCCACATCGCCCACTCCCCCCTCGATCTGGATCGAGATCGGGGGCTCGACCCCGAAGCGGCTCGATGCTGCCCGCCGTCGCCTCTCATCACCAGCCGCCCTCATCGCCGGCGGCCCAGTCGCTGACCCGTCCTCGTTCTCCTCCTCGCCGGACTGCACGCCTTCCTCTTCGTCGTAGACGTCGTCCCCGTCGTCCTCCCCGCGCCCCGCTGCCAAAATCCCTGCAGCTCCCCTGTGAGGAACCCCCCTCCTATCCTCCTCTCTCTCGTAGTCGTCGCTGCCATCGGGTCTCGCCCGTCGTCCCGCTCCTCGAGGCCGTCGCCTCGCACGCCCGCTCCGCTCCGTCCCGCCTCTGCCGTTGCTGCCGCTGCTCCATCCCCGCTTTGCCTGGCTGTCCCGTGCGAGCCCCGCTTCGCCGCCGTTCTTCGCTGCGCTGCCGTTGCCTCCTTACGCTAGCGCCGCGCTCACGCGCCCCCTCGGCCCTCGCTCGCGCGCCTCGCCCTCGCGCTGCTCGCGCCCGCGACGCCCAACCTTCGCCTCCATCGCCCGTCGTCCGCGCCCGCCCGGCCACGTGGCCACAGAGCTCTGCTCCACTACGGCCTCGCACCACCGCGCCTCCACCACATCCTCGCGGCACCCGCGGTCCCCACCACTCGCGCCACAACCGTCGCGCTCGGCGCCCTCTGCGCCGATGGTCGCGCGCCGCCTTGTCGTCGTCGCGCTGAGCGCGTCGCCCCCACCGTCCGTCCTCGCGCTGTTTCACTGTTCTGCTCCGGCTACCGTCGAGGCCGGTGCCTCCTGGTGGCCTCGGGCCTGCAAGCCCGGCGCCCGTAACCGCGCCCGGGTGCCCGATGCCCAGTGTCCGTTAGCCTCCCGGGGCCCATTGCCTAGGGGGCCCATGCCCTGTAATGCTTTTTATGAAAAAAGATTATAAAAACAAATTAAAAATAATAATAAAAGTATAATATAGTTAATCAATTAGTTAACTAAATTAATTAACTTAATTAATTGTGATTAATCAACCTAATCATTTAACTAATCTAATTAATCATGATTAGTTAGTCTTAGTCAATGACGAACGGGACCCACACGTCAGCTTGACCAGTCAACACCCCTGTTGACTGCTAATGTCATGCTTATGCCATGCAGACGTCAGCATGCACTGTTCTGGATAATGTTGAATTAAATTAAATAAATAAATTCTAAAAATGATTTAAAGCTTTAGAAAATCATATAAAATAAACCGTAGCTCAGATGAAAATACTTTCTACATGAAAGTTGCTCAGAACGACGAGATGAATCCGGATACGCAGACCGTTTGTCTGCCACACATCCCTAGCATAGAAAACATGCAACTATCCCCCTCCGGTTCATCTGCCCGAAAATGCGAAACACCGGGGATACTTTTCCGGATGTTTCCCCCCTTCGTTGGTATCACATATCCCTGCATTACGTCACCCCTAGCACAACGTATTGCCGCGTCTTGCTTTGTGTTACATTTGATTGCTCTGTTATTTATTGTGTTCCCCCTCCATTACTTCTTTCCGGTAGGCTCCGAGACCGTTGCCGATACCCTCGTGATCGGCTACATCGACGACGACCCTTCTTCTTGCCGAGCAACGTGCAAGCCCCCACCCTTGATCACGGATATCGCCTATTCCTTCTCTATATTCCTTGCATTAGAGTAGTATAGCATATTCTTGCTTTCGGTTAATCCTATTACGATGCATAGCCTGTCATTGTTGCTACAGCTTGTTACCCTTACCGCTATCCTCTCGCTTAGTATAGGATGCTAGTATTCCATCGGTGGCCCTACATTCTTGTCAAATGCGCTATGCTATACTATCGGGCCGTGATCACTCGGGAGGTGATCACGGGTATATACTATATACTTTATATACATGACACATGTGTTGACTAAAGTCGGGTCACTCGTTGAGTACCCGCAAGTGATTCGATGAGGGGCTGAAAGGACGGTGGCTCCATCCCGGTAGAGGTGGGCTGGGTTCCCGACGGCCCCGACTATTACTTTGTGGCGGAGCGGCAGGGCAGGTTGAGACCACCTAGAGAGAGGTGGGCCTGGCCTGGTCGGCGTTCAGCGGATACTTAACACGCTTAACGAGATCTTGGTATTTGATCCGAGTCGGCCATTTGGTCTATACGCACTAACCAGCTACACGGGAGCGATTATGGGCACTCGGCGTCGTGGTAACAGCGAAGCCTTCGTGACGTCGGCGATCGGCGGCGCGCGTGCGGATTGGTGGAACGCTGCTAGGCTAGGTCTGCGCTTCCGCCACCCGCAAGCGTGCATGTGTGCAATGGGCCTGACCCACTGTGCCATAGGATTTAGACCGGCGTGCTGACCTCTCTATTGTGCCTAGGTTGGGCTACGACGTGTTGATCTTCCGAGGCCGGGCATGACCCAGGAAAGTGCGTCCGGCCAAATGGGATCAAGCGTGTGTGGGTTATGTGGTGCACCCTGCAGGAAGTTTATCTATTGAATAGCCGTGATCTTGATAATGGGCGACTTGGAGTTGTACCTTGACCTTATGACAACTAGAACTGGACACTTAATAAAACACACCCTTCCAAGTGCTAGATATAACCCGGTGATCGCTCTCTAACAGGGCGACGAGGAGGGGATCGCCGGGTAGGTTTATGCTATGCGATGCTACTTGGTGAACTAACCATCTACTCTCTTCTACATGCTGCAAGATGGAGGTGGCCTGAAGCGTAGTCTTCGACAGGATTAGCTATCCCCCTCTTATTCTGGCATTCTGCAGTTCAGTCCATCAATATCGACTTTTACACATATACCCATGCATATGTAGTGTAGATCCTTGGTTGCGAGTACTTTGGATGAGTACTCACGGTTGCTTTTCTCCCTCTTTTCCCCCTTTCCATTCTACCTGGTTGTCGCGACCAGATGCTGGAGCCCAGGAGCCAGACGCCACCGTCGACGATGACTCCTACTACACCGGAGGTGCCTACTACTACGTGCAGTCCGCTAACGACGACCAGGAGTAGTTTAGGAGGATCGAGTGCGGGAGGCCTGCGCCTCTTCGATCTCAGATCCCGCTTTGTGCTAGCCATCTTATGGCAACTTGCTTAACTTATGTCTGTACTCATATATTGTTGCTTCCGCTGACTCGTCTATGATTGAGCACTTGTATTCGAGCCCTCGAGGCCCCTGGCTTGTATTATGATGCTTGTATGACTTAATTTATTTTTAGAGTTGTGTTGTGATATCTTCCCGTGAGTCCCTGATCTTGATCGTACACGTTTGCCTGTATGATTAGTGTATGATTGAATCGGGGGCGTCACAATTAGTTACGGATGATGCATTACGGAACGAGTAAAGCGACTTGTTGGTAACGAGATTGAACTAGGTATGATGATACCGACGATCGAATCTGGGGCAAGTAACATGCGATGACAAAGGAAATGATGTATGTTGTTATGCGGTTTGACCGATAAAGATCTTCGTAGAATATGTAGGAACCAATATGAGTATCCAGGTTCCGCTATTGGTTATTGACCGGAGATGTGTCTCGGTCATGTCTACATAGTTCTCGAACCTGTAGGGTCCGCACGCTTAACGTTCGATGACGATTTGTATTATTAGTTATGTGATTTGATGTACCGAAGTTTGTTTGGAGTCCCGGATGTGATCAGGGACATGACGAGGAGTCTGGAAATGGTCGATACATAAAGATCGATATATTGGAAGGTTATATTCGAACACCGGAATGGTTTCGAAGTGTTTCGGGTATTTTCCGGAGTACCGGGAGGTTACCGGAACCCCCCGGGGGGTTAATGGGCCTTCATGGGCCCTAGTGGAAGAGAGGAGGCAGCGGCCAGGTGGAGGCGCCCCCAAGCCCAAACCGAATTGTACTAGGGTTGGGGGCGGCCCCCTTTCCTTCTCTCCTCCTCCTCTTTCCCCCTTCTCCTTGTGGGAATAGGAAAGGGGGGCCGAATCCTACTTGGACCGGGAGTCCTAGTAGGACTCCCCCCCTTGGCGCACCACACCTATGGCCGGCCTCCTCTCCTCCCCCTTTATATACGTGGGAGGGGGCACCCCAAAGGCACACAAAAGTATCTCTTAGCCGTGTGCGGTGCCCCCCTCCACAGTTACATACCTCGGTCATATTGTCGTAATGCTTAGGCCCTGCGCCGGTAACTTCATCATCATCGTCACCACGCCGTCGTGCTGACGGAACTCTCCCTCGGCCTCAACTGGATCAAGAGTTCGGGGGACGTCACCGAGCAGAACGTGTGCTGATCGCGGAGGTGTCGTACGTTCGGTACTTGGATCGGTTGGATCACGAAGACGTTCGACTACATCAACCATGTTACTAAACACTTCCGCTTTCAGTCTACAAGGGTATGTGGACACACTCTCCCCGCTCATTGCTATGCTTCTCCTAGATAGATCTTGCGGGATCGCAGGCAAATTTTTGAAATACTATGTTCCCCAACAGTGGTATCAGAGCCAGGTCTATGTGTAGATGTTATATGCACGAGTAGAACACAATGAGTTGTGGGCGATAATAGTCATACTGCTTACCAGCAACATCCTACTTTGATTCGGCGGTATTGTTGGATGAAGCATCCCAGACTGATTCGGCGGTATTGTTGGATGAAGCATACCAGCAACATTACATGACCGCGTTCATGAGACTGGTTCTATTGATGTGCTTCGAACACAGGTGGCTAGTGGGTGTCTGTTTCTCCAACTTTAGTTGAATCGAGTTTGACTACGCCCGGTCCTTGTTGAAGGCTAAAACAGCACACTTGACGAAAAATCATCGTGGTTCGGATGCGTAGGTAAGAACGGTTCTTACTAGAAGCCCGTAGCAGCCATGTAAAACTTGCAACAACAAAGTAGAGGACGTCTAACTTGTTTTTGCAGGGCTTGCTGTGATGTGATATGGTCAAGACATGACGATATATAAATTGTTGTATGAGATGATCATGTTTTGTAAAAATTATCGGCAACTGGCAGGAGCCTTATGGTTGTCGCTTTATTGTATGAAATGCAATCGCCATGTAATTGCTTTACTTTATCACTAAGCGGTAGCGATAGTCGTAGAAGCAATAGTTGGCGAGATGACAACGATGCTACGATGGAGATCAAGGTGTCAAGCCAGTGACGTTGGTGATCATGATGGTGCTTTGGAGATGGAGATCAAAGGCACAAGATGATGATGGCCATATCATATCACTTATTTTGATTGCATGTGATGTTTATCTTTTAGGCATCTTATTTTGCTTAGTACGGAGGTAGCATTATAAGATGATCTCTCACAAAATTTCAAGGTACAAGTGTTCTCCCAGAGTATGCACCGTTGCTAAGTTCGTCATGCCGAGACACCACGTGATGATCGGGTGTGATAAGCTCTACGTTCACATACAACGGGTGCAAGCCAGTTTTGCACACGCAGAATAGTCATGTTAAACTTGACGAGCCTAGCATATGCAGATATGGCCTCGGAACAATGAGACTGAAAGGTTGAGCGTGAATCATATAGTAGATATGATCAACATAGTGATGTTCACCATTGAAAGCTACTCCATCTCACGTGATGATTGGACATGGTTTAGTTGATATGGATCACGTGATCATTTGGATGACTAGGGGGATGTCTATCTAAGTGGGAGTTCTTAAGTAATATGATTAATTGAACTTTAATTTATCATAAACTTAGTACCTGATAGTATTTTGCATGTCTATGTTGTTGTAGATCAATGGCCCGTGCTACTGTTCCTTTGAATTTTAATGCCTTCCTAGAGAAAGCTAAGTTGAAAGATGATGGTAGCAACTACACGGACTGGTTCTGTAACTTGAGGATTATCCTCATTGTTGCACAGAAGAATTACGTCCTGAAAGCACCGCTAGGTGCAAGACCTGCTGCAGGAGCAACGCCGGACGTTATGAACGCCTGGCAGAGCAAAGCTGATGACTACTCGATAGTTCAGTGTGCCATGCTTTACGGCTTAGAACCAGGACTTCAACGACGTTTTGAACTTCATGGAGCATATGAGATGTTCTAGGAGTTGAAGTTAATATTTCAAGCAAATGCCCGGATTGAGAGATATGAAGTCTCGTAAGTTCTACAGCTGCAAAATGGAGGAGAATAGTTCTGTCAGTGAACATATACTCAAAATGTCTGGGTACCACAATCACTTGACTCAACTGGGAGTTAATCTTCTGGTTGATAGTGTCATTGACAGAGTTCTTCAATCACTGCCACCAAGCTACAAAAGCTTCGTGATGAACTATAATATGCAAGGGATGGATAAGACAATTCCCCAGCTCTTCGCGATGCTAAAGGCTACGGAGGTAGAAATCAAGAAGGAGCATCAAGTGTTGATGGTTAACAAGACCACTAGTTTCAAGAAAAAAGGCAAAGGGAAGAAGGGGAACTTCAAGAAGAACGACAAGCAAGTTGTTGCTCAAGTGAAGAAGCCCAAGTCTGGACCTAAGCCTGAGACTAAGTGCTTCTACTGCAAACGGACTGGTCACTGGAAGCGGAACTGCCCCAAGTATTTTGCGGATAAGAAGGATGGCAAAGTGAAAGGTATATTTGATATACATGTTATTGATGTGTACCTTACTAATGCTCGTAGTAGCGCCTAGGAATTTGATACTGGTTCTGTTGCTCATATTTGCAACTCGAAACAAGGGCTACGGATTAAGCGAGGATTGGCTAAGGACGAGGTGACGATGCGCGTGGGAAATGGTTCCAAACTCGATGTGATCGCCGTCGGCACGCTACCTCTACATCTACCTTCGGGATTAGTTTTAGACCTAAATAATTGTTATTTGGTGCCAGCGTTAAGCATGAACATTATATCTGGGTCTTGTTTCATGCAACACGGTTATTCATTTAAATCAGAGAATAATGGTTGTTCTATTATATGAGGTAATATCTTTTATGGTCATGCACCCTTGATGAGTGGTCTATTTTTACTAAATCTTGATAGAAGTGATACACATATTCATAGTATTGAAGCCAAAAGATATAAGTTTAATAATGATAGTGCAACTTATTTGTGGCACTGCCGTTTAGGTTATATTGGTGTAAAGCGCATGAAGAAACTCCATGCTTGATGGGCTTTTGGAATCACTTGATGCTTGCGAACCATGCCTCATGGGCAAGATGACTAAGACTCCGTTCTCGGAACAATGGAGCGAGCAACAGACTTGTTGGAAATAATACATACTGATGTATGCGGTCCGATGAGTGTTGATGCTCGCGGCGGGTATCGTTATTTTTTGACCTTCACAGATGATTTGAGCAGATATGGTTATATCTACTTGATGAAACTTAAGTCTGAAACATTTGAATAGTTCAAAGAATTTCAGAGTGAAGTAGAAAATCATCGTAACAAGAAAATAAAGTTTCTACGATCTGATCGTGGAGGAGAATATTTGAGTTACGAGTTTGGTCTTCATTTGAAACAATGCGGAATAGTTTCGCAACTCACACCACCCGGAACACCACAGCGTAATGATGTGTCTGAACGTCGTAATCGTACTTTATTAGATATGGTGCGATCTATGATGTCTCTTACTGATTTACCGCTATCGTTTTGGGGTTATGCTTTAGAGATGACTGCATTCACACTAAATAGGGCACCATCTAAATCCGTTGAGACGACACCATATGAACTGTGGTTTGAAAAGAAACCCAAGTTGTCGTTTCTTAAAGTTTGGGGCTGCGATGCTTATGTGAAAAAGCTTCAACCTGATAAGCTCGAACCCAAATCGGAGAAATGTGTCTTCATAGGATAGCCAAAGGAGACTGTTGGGTACACCTTCTATCACAGATCCCAAGGCAAGATATTTGTTGCCAAGAATAGATCCTTTCTAGAGAAGGAGTTTCTCTCGAAAGAAGTGAGTGGGAGGAAAGTAGAACTTGATGAGGTAATTGCACCTGCGCCCTTATTGGAAAGTAGTTCATCACAGAAATCAGTTCAAGTGATTCCTACACCAATTAGTGAGGAAGCTAATGATGATGATCATGAAACTTCTGATCAAGTTACTACCGAACCTCGTAGGTCAACAAGAGTAAGGTCCGCACCAGAGTGGTACGGTAATCCTGTTCTGGAGGTCATGTTACTTGACCATGACGAACCTACAAACTATGAGGAAGTAATGATGAGCCCAGATTCCGCAAAATGGCTTGAAGCCATGAAATCTGAGATGGGATCCATGTATGAGAACAAAGTGTGGAATTTGGTTGATTTGCCCGATGATCGGCAAGCCACAGAGAATAAATGAATCTTCAAGAAGAAGATTAACGCTGACAGTAATGTTATTGTCTACAAAGCTCGACTTGTTGCAAAAGGTTTTCGACAAGTTCAAGGAGTTGACTACGATGAGACCTTCTCACCCGTAGCGATACTTAAATCTGTCCGAATCATGTTAGCAATATCCGCATTTTATGATTATGAAATTTGGCAAATGGATGTCAAAACTGCATTCCTTAATGGATATCTTAAAGAAGAGTTGTATATGATGCAACCAGAAGGTTTTGTCGATCCAAAAGGTGCTAACAAAGTTTGCAAGCTCCAGCGATCCATTTATGGACTGGTGCAAGCCTCTAGGAGTTGGAATATACGCTTTGATAGTGTGATCAAAGCATATGGTTTAATACAGACTTTTGGAGAAGCCTGTATTTACAAGAAAATGAATGGGAGCTCTGTAGCATTTCTGATATTATATGTGGATGACATATTGTTGATCGGAAAAGATACGGAATTTCTGGATAGCATAAAAGGATACTTGAATAAGAATTTTTCAATGAAAGACCTCGGTGAAGCTGCTTATATATTGGGCATCAAGATCTATAGAGATAGATCAAGACGCTTAATTGGACTTTCACAAAGCACATGCCTTTATAAAGTTTTGAAGAAGTTCAAAATGGATCAAGCAAAGAAAGGATTCTTGCCTATGTTACAAGGTGTGAAACTGAGTCAGATTCAATGCCCGACCACTGCAGAAGATAGAGAGAAAATGAAAGTCATTCCCTATGCCTCAGCCATAGGTTCTATCATGTATGCAATGTGGTGTACCAGACATGATGTGCACCTTTCTATTAGTTTAGCAGGGAGGTACCAAAGTAATCCAGGAGTGGATCACTGGACAACGGTCAAGAACATCCTAAAATATCTGAAAACGACTAAGGATATGTTTCTCATTTATGGAGGTGACAAAGAGCTCATCATTAATGGTTACGTTGATGCAAGCTTTGACACTGATCCGGATGACTCTAAGTCACAAACCGGATACATATTTATATTGAATGGTGGAGTTGTCAGTTGGTGCAGTTCTAAGCAAAGCGTCGTGGCGGGATCTACGTGTGAAGCGGAGTACATAGCTGCTTCGGAAGCAGCAAATGAAGGAGTCTGGATGAAGGAGTTCAGATCCGATCTAGATGTCATACCTAGTGCATCGGGTCCAATGAAAATCTTTTGTGACAATACTGGTGCAATTGCATTGGCAAAGGAATCCAGATTTCGCAAGAGAACCAAGCACATCAAGAGACGCTTAAATTCCATCCGCGATCAAGTCAAGGAGGGAGACATGGAGATTTGCAAAATACATGTGGATTTGAATGTTGCAGACCCGTTGACTAAGCCTCTCTCACTAGCAAAACATGATCAACACCAAGACTCCATGGGTGTTAGAATCATTACTATGTAATCTACATTATTGACTCTAGTGCAAGTGGAAGACTGAAGGAAATATGCCCTAGAGGCAATAATAAAGTTTTTATTTATATTTCCTTATATCATGATAAATGTTCATTATTCATTCTAGAATTGTATTAACCGAAAACTTAGTGCATGTATGAATACATAGAGAAACAGAGTGTCCGTAGTATGCCTCTACTAGATTAGCTCGTTAATCAAAGATGGTTGAGTTTCCTGACCGTAGACATGTGTTGTCATTTGATGAACGGGATCACATCATTAGAGAATGATGTGATGGACAAGACCCATTCGCTAGCTTAGCACAAATGATCGTTTAGTTTTATTGCTAATGCTTTCATCATGACTTATACATGTTCCTCTGACTATAAGATTATGCAACTCCCGAATACCGGAGGAACACCTTGTGTGCTATCAAACGTCACAACGTAACTGGGTGATTATAAAGATGCTCTACAGGTGTCTCCGATGGTATTTGTTGAGTTGGCATAGATCGAGACTAGGATTTGTCACTTCGTGTATCGAAGAGGTATCTCTGGGCCCTCTCGGTAATGATCATCACTATAAGCCTTGCAAGCAATGTGACTAATGAGTTAGTTACGGGATGATGCATTACGGAACGAGTAAAGAGACTTGCCGGTAACGAGATTGAACTAGGTATGATGATACCGACGATCGAATCTCGGGCAAGTAACATACCAATGACAAAGGGAATGACGTATGTTATTATGCGGTTTGACTGATAAAGATATTCATAGAATATGTAGGAACCAATATGAGCATCCAGGTTCTGCTATTGGTTATTGACCGGAGATGTGTCTCGGTCATGTCTACACAGTTCTCGAACCCGTAGGGTCCGCACACTTAACGTTCGATGATGATTTATATTATGACTTATGTGATTTGATGTACCGAAGTTTGTTCGGAGTCCCGGATGTGATCACGGACATGACGAGGAGTCTTGAAATGTTCGAGACATAAAGATCGATATATTGGAAGGCTATATTCGTTCACCGGAATGGTTTCAAAGTGTTTCGGGTATTTTTCGGAGTACCGGTAGGTTACCGAAACCCCCCGGAGGGTTAATGGGCCTTCATGGGCCCTAGTGGAAGAGAGGAGGCAGCGGCCAGGTGGAGGCGACCCCCCCCCCCAAGCCCAAACCGATGGACTAGGGTTGGGGGGGGGGGGGGGCGGCCCCCTTTTCCTTCTCTCCTCCTCCTCTTTCCCCCATTCTCCTTGTGGGAATAGGAAAGGGGGCGAATCCTACTTGGACCAGGAGTCCAAGTAGGACCCCCCCAGTGCTTCGCCTAAGCACTACGACGATATGACCGAGGTGTGTAACTATGGAGGCGCGCCACACCTATGGCCGCCTCTCTCTCCTCCCCCCCTTTATATACGTGGGAGGGGGCACCCCAAAGGCACACAAAAGTTTCTCTTAGCCGTGTGCGGTGCCCCCCTCCATAGTTACACACCTCGGTCATATCGTCGTAGTGCTTAGGCGAAGCCCTGCGCCAGTAACTTCATTATCACCGTCACCATGCCGTTGTGCTGACGGAACTCTCCCTCGACCTCAACTGGATCAAAAGTTTGAGGGACGTCACCGAGCTAAACGTGTGCTGATCGCGGAGGTGTTGTACGTTCAGTACTTGGATCGGTTGGATCACGAAGACGTTCGACTACATCAACCACGTTACTAAACACTTCCGCTTTCGGCCTACAAGGGTACGTGGACACACTCTCCCCGCTCGTTGCTATGCTGCTCCTAGATAGATCTTGCGTGATTGTAGGCAAAATTTTAAAATGCTACGTTCCCCAACACAAACGTAGTGGGGCGCCCGAGCAAACCGAACACAGCCGACCCTCACATACCCGGCTGGCACAAACCAAACAACCCATCAGAAGACGCCTGTCGCAACCCTCAGCTCGAGGCCGGGACATCACTAGGCAGAGCCAGCCCCAACATCATGTGCGGGACAGCACGCGGGGGACTCACCAACTGGACGGCCCATGACGGATGAATTGGACGGTACACCCGGGACCACCGTCATTGAGCCCGGACGGTGGCTTGCCGCGGGATCTCTTGATGGAGTTTCGAACAGACCGATATGCCCGGCAACTCAGACCAAGCGACTGGGATGGACGCTCCATGACGGGTAGACCGCGTGGTGCGCTCGAGGCCACTATCATTGGCCACGACCTCACTGGCCAGCCGTTGTGGCACACCACCCGGTAACGGACGGCGTGGGCAGCACACGCGAGTCGTCGGTGCGACCGCAACGCACAGGCCGTTTGGAGCGACCGGACCAGCCAAGCACGAGGCGAGGATACCTCCAGGCGGGTCCGAGCACATCTTTGCGCGTAAGAAAGCGCGCAATGCCTCGGCCACGTGTGCGGCCGCCTCGACCCAATGACAGTGGCCCCGGGCGAGCCAGACAGTACACCCGTCACGGACCATCCAGCCGGGTTGCCCGGGCAAATCAGACGGCTCGCGTCGGCCCGAGAGGCTCCTGCGGCACGCCACCGCGCAACGGACTTCCGGGGCTGGTACTTCACCGGACGCAGCTTCGGTGCCTTAAAGGCACCTGCCTTTGGGTCACTGACATGCGGGCCAGCCACCTGTTGGGCCCACATGTCATAGACACAAAGGTAGGTGCCTTAAGGCACCGAAGCATCGTCCTACTTCACCATTCTTTATAGGAGTAAAAAAAGGAGTAAAAAAACGAACAGATATTTTGTTTACATTCATCCGTTTTGTGACTGGAATTGCATCAGCGTATGTGATAAAAACAACATTCTGGACACAGAACACGAGAACTTGCAGGCCTAGTTCAGATTGGCACTTTGTCACGGGCCAAATAAATTGAGAAGACTTTGGTATCGGATGTCCTAGCTTCCTGCCCAGATTAAACTGGAACATTGCAAGTACCACAAGTTCAAAATTACAACTGGAATTGATGAGAAATGATCATATAGGTTCAACTGTAAAAAGTGTTACAATGGAAGGGGATGTCCTGAAATGCTAGAGATCTAAGCTTCCACCCAATTGAATCCAACATCAAATGCACCTGCTTATAAGAATAGAAAAAGGAGAACCTAATGTACACAAGTAACTGCTTGAGTTCCTTCCCCAGTCTATACAATGAGATTCCACGAGAAAAAAGTGCACCAAAATAATTCATGAAGCGACAAAGTAATTTATCATCACATGCCTTGTTTGCCAAACATTGTGCAGGCAACAGCGCGGAGTGGACACTCGTTTTCTCTAGAAGTACCACTTCTCGGCAACTTACCGAGCACGGGCAGTGGACGGTTGTTTTGATGAGCGGCTGGACTTGTGTTTCCGCTTTTGGTTCCCAACTGCGGAAGAATTGACCAATGGTCCAGACCAAGTAGGCACGGAGCTTTTCTCATGAGAAAACACAGTGCTGAAGGAAGTTGGGTCTGGGGGTTCATACAGTGGGTCCATTTGATTTGAAGAACCCAAAGGGAAACCAACTGCACCATCCTGATGCGGGGGAGGAAACTTTTCACTCTTGCTTTTCACATTTGCATGACTTGCTATCCTCCTTTTCTGTAAGAAAGAAAAATAGACATGAGTTAGCAGCATTACGAGAGCACGGTACCTTTTTCGGTCATTCCCAGTAAGAGGTTCATCGTGAAAACTACAGCTCATATACTTGGGACGAGGGAATAAAATTGGCTTATTGCTTATGTGAAGAACTGGGACCAAACGAGTGATGCCACCACCTCAGCTCAGTAGGCAACTCAACTTAAACTTAGACAACTAAGGGCATGGCCAATGCATAGCCTTAGGGTGATGCTCCGCAGGCCAGTAGGATCGGTTATCAGGAAAAGTAGGTTCGGATGGTGTAGCGGGATCCTCGGCAGGAGGCGGGTGTTTGGGAAGAAAAAGTGTGGTCCGGTGCATAAAGGTGAAAAGTTGAAGTGAAAAGTAGGTATGCATGTGTAGTGGAAGTTTACTTTTTATTCTTTAATGATGCCCACTAATAGTAGTT
Organism: Aegilops longissima; assembly: GCA_021605205.1. Taxonomy (NCBI): domain Eukaryota; kingdom Viridiplantae; phylum Streptophyta; class Magnoliopsida; order Poales; family Poaceae; genus Aegilops; species Aegilops longissima. The sequence continues at coordinate 292,132,094 of CM038679.1, read as the reverse complement.
TGCATTGGGGAGAAAAAATCAATATAGATGCCTCAAACCACATTTTGTCATGGAGCATCTGTATCCATATGCCACCATTGTGCATGCCCTAATTTCCAAAGAAAACTAGCTCATAGAAACAAATATAAAATAATTCAGAGTTAGTGAGGAAGCAAGTTCATTGAACATACATCAATATTTACTTGAAGCTCGGCATTTGCCTCTGGAGCTGCAGCTCCCCTGGGCCGGTCACGTGTCCTTGCCTTGCTAGCTCCATCACCATTAGGTCTACCACCAGCAGCTCTTGAACTGTTGATCATGCCATGAATAAGTAAGGCAGCATTCAAGCGCTCAACTCATATGAGACCATGAACAGGGAACGTAGCTTCAAGGAAATTTGGTTATTTGCATAAAGGGGGGATTTGATGACTCGAGACTTCATAGAATTGCTTGGGAATGCGAGATTATTGGCTTTTGACCCAACAATGAAGTCTACATAGCATATCCACATAAATCCTGGAATCTTGGCATAACAAATAATACGTACTACTTTAAGAACAAATAGAAGTATGCTTTTAAATTTTTAACCTTTATTAGTAATTATAGTGCAACAATCTACTGGGTAAGAATTACTCCCTCTGTCTCAAAATGTAGACATTTTTTGACATTACTCCTACATTTTATTTTGCAACCAGGGCCAGCCCATAGACCAGGCAAACAAGGCTACCGGGAGAATGAGGGACCGACATACTATGCTATAATAGTAACCAGAATACTATCTTCCAATACGCCCAAGAGCCAAGAGACTATTGAACTATTCAGATGTAGATGCAATACATAATACCTATGAATCGAAGTTTGTTCCTTCAACAGTTCACTAAGCACTGATATAGTAATAAACGGAGTTTGCCAGCAGAGAAAATATTCTATTTTATCAAGCAAATGATCATGTACTAGCATCATGAACTAAGAATTTTATATATGCAAAAATATGTTGAAAGGCCAAAAAATATGGCATATGAACAACACCGACAAAGAGATGCCAAGGGACAAAGCATAACACAAAAAAATAACATAGCTAACAGAATGAGTGCCAAGGTGACAAACCGTCTGGCTTCTTCATCTCTTCGCTTTGCATCCATTTCTTTGCTTGGGGGATATTTTGGGAGACTCGACGGTTCGCATGCATAAGGTTCAGTGGTAAAGAACTGTGTGAATAGCAATTAAGAATTGTTTAGTAAAATAGTCCTATATAATCAACACATATGGATAACACATTATCCAATTTTATGGTTATCCGAAAATAAAAAATACGAAACTGAAGGCAAAATTGAGACTTTGATCATCCACAGACATACAAGTAGAATCTCCAGAATGGCTGCACTAACCTAGATTACAACGGTCGTCATATCTGGTGGGACAGGAAGGTTCTTCAATGCTCTTTCAAAAGTTGACTAATTTAGAGCCACACATCAATGTGGCACCAACAGTGAAGCTTTGAGTGCAATCTGGGATTTTAGACAGTATGGACTATGGACGCACAAAACAAAGGGTCAATGTGTTCGGTTGTGATAAGACCCATGGTCCAAATGAGACTATCATGCTACTAACGATGTGATGGCTTGTCAGGTTCCAGAATAAACTGGTTATTTCAGTATGAATAGAATGCCAATTATTCACATGGGCTACAAGTGCAATATGCTTGTCCGGTTGTCATCTCAAACCTATATCTACACCAACAGCTCCCGACTAAAAAAATATACTCTGGCGGAAATATTATGTTTTCAACTACTCCCTCCGTTCCGTAATATAAGAGCGTTTTTAACACTAGTGTAGTGTCAAAACAACAACAACAAAGCCTTTAGTCCCAAACAAGTTGGGGTAGGCTAGAGGTGAAACCCATGAGATCTCGCAACCAATGCCACTTCTCAATGCAGAGGATGCTGTCAAACGATCAGCCGGGTCAATGGCAAGTAGTGTTTCAATCAACCGCAGTGCGGATTGTGAAAAATCTTTGAATGTATCCGTTATTCGTCTTTTGTATGGCTGCTGAGGCTTAAATATCGTTGCATGAGGCAACTTTGACTTTTTCCAATATTCTTCTGTGGGGGAGCCACACAGCTTAAAAATTTTGTGCAGCTGTTCCACCTGAAAGGGGCAGGCATGGTCAACAAAATGATACATGGGAAGATAAAAGCAGTACCTGTTCACTGGATTGGTTCGTCTGAAGTCGGAACAGCTTAGTGTATAAATAGTGTGAGATCATGCTAAACTAAGCTGACACATGAATGCTTAAACACACAAAACATGCAGCAAGAAAGAAGATTTCAAGGCGGATCAATGTGTCTCTGGCCACATCAGGTGTTCACTGATTTCACCAACGTCTACGGTGATGTAGTGTCAAAAACGCTCTTATATTATGTGACAGAGGGAGTAGTTTACAACAGGAACATTTAGCTATTGTTAACATGCATACATAATTCTGTATGGCATTCAGGTCGCCTAAATCAATAAATATTGCGTTTATAAAAAGACAATGGCTTCAAAATAAATATAGAATTTTAAGTTGCTAGGACAGGATAGTAAGAGCTCATAGCTAGCTTACATCACTTCTTAATGCAGAGGACGCTGTCAAACGATCAGCCGGGTCAATGGCAAGTAGTGTTTCAATCAACCGCAGTGCGGATTGTGGAAAATCTTTGAATATATCCGTTATTCGTCTTTTGTATGGCTGCTGAGGCTTAAATATCGTTGCATGAGGCAACTTCGACTTTTTCCAATATTCTTCTGTGGGGGAGCCACACAGCTTAAAAATTTTGTGCAGCTGTTCCACCTGAAAGGGGCAGACATGGTCAACAAAATGATACATGGGAAGATAAAAAGCAGTACCTGTTCACTGGATTGGTTGGTCTGAAGTCGGAACAGCTTAGTGTATAAATAGTGTGAGATCATGCTAAACTAAGCTGACACATGAATGCTTAAACACACAAAACATGCAGCAAGAAAGAAGATTTCAAGGCGGATCAATGTGTCTCTGGCCACATCAGGTGTTCACTGACTTCACCAACGTCTACGGTGATGCAGTGACATGACTTGGTTACATAGGAATTATATGCCACAAACAAGATAAAGAGGCATTTCAAGGAGTTGGGTATATTATTGCTAACCTCGGTTCGGCCTGGCATAATAGGCCTCCCAGCCAACAACTCGGCGAGTATACATCCCGCGCTCCATAGGTCCACGCCCACCCCATAATCGGTCGCCCCCAAAAGCAACTCTGGTGGGCGGTACCATAGTGTCACAACCCTGCTTGTCATCGGTTGCTTACGGCTCGGATCAAAGAATGACGCCAGACCAAAATCTGCAATCTTCAACATGCCATTGTTATCCAAAAGCAGATTCGACCCCTTAATATCACGGTGCAGCACCCCGCGGTCATGGCAGTGCTCCAGCCCCGACAACAGCTGGTTCATATAGCACTTAACCTGCAGGTCAGCAAAGCCAGACACCTCGATTAGGCTCACATTTCATTGCACGGTGTCACAGGGGCACCAGAGGCAGCAGCATTGGGATCTTGGAGACCTGTGGCTCGGTGAACTTAATATCCGGGCTGGCGACCAGCCCGGCGAGGTCGTGCTCCATGTACTCGAAGACGAGGTAGAGGCTGCAGGACATGCGAGAGGTGACGAGGCCATCGATCTTGATGACGCTGGGGTGGTCGAGGCGGCGGAGGATGAGGATCTCGCGGGCCATGAAGCGAACGCTCTCGGGCTCGAGGTTGTCGAAGCGCACCTTCTTGAGCGCCACGATCTTGCCGCTCACGGTATCCCGCGCCTTGTACACATTGCTGTACGTGCCCTGCCCGATCTGCCCCCAAAAGGCGCAAGCTTTCTTCAGACCCAATGGCGGCTGCTAAATGCAAAAGGAACCGGACCTGGGGAAGGGGCGCGCGCACCTTGTCGATCTTCTCGAAAGAGTCGGCGCGACGCGGGGTCCAGCCGTCGATGGCCTCGCCCGCGACGGCGGAGAGCCAGGCGGGCCAGCCGGCGGCGACCTGCTCCCCGCGTGCCCTGTTGGCAAAGCTGCCGCCGAGACGGGCCTCGGCCACCGAGCGCGACGACCGGGACCGCCTCTCCTTCCTGGCGGGCTTCTCGGCCGGGGCCGGGACTGGGGCAGGCTGGTCGCCCTTGTCCCCCTCTTGCGGCGGCGCCTGCTCGGGCTTCGGCTCGGGAGGCGGGCGGTCGGGAGTAGGAACGGCGGAGGGGCGGCCGTGGACGCAGCCCATGGGGGTCGGTCACCGGCGGCGGCGGCAGCGCATGGGCCGAGTGGAGTAAAGTGGGCGGCGCGAGTGAGTGAGGTGGACTGTGTAGAAGGGTTTGACTCCCTCCGAATCTCCGATGCTGATGGCTGCCTTCCCACACACACCTCTGGCACTGGCTCTGGCTCTGGCCTGTACCTGTGATCCATGTGAGGGTGATAAAGAAGGGACTTTCATGAAGGGAAAGTGGGGAGGATTTATAGGAGGAGTATATAAAACATGGCCAGTCTTTTGGCTTTTGTATGTTTTGCTTGGTTTTTCTTTGCCCTTCGTTGCTTCTTTTTGTTTCGTTCACAAACGCGATTTCTCTTTTGGTTTCTAGAATCTGCGAGTAAGAAACATCTAAGGTTAATGGTTATTTTATTTTCTGATGACAAATATCATGTGCAACGTCACGTTACCACATGCACACACTGGTACCATGTTTCACTATATTAGATCATCCGTTGTGTCATTTGTGTAAAGAGCAACTTTAGCCAAGAAACTAGTCAATATGCCCGTACGTTGCAACGGAAAAAAAATTTATAAGCCACTACCTAGTAAGCATGCCTCAATGGCCCCTCCCCCGAGTCCAGGTCCTCTATTTTATCAGCACCCCATCCGTCCTCCTTTCCGCCTTTGCCCAAGATGGTCATTTTGTCCACCTGGTTATAAATGTATAGACGTGATCAATTCAAGGTGATGAGCTTGGCCACCTCATGACACGTATCACTGAACTGCGGCAGGCAATGGAGTTTTCAACTAATCTCTTGATCTGACCACCCTCACTACCTTATACTTTGGCCAGCTTTGACATTGAACTTGTCTCATAGGAAGGCATATCCTGCTCGTGTCCCATCATACCACCTTGACCTTCCCAACCACATGCTCGCAACTAATATGTATATAATAAAAGGACGCAAGAAATATCATCGCCCATGCTTCCCTACATAGCAAACACCAACTACCATGAACCCGGCCACTATGCGGCTAAACGAATCAAACAGATAATTAAATGATATGTATAAGGTCAATAGAACTTTTGAGAGTAGCAACATTCAGTTTTTCTATATTGATATGATTTGGTCTCACCTAATTTATCAGGAGAGACAATACCGTGGCTCTAGGGGTACAAAGTTTCAACCGCGGTCCCATTAAAATAAAGTTTCAACAACAGGAGGTTTGAGGATTCATGACTGACGGCCCAAACTCAAATAAAGAATAGAACATACACAACAACTAAGTTTTGTTCACCTTGATCGATCTTGGAGTTTGACGTCCGTCATCAAGCTAGTCGTGGTCGATCCTGAAGGACCCGACCAACTCCTCCCTACTGGAGTCAAGCCGCATAGGGTCTACTTCATCGTGATGATCTATTGGTCCAGAGCCTGGGTCTTGTAGGCTGTAGCTCACCGTCTCGTAGTCCAATGCATTGTCGTCGAGGGCACAAAGATTCCCCCGTCCAGCTGTGTCTTTGTATGGGCGAGTGGTGTTCAAAGGCTGGCTCGCGATGCCTGGGAGCAGATCGACGGAGACCACACACCGGAGCTAAATCAAGCGCTTGATGAAGGCGTCGTGCATGTGCATCTGCTACATGAATAGAACCTGCACGATGAGCCAGAGCGGCACCCAGTCGTTCTGCATTGCACGCCTCTCCTCTTTGGACAAACCCGGGTGCTCCTGAGATGACATAAAATTAACAACTTCCTATCTTTAGAAATACTTGAATATTCAAAGAAGCAAACTACTCGAGCAAATCACAGTGACGAACATGAGTATGTCAGTACATATATAGTTGACTGACTACACAAAGAGCTAGAGCTAATTGACACGGCATGTAACATTTTCGAGCCTTGCAACTTCATCAAGTGCTAATAGTTCACAATAGCCGCCTCCAAATGAAAATCTTGTTAAACAAAAAATTGTGTTTCCTCAAGCGTCAATCGTGTTATCATCAAGTTTGGGGATCCCAAATTCAGCAGGATTTCAGAAAGTGCAGACTATAGAAAGAGCTACAGCTAAATGATACGCCATGTTACCGGTAGCAGCAGTGAAGTAGAACACCATTGGGATGGCCCCGCTAGCCTCCAACATGAGCAACTCAATCACGTCCTACAGAAACATCAACGAGAACCAGGTTGCTGTGCTCTGGCGTCGCCGCGTGGACTGCGCTGGTGTTGCCGTGGTGCAAGCTCGGGAGAGGAAGGTCTTGTTACCAATAGCAGTAGTGAATTAGAACACCACCTTGCTGACGGTGCTCGCTCCAACGGGAGCAGACCAATCACCGTAAACATTGACTTGACCCAGGTTGGTGTGCTCCGACGTCGTCGTGTGGGCGGAGGTGCTGATGCTTGCAGGCTCGGTGAAGGAAAGGATCCCCGTCAGCATGGGAATCGCTGCCGTTGGCCTTGGTGCAGTTTTTCCGCCATGCAAGATCTTGCGCCTGAGTTGGAGAGTAGGTGACAGTGTGGGATGTGTCGCCGTCCGCCTCGGCATGAATCTTCGTCCATGGCAGGCACGTTGTCTCTCCGTTCTGCATGCCGCCCCGTAGGATTTGCCTCGGCGTTGTAGTGACATACATATAAGAAGCACCTTAGTCACGTATGTGTACGCATCACCTACTAACAGGGGCGTGTCGCCCAGTTATTTTTTCTCCTTTCATTTGATCTGAATTGATTATAGAAGTATACGTATATATCGCACAAAGCTAGCTGGCTGTTCCCTGGCCAACTCGGATAGCCCTTGGTTTTTGTTCTACGGGTGAAAAAAAAGAACTCTGTTGGGCTCCTGTGGGCTAGTAAGGACTCTATGCTGGCTGCGGTGTGGAAAGATCCATCGTTCTCTGCTACTTTTTTTATAGAAGAAGATAGTATAGATCCTTTTAAATCTCAACCATCATTTTTTTTATTAACGGATATAAAAGGCTGACGTATGGAGAGCTATGAAAGCTTCGTCCTTTATTATTAGGTAAAGATTAAGTAAGCTACTATGGCCATGCAGTGGATTCCTTTTATGAATTATCCCCAAATGACATTATCAAGAAATGCAACCAAAAGGGTAGATGAACAATTAGTAGAAGTCTTTTTTTAAATCATCCACAAAATACATGCCAGTGACTATTGTCATGTTGTGTCATTTCTCACTCATCCTTTGTTGGGGTAGCCCGTTAAGATCCTAGACTTGTCCCTTCTCCGCATCCAGCCACTCACAACCACTCACTGCACCCTAGAGTGTGCATCAAGTAATGACTGTGGATGGCATGAACATGATGGTACAACCTGCCGGTCACAAACGTATTCATCGGGTGGACGTCACACCTGCCATGTGATAGGATGTGATGATCACCAAGGCTCTCCCCGTCGCATCTGCATTCATAAGTTGCTTCGCTTCCTATTAATTGAAGACCAATTGCAACCACTAAGCAAAGCAACGATGAGGCCGGATGTGCTCCAACCACAGCGTTAGCCTATGTGGCGATATGCCAAATGAACATTACGCCGCGGCATACCATCTAATAATGTCTTGGACTAGGGGGTACTCAGCACGTCGGCCTGCTAGTTATGGGCCAGGCCGAGGACCCCTAGACCATCGAAGAATGGGTCGTGTTTACCATGACTGTCAGCATACTCAAGACGGAATCCTCCGAAGACTTGGTGCACACTTCAAGACATATCCAAATCTTCGGCAAGCTTATCCCTAGATGTAACCGGCCTACATGCATGTAACCCTAGGTACCCCTAGTCCCTATATAAGCTGAGTGGTTTAGTCCATAGGGTAGAGAAGTTAGATACATACACATACGATCTCGAGGTAGATCACCCTGTACTTTGTACCCCCATCACATCAATACAATCAAAGCAAGACATATGGTTTTAGCTCTTCAAGAGTGCCTGAACCTGGGTAACATCATGTCCCTCTTCTGTCATGTTACCATCAAGCTAAGATCCACAGCTCGGGACCCCCTACCCGGGATCCGCCGGATTCAACCCCGATAATGGTTGCCCATGCAGGTCCTGTTGTGTGTTCAAGGCAGCTCAATGGCTCATCTTTGGATTCTCGACAGTATTGGCAGTGGGATGTAACGCCCCGGATCCGATGCGTCAGGTGTCTGCCAGTTATTCGTCGGTGTTTCCATATCTTTTGCTTGTGTGTTGCATTTTGCCATGTCGTCATGTGCATCTCATTTTGCATACGTGTTCGTCTCATGCATCCGAGCATTTTCCCCGTTGTCCATTTTGCAATCCGACACTCCTATGTCCTCCGGCGCCCCCCTTTTTCCTCTTTTCTTGAGCGGGTGTTAAAAATTCTCAGAATGGACCGAGATTTGCCAAGCGGCCTTGTTACACCACCGATAGACCGCCTGTCAAGTTTCGTGCCATTTGGAGGTCGTTTGATACTCCAACGGTTAATCGGGTAGCCGCAAAGCCCTCTTTTGGTAATGCAGCCCAACACCCTCCAAAACAGCCCAATAACCCATCTAAGTCATCTCCATGCTTTCGGTCGTTCGATCAAGATCGTGTGGGCGAAAACCGCTCCCCATTTGGACTCTACTAGCTCCCTCTAGCTATAAATAGGTCCTCCCCCTCCATTTTTCGCGGATGAACCCTAGCCTCCTTCTTCCTCCGCGCGCCGGACACGTCCGCCCGGCGCCTAAACCTGGGCCAACGTCGGGCCGGACCGGGTTTCGGGCCGGGCTTGTAAAAGCCCAACCTTCATTCCTCAAGCCCGAGCCCGGCCCGAAGCCCAAAATACTCCCTATTTTCAAGCCCGAGCCCGGCCCGAAATCAAGCCCGAAGCCCGAAAGCCCGACCCGAGTGCTGTTTTTAGTACGCTGCAGACGTGCAAGCCCGCCCGGCCCGAAGCCCGCCCAAATACGGAAAAATTGAAGCCCGAGCCCGGCCCGAACTATCTTTCGGGCTGCAAAACAAAGCCCGAGCCCGGCCCGAATGTCAAGCCCGACCCGGCCCGGCCTGGGTTTTTCGGGCCGGGCTCGGGCCGGGTCATCGGGCCGGGCTGCCCATGCCCGGGTTTACCGGCGCCGAACACGTCCGCCGTCGTCCCTCGACGAATCACAGAGCGCCACTCATCCAAGGCTGCCCTCTCTCCTCCTCCGCCGCGCCAGGCCCGCGAGGCTCAGATCCGCCAGGGCCCGAGCCGCCGCCGCCACCGCCGTGCGGACTCGCGCCTCCGGCGGATTCGCGCCATCGCGCCTTCGCGGACCCCGCCAGAGTCCAGGGAGTTGGCTGAGCCTGTCGCCTCCCGGGCCGCGCGGCGGCCGCCGCCTGACTCCGCCTCGCGCCCGCGCCCCGCCGGCGCCGACCTCCGCCTCCGCCTCCCGAGCTCCTCCGCCGCCTCTGCGCCATCCTCCGCCGGCGCCGCCCGCCACAGACTGGCGCGCTGCCCCACGCCGCCGCCCGCCCGTTCCAGCGCCGCCCGCCAGATCCGCCAGATCCGGCCCGGACCTGACCTCTCCGGCCATCTTCCCCGGCTCCGGCGAGATCCGCCGCCTCCCTCACCCGCGTTGACTTTTTCCCTCGAGGTTGCCCCGATTCTTCTGAGTCTTTTTCTGCCATATTTTTATTGCCATGTTCATCGCATCATATAACATCATCCGTAGCTCCGTTTTGCATGTATAATATATCAAAATGTTCATCAGGAGATGCTCTTCATTTTTTTTACATTGGGTCATGTTCATTTGAATTCATCTTGATGCCCTAATCATCGTGTCAAGAGTGCTATATAATATTGTCTGTTGTCTGTTAACAGAACATGCTCATTTGTCTTTTTTGCATATTTTTGTGTGATTTACTTTTGAGCATGAAGTCTACATGTGTTATGCGCTACAACATGCCGTCTTTGCTGTGGTGCAATACACATTTCATGATATGCAATGTGTTGATTGTTACAAGCTTGCAAAGTAGCCTCCGTGATATTGCGGATTTCAGGGACTTAGGATTCTACTGTGTCTTTGTTCTGCTGTTATTTTAATGCCATGTATTCATGTTGCTACAGTGAGATCCATGCCTCTTTTGAGTATGTCCAGTAAGGATGTTATGGACGTATGTTTATGCTCTATACATCCATGACTTGTTTTGCATTTATAGCCTGCTTTAACATGTCTTAATCTTGCTCTACTTTTGCTATAAAATGTTCCTGGCAGATTGTTTACATGTTATTCAATTTTGCCAAGGTTGTTGTAGTTGATCCTTGCATGCTATGAACTTGTTATTGCCATGATTAGCTTCATAAACATGTCTTCTTGCTGTAGGTATGCTTTCCTTGTCATGCAATGCTTTGTGATGAGTGTTTCGAGCTCACAAAGATGCCTTCATAATTCTGTTTATGTCATGCTCTGTTTTTCACTAAGTCTGAATCTGTAACGAAACTTGCTATGTTTACATGGGTGCCATCTTCTGTGCCTTTTTGACTCATGATCAGTAAGGAACTTTTGTTATATGAAATTAGTAGATTCATGCCATGCCTTTGGTTTCCATGATAAGTTCCTGTAGCATGTTGTTTGATAGCTCTAAACATTGCAACCTGATGTTATTTCTGCCATGTCCTGTGAATTCTGCTGTCTGTGAAACTGTTATTATTTGCAATCTTGACATGTCCATTTGAGCATGTTCTAGTAGTTTCTAGAGATAGCTCAGTGTTCATGTTTTGTAATGCTTTACATGTAGATCATGTCCATGCCTTTTGTTTTCATGTTGTGGTGCCGTAGTATATTGTTTTGATGCTCGCAATATGCCTAGTTGCTGTTTTGGACAGCTAGCCCTTTAAACTTATATGGTGTGTATGTATCGAACCGTTGCTCCGTTTTGAGCGTGCTCTATATGAAACTTGCTTAGTTTTGCATGTAGTTTCATGTTACCTTGTTTCATCCATGTTTTGAGTGTGTTTGCTTGATGTTTGAATGCATTTTGCACCAATGCCATGCTTAACTTGTTTTGCTCATATCTTCTAGGCCGTAGATCCGAATTAAATGAACTTTATATGTAACTTGACTAGAATTTAGTGTAGATCATCTTGGTGCATCTTAACTTGCTGTTTAACAACTTGAACATAAGGTTTATTCAGATCTGGACCAATTTCGAAATTTGCATATGGGGACTTACCGGAATTGTTCTATGTTGTCTCCGGCCTCATTTAAACTTGTTTTGATGTGTTGTTCTTGTATGCATCATCTCTTGCCATGAGTAGCTCCATGTAGCCTTGTCATGCATCATACTTGGTTGAGCATCATGCCTTGTTCATGTGTGGTGTGTTTACCATGTTGTATGCTTCTTCTCGATAGTTCCCGTTTCGTTGCGATCGTGAGGATTCGTTCGTCTACGCTTGGTTCGTCTTCGTGGCTTCATCTTCTTCATGGACTAGTTCTTCTTCCTTGCAAGATTTCAGCCAAGATAACCGTCACCTTGGATCTCACTACTATCATTGCTATGCTAGTTGCTTCGTTCTATCGCTATGCCGCGTTACCTACCACTTGCTTATCAAGCCTCCCAAATTGCCATGATAGCCCCTAACCTTTGTCACCCTTCCTAGCAAACCGTTGTTTGGCTATGTTACCACTTTTGCTCAGCCCCTCTTATAGCGTTGCTAGTTGCAGGTGAAGATGAAGATTGCTCCATGTTGGATTATGTTTATGTTGGGATATCACAATATCTCTTATATTATTAATGCATCTATATACTTGGTAAAAGGTGGAAGGCTCGGCCTTATGTCTGGTGTTTTGTTCCACTCTTGCCGCCCTAGTTTCCGTCATACCGGTGTTATGTTCCTTGATTTTGCGTCCCTTACGCGGTTGGGTGATTTATGGGACCCCCTTGACAGTTCGCTTTGAATAAAACTCCTCCAGCAAGGCCCAACCTTGGTTTTACCATTTGCCTCACCACCACCTACTTTTCCCTTGGGACTCGCTCTCTCGAGGGTCATCTTTATTTAGCCCCCCCGGGGGCCAATGCTTCTCTAAGTGTTGGTCCGAACTAGAGCCCCTTGCAGCGCCACCTCGGGTAAGCTTGAGGGCTGGTTTTAGTTGTACAGATTGCTCGTCTGGTGTTGCCCTGAGAACGAGATATGTGCAGCTCCTATCGGGATGTAGGCGCATCGGGTGATCTTGCTGGTCTTGTTTTACCATTGTCGAAATGTGTTGTAAACCGGGATTCCGAGACTGATCGGGTCTTCCCGGGAGAAGGTATATCCTTCGTTGATCGCGAGAGCTTATCATGGGCTTGTTGGGACACCCTGCGCAGGTTTGAACTTTCAAAGCCGTGCCTGCGGTTATGTGGCGATGGGAATTTGTTAATATCCGTTGTAGTAAACTTGAAGTAAACTCTTCTAAAATACACCAACCATGTGCGTAACCGTGATTGTCTCTTTTTGGGGTTGTTCGAGAGGAGAACACGGTTTTGGGGTTATGTTTGACGTACGTAGGAGTTCAGGATCACTTCTTGATCATTACTAGTTGACGACCGCTTGCTAAGCTTCTCTTCTCGCTCTTGTTTCGTAAGTTAGCCACCATACATGCTTAGTCGCTGCTGCAACCTCACCACTTTACCCCTTCCTTACCCTTTGAGCTTTGCTAGTCTTGATACCCATTGCGATGGCATTGCTGAGTCCTCGTGGCTCACAGATTACTACACTAACAGTTGCAGGTACAGGTTATGCAATGATCTTGACGCGAGAGCGATGTTTACTTGTTTTGGAGTTCTTCTTCTGCTTCTTTGATCAGGGCATAGGTTCCTGGTTGGCAGCCTGGGCTAGCAGGGTGGATGTCGTTTGAGTTTCTGTTTATGTTTCATCCGTAGTCGGATGTTTATCTTGTATATGATGTATTGTTGTATTCATGTGGCATTGTATGTCTTGGTTGTATCCCCACTATTATGTAATGTTGATGTAATGATATCCACCTTGCAAAAGCGTCTTCAAGATACGCTTCTATCCTTGGTGGGACCTTCGAGTTCCTTTAGGATAGGGTCGCATCTTGGGCGTGACATGGGAAGACCTTCTTTCTCAGACAGTTTTTTGTCTTTGGCAGCATCACGCTCTATGCGATGCGACTGGCCACCTCGGCCAGATCAAGAATTTCACTCCAGGTTAGGCCATCAGGTTTGGAAACTGAAATACGCGACAGATGCCCACGACGAACTCGCGTTCTCGGGCTGGGTGTCAGACCAGTCCGAGGACATCACCGACGCTGTCACGCTTATCTCAGATTCAATATCGGATTGGAACTACGGCACGGATCACACTTTGGATCTGGCTTCGACCTCGGAGCCGAACACTGCCTCATCGGATTAGATCTCAAGTTCGGCTGACAAAATCCTCGAGGCCATGCGGATGGGACCTCGGACAAGCTTCAACTAAGTCCAGTCCTCGATCAAGATATGAGTGAGGCCGACAAGGCGCTTCTGAACGAGATGTTATATCGGATTCAGGTACTCACTATCTTGGATGATCGGGCCTCGGTATACCATCGGATTTGGGAGAAATCTAGAGAAACTAGGATTTTCAACCCACCCTCCACCCACCTAGTCGCTATCGTCGAAGACTTAACCAATGTTCTAGCATACACCTCCAAGGATGCAACCGACATGGATGAAGATGTCGACGAAATGTCGGACACTACCTTACCCCCTACCACGACTAATACTGGAAAGTGGGCAGCTACCTCCACCTACGATGTCTACATGGTCAATACCCCAAAGAACGGAGGAGGAAGCGCAAAATCGCCCAAGCGCCTTCATAGGGGCCGCTGTAAACGGAGGCACCGGCAATGGTGAGGCGAGCAATATGGTGGCACCGGAAACGATGACACTGCCAACGACGATGCCACTCGGGACGACAACAACGACCAAAACGCTAGTAATGATGCTGGCGCCGGAACAACATTGATGACGATCCGATCAAAGGGGACGATGACGACCCCGAGGATGTCGATTATTATCTTGAGTCCGAGGAGGATAGAAGCTCCCTATGAATTTATGTTATTGAGGAGCCCACTGAGGCCCCTCAGTTGAAACTTCCCGTAGGCGATTGGCCAGCACGACCAAGAGCATTAAACAAAAAAACCAGCATCTTAAATCTAAATAAGACGAGCTTAACAAAAGATGGGCCGAGCTCCTCAGTGTCGAACAGGATCTTGAGGACAAGCTTGGGAAAACCGGGGCTAATAGATTTCACCCCTGAATGAATTTTCTCCTAGAGCTTGATGAGGAGCGCGAAGACAACGTGTTATCTAAGCGCGAGCGGGCCGAGTAGCTCGACCGCCCACCCCGGGGCCAAGATACAGCATGTTGGGGATATAACTATTTGTGTAAGCCGCCCAGGAGGGGCCGAGTTACACAAAGAAGACTCGCCAGAACGGAGCCTGTAATCAAGCATGAAGATGGCGGTTCAATAAAGGGCTTAAGGCCCACAGGCGACTTAAGGCCCGTTGTAGCAAACCGCCACACTGGCATGACTTGTATCATAAGGTAGATTTAACTAGTCACCGAGCGGACATCGTTTATATGTTTAATCGATCTGTAAGCCGCAGGCGCCAACCCGTATATAAGGGGACGACCGCGCGCTTAGGGCAAGAAACAACTCATCGAGAGCCGGGCATAGCGATCTCGCTCCCCGGTCATCGAAACATCAAGCAATACCAACCCAACTAGACGAGGCTTTCCTTCACCGCAAGGGGCGAACTAGTATAAAACCTCTTGTGTCCTTTGTCACGATTAACCCTTTAAGCTTCCTACTTGCGATGGCTCCACGACTAAGTCTTGTAAGAGGACATCCGCCGTGACAATTCCACGACAGTTAGCCGCCCACCGTGGGGCGAGCGCACGGTGGATTTGAGTTCTTGAAGGGCAGCTTCGAAGGGCTCAAGGGATACGCAGTGGGCCGGATGACCAAGAGTCGTCGCGGCAAGATGTACATCGACAACGAAGGCTGGGGCCCCAACGCCGACTCGATTGAGTACGGGTACCGGGTCCCTTTGGCGGAATCCACGTCTTCATCGGCCGGATCGGTGAGCCGGGCCCTGAGCCGGACAATTGCACCGACCTCGTCGAGATGGCTCAGTGTGCGAGACCCGCCCGAGCTCAACCTGTCGTGAAGCATGCCTTCGTGGGCTGCGTCCACGGAGAAGAACTTCCTGAAGGATCTAAAGATGGTGGTGAGATGGCTGTCCCCTCGGATGATGATTCGTCCGCCGGTTCAACAGATTCTTTATATCAAGTCCAAGAGGGCATGCTTGGGGGCTGTTCTGACGGCTCTAGCACTCGGGACTTCTAAGAGCCGCCAAGCTGGGCAGGGGTTTTCATGGCTGGTACTCAACCTGGTCAAAACTCAATGGCTGCAATAGCAATAATGTCCGGGTCAGGAGCAGCCGGAGTTGAACGAATAAGATCTCTTGTTGCGCCGGGGTTTATCCAGAACTTCAAGGACACTTGCAAGCAATCTATGTCAATTGTGGACTTGACCAATTATAAGCAGGAGGAGGGTGAATCCACAACTCATTGGGTGCGCCGGGTCAAGGAAATAATACATTCGTCTGATAAGATGGATGCCGCTCTGCAGCCCCTCATGTTGGAGAAGAATTGCCGCTTTGAGTCACCGAGGCAGAAATCGGGCGTCTTAAGCGTGATTGCAACGATATGGGTACGCTGATGGCGGCTTTAGTCAAGTATGCCGATTCGATAGTACCAAGGATCCCGCGTCGATGAGGAAAAGACAGGAAGGGAAAGAAGAACGGCAATGGAAAGGGTCAAGAAGATAACCCAATAAATCAAGGAGGCAACAAGCGAAGGCGGAGGGTAACCCGAGTTTGTGGCCAATGCCAATGCACAGGTAACAATCGAGACGTAAGGAAAACCGCCCCTCGATCTGGCGGGTCAGTCCATCTCTTGAGCAGCTTCTCAATGAGCCTTGTCCGAGACACGATACTCGGGAACGACCCGCCACCCACTTATGGAAAGATTGCGCAATCATGAAGGCTTTCAAGAATTCCAACATGTTTGATGGCAATCATGGATCGGGCGGCGGTTCAGGGGCCGGCGGCTTTCATGGCCCGGGCGGCGGTTCAAGTTCCGGTTTTCAGGGAAGTCAAGGCGGCTACAATCAACAGTAGCCTGGTCAAGGGGGACAGCAACAACAGCAGTCAGGTTATCAAAGCCACCCAAAGCAGCTGAATGGTGGGCAGTACCATGTGTTTACAACTAATTTGTGCAAACATGACCAGAAGGTTCATAAGAGGGCCGTGAATTCTGTTGAGTCGGCGGTTCCCCATTATTTGAGGTGGTTAGAGCAGCCCATTATATGGAGCAGGGAAGATCACCCCCTCCGGGTTGATAATCCGGGTCAGTTGGCCTTGGTGGTAGCACCTCAGGTTGGTGGATATAAATTCACTAAGGTACTCATGGACGGAGGAAGCAGCATCAATATTCTCTATTATGAGACCTTTCGCCACATGGGGTTGACTGATAAGGACTTGAGGACATCCAACACTGTCTTTCATGGAGTGGTGCCTGGTAAGTCGGCGTACTGGGCTGGCAAGATTGAGCCGAAGTGGCCTTTGGAGATGAATATGATTCTAGAGCTGAGAAATTGACGCTTGAGGTAGTCAAAATCAGGAGCCCAGATCATGCTCTGCTTGGACGGCCGGCTTATGCCAAGTTCATGGTGCGACTGTGTTATGTTTATCTCGCAGCTCAAGATGCCGGGTCACAAGGGCACCATCACTGCTGTGCATGGGAGTCGAAAGGTAGCCTTGAATGTGAGGAAGGCTATGCGGCTTATGCCGAGTCTATTTGTGCAAATGGAGGAGCTAAAGTTTTATCGTAATAATGTTGACCCGCCAGATATGACCTCTTTAAAGAAGCCGACTCACGGAGCATGACCCGACATTGAAGTTTAAATCAGCCAATGAAACAAAGCTTGTTGACTTCACCCAGCGACTCTTCCAAGTAGTTCAAAGATCCGTGCTAACTTGGATCCTAAATAGGAAAGCACGCCATCGAAGTTCATCCGTGAGAACTGGGACATCTTTGCATGGAAACCTTCGACATGCCGGGTGTTCCGAGGGAACTCACTGAGCACACTCTTAATATTGATCCAAAGTATAAGTTTCATTGTGCAATTTCTTCGATCGCTCAATGAGGAAAGGCGGAAAGCTATTGGGGAAGAGGTCGCCGGCTCTTAGCGGCTGGGTTCATTGTGGAAGTCTTTCACCCGGAGTGGTTGGCTAACCCGGTGCTGGTACTCAAGAAGAATGGCACTTGGCTGATGTGTGTGGATTACACGGACTCAAATAAGGCTTGTCCGGCTGATCCCTTTGCCCTCCCCCGTATTGATCAAATCATCGATGCTACGGCGGGTTGCGAAGCGCTTGAGTTTTTGGATGCTTACTCCGCTATCATCGATCAAAATGGCGTTAAGGACCAGGAGAAGACGACTTTCATCACTCCGTTTGGAGCCTTCTGCTATGTATCTATGCCATTTGGGCTCAAGAGTGCCCAGGCGACTTATTAGAGATGTGTACAAAATTGTCTCCAAAGTCAAATTGGGCGCAATGTTCACGCTTATGTGGATGACATCGTGGTGAAGTCCAGGAGAAGGAAACCTTGATATCTGATTTAAAGGAGACCTTTGATAATCTCCGGTTTATAAGATGATGCTTAACCCGACAAGTGTGTGTTTGTGTACCGCAGCAAGCTTCGGGTTTCGGTCTCAAACAGAGGCATTGAAGCTAACCCGAGAAGATCAAGGCGATCACCTCCTTGGCCAAACCGGCGGCATCAACGATGTTCAACGATCGGCGGGTCGTGTTGCCGCCTAAGCCGGTTCATAAGCCGTTAGGCGAGAAGGCCTCGCTGCTATATCGATGATGAAGAAAACGGATGCTTATCTCGAGGACGCTACCGACGCTGCCTTTGAGGATTTAAAAGAAAGTTGTCCGAGCCGCCGGTCCTGCGGCTCCCATTGATAGAGAGCCATTGTTGTTATATGTGGCTGCTAACACCGAGCCGTCGGTGCAGGCCATTGTGGTGGAGCGCAGGAGGTCGGCAAGGAGCATCCGTTCAACGCCGTTTACTACATCGGTGAGGTGCTCATTGAGTCCAAGCAAAGGTATCCACATTGGCGTAAACTTGTTTATGGAGTGTTTATGGCAAGCCGAAGTCAAGCAATACTTCCAAGGTCATCCTATAATCTGGTAAGTTACGCCTCCTTGGGAGACATCATCCGTAATGTGGAAGCCATGTGGTGAGTCGCCAAGTGGGCCATTGAGCTTGGGCCTCATGGTTTGAAGTACATGCCACGCATAACTATTAAGTCTCAAGCCTTGGTGGACTTTATCAATGATTGGACGTAATTACAGGCACCGAGGAGAAGCCGATAACACATATTGGACTATTTACTTTGATGGGTCCAGTAGTTGGAAGGCTCGGGGCTGGAGTTGTTTTAACTTCCCCCCGAGGTGACAAATTTTGTTATGTGCTCCGGCTTATGTTTCCCTATACTAACAATGCAGCTGAGTACGAGGCTTTACTCCATGGTCTCCGGATGGCTAAAGAGATGAATTTGAGCCGGTAAGGTGCTTAGGCGACTCGCACTCGTCGTCAACAGTGTCGTGCACGGGACTCCAAGGATCCCCGATGGCGGCTTATCATCGTGAAGTTGATGCGGGTCGACACTTCAAAGGTTATCAAGTGGAGCACATTGATCGGAGGAAGAATGAGGCGGCCGATGCTTTAAGCCGGTGGGGTCTCAGCCAGAAGTCGGTGCTGCCTAATACCTTTCTTGATGTTTTGCATAACCCTTCCGCAAAGTGCCTACAGAGGAAGAACTAGCGATGCTGCATCCGGAGGCACACCGGTGGCAGCTCTCCACGCTATCCTAGATTGGACAGTCCCATATTTGGCCTATATGACCCGGGAGAGTTGCTCGAGGACTAGACCTTGGCAAGACAAATCATCAGCGGTCCAAATCTATGACAATTGTTCATGGCGAATTGCATCACCGCAGTTGCATCATGCTTCAACATTGTGTGTCGCTCATGAGGGTCGTGGATATACTTTGTGAGATCCATGAAGGAGATTGTGGTCATCATGCCGGCTCAAAATCTCGATTCCAATCTTCGGATGACTCGGTAGTTCAGATAAGGGAAAAGGAAGTCTCCGCCGCTGAATTGAGATATCGCCAAGTTCAAGATCGGGACCGTTATAACGCTCATTCCGCCGGTTCAAGTAGAAAAGCTCTCAACAAAAGCAGATTTGGCTCCTCTCCTGTGTACACCTCGCAGAAGACTTGGAAATTGCGATATTTGACACGGATTGGGTCCAATATCTTGAGGCCTAAGGTTAAAGAAATTCAAACCTCCTCGAAGAATTTTGAGCCGGAGGGCAAATCCCTACCATGTGATGCGAAAACTACTACCTCCCTTCTTTGGGTTGAGGCCTTTCTTGAGACGGGTCAGGGGCACGATAAGACATGACCTCCTTCTTAGGCAGATGGCCAGACTTCACAAATTCAGACAGTTTACTCCTCGTGACTGTGGATGGGACCCAATTACAGGTCACAGGAGCCTTGGCCGCTTTAGGTGCCATGACAAAAATTGAGGCCTATGACAAAAATAAGAGGACCCAGCTCAAATTTAACCCGGAGGAAAATATTTAAAACTAGTCATGATGGCGGCTTAAGAAGGGGCCTAATGATATATGGATGACTATGCGATAAATATTAAGCCGCTACAGGTGTCAATGAGCAGTTAAACATATTCGACAGAGGCAGTTTTTCACTTCCGGGTGGAACAAACAAGTTTCACAAGTTGCTGTTATTATTTTGGATCAAACAACTGTTCTAAAAAGAAAATTTTCTAGACCTAAAACTGGCGCAAATGAAGCTCAAGGGCTTGAATGGGGCCTCTGTGTGACATAAAGGGATCTATTTGCATTAAAAAGGTGCGGAATATCTACCGTGATCAGTTTTACCATCTTCAAGATCAAGAAGAGCGGAGGCGATGAAATCTATGGAAGGATCCCGTGAACAGCGAAGAACGCCAAGAACTCAAGGTCCTAGTGTGGATCTACGAAGGTGGAAGAGGAGACTTACAGATGCAGGATTGCAGCGGAGGGTCGCTGCATTTTTTCCGTCAAACCAAGTTGATGCAATGCCTGAGTTGGTGAAGACGAAGAAATCCACGACGGCGCGGCGGCGGAGCTTGAGCGACAAAGAAGCAGCGAGAGGAAGAGGATGACCGAAGGAGGAGAATGGGAAGACCTAGGTCGCGCTTATTTATAAGGAAAGGATAACTTAGACGGCGCGAGAAACGAGGAGATAAAAGTTATTATCCAAATGCCCCGACGCCGGTTTTCTAACACCAAGAAAGGCAAAGATCCGTTGGAGGATACGATGAAATAAAGAATGAATTTAAGTAAGGATGACGTCACGGCGGGTTAACACAAATCCAAAAGATGACGTCATGGCGGGTTAAAGGAAACCTTTGCACAAGCCTAAGATCAAGACTTACTTCTTAGGTATTTTAAGATTGACATGAACAGGTTCAAATCAATCTGGGGCCTAATGTTGGGGATATAACTATTTGTGTAAGCCGCCCAGGAGGGGCCGGGTTACACAAAGAAGACTCGCCAGAACGGAGCCTGTAATCAAGCATGAAGATGGCGGTTCAATAAAGGGCTTAAGGCCCACAGGCGACTTAAGGCCCGTTGTAGCAAACCGCCACACCGGCATGACTTGTATCATAAGGTAGATTTAACTAGTCACCGAGCGAACACTATTTATAAGCGGCCGACTCTGTAAGCGCAGGCGCCAACCCGTATATAAGGGACGACTGCGGCGGCTTAGGGCAAGAAACAACTCATCGAGAGCCGGGCATAGCGATCTCGCCCCCTGTCATCGAAACATCAAGCAATACCAACCCAACTAGACGTAGGCTTTCCTTCATCGCAAGGGGCCGAACTAGTATAAAACCTCTCGTGTCCTTTGTCCCGATTAACCCCTTTAAGCTTCCTAGTTGCGATGGCTCCACGACTAAGTCCTTGCAAGAGGACATCTGCCGTGACAATTCCACGACACGGCCCACGGGGAGAAGAATATCCATGAAGCCCCCTTGGCGCCGAGGTGGGATAGATCCACCACGGCCCCTGAAGAAATACGACCTGAGGGAGAAGCTACCTTCAAGGCCAGCGGCTCCACCTTGGTCGATTTACAAATCTAGGGAACACCTTCTTGCTGGACAGGCGGGATACCTAGCTTGGTTGGCCAAGAATGGTGATATACGCGATTACACGTGCAGCCAAAATGTAAACATATCCAATGTTTGTCACGCTACCGCCAGGGTCCGAGGAGTTGCCCATCCCGTGTGCTTTATAGACAAGGTGATGCAGCACCAGTTCCCAGAAGGGTTTAAACCCATAAATATCAAGCAATATGACAGAACAACAGACACGCACACATGGACGGTGGCGATGATCTCCATGCCATCAAATGTCTGCCCTTGAAGCTCAAAGGATCTGCTCGGCATTGGCATAACAACCCCCCGAGGACTCTGTCGGTACTTGGGAGGACCTCGAAGATGCATTCTGATTATCGGGGGTGCCGTGCGACATATGCCAAAGGATGGCTTATCATGGTGGGGGAGAGTAAGACGTCGTCGGTGCCTGGAAACGGGATAAGGCGTAGACATGTACGCCAACGCATCTTACCCAGGTTCGGGGCTCTCCTAGGAGATACCACCCCTAGTCCTGCTCTGCGGGGTCTCCGCATGATCACTATCTCAACAAGTAGCTACAAGCTTGCTCCTTGAGTTGTTTCTCTAGAGGAGGAAGAAGAACAAGGCTAGCCCTAGCTTTACTTTGTGTGTGTCTGTGCTCTCTATGAGGCTGAACCCTTTGCATGGGTGCCCTGGGGGTTTATATAGGCCTACCCTGTGGGTACAATGAGTAATCCGCCAGTGTAGGACCCGGCTGTTAGTGTCTATGGTCGCCGCTGCTTGGGGGCCTCCGCCAGGGTCCTGGCCGGCTGTCTCAGATTCACCGACAGCCGCGCCGCGCTGGCTATGGGTCCCGCCGCTGCTAAGCATCTGTGGCGCGCCATTGATGATGCATGCTTTGTCGGGGAGAGCATGGCTACAGTGCCGCCGCCTGGTGGACGTTCACTATAGCCACTCCCTGTCTCTTCTGATTAATGGAGCACATACTCCAAGGGAGGGGGAGTGCCGCCTGCTGGGAGTCGTCCTCCCCCGTGCCGACTGGTCAGGGCTCGCCGCCTTCTGGCTTCTCACGGACAGGTAGGGCCCGCCGCCTGCGGGCCATACCAACAACCCATAGTGGGAGCATGTCCTTCTCTGCCGTGGGTGATGTCATGGGCTGCGTGGCAATAGTGTCGCGCCGGGCGAGGGATGTCCGCCCAGTACGCTGCACTGTGGCCACGCTCCGCCCTGGATTCGGGGGTGGTAGTCTGTAATGTAGCCACACCCCGTCTCGTCGTTATAATGTGGTGCAAACTTCAAGGGAACGGAGGGGGGGCGCCTGCTAGGAGTTGGCCCACCTCATGGCTATCTTCTGGGACTGCCTCCCTCTAGCAGCTGGCCGCTTGGACCAGCAGGCCCTGAGAAGGCGGCTCTTCGTCTTTAAGGATTGAGGGGCGCAGCCAGCCCCAATGTCTTGAATCGCCATGGGAAGCAGATGAGGCTACCCGTGGTCATTTACTCCGCCAGTAGTCCCCGAAGCTGGTGGGGCGCCGCTGCTGAGAGGGCGAGGAGCCTCAGCAGCTTCCTACTCCGAGTGGTCTGGTCACTGTGATTCGTCCGTCTTCCGAGGTGCCGACTGCTAGGAGTCGGCCATGACCGGGCAGGCCGCCTGGTGATTTCGAAACACTTGCGATGAGCTGGACGGCATGCCAGCCGGATGGTTAGCCTGCCGCCCGTTGCTTGCCCGCCATGTGGTGCCAGTAGGCCGGGCCAGCCTGCCAGCCCACGCGCACGACGGGGCGTCGCCGCAGGCAGGGGCCCGCCACTACAGGGCCTCGGCACGCACACGGATCCGCTGCGGCCGAGGCGAGCGGTTGGGCTCCCGCGGCAGTTAACACGCGCCTTTATGGGCAGGTAATTGTGGGACCGTGGGGGAGTGGGCGCAGTTAATACCATGCCCCCCCACGTTGACGCCTCCTCAACTCCGCCGTCTGGGGCTATAAGTAGGGGGAGGAGGGTGGCGGCAGACGCACGCGCGCCCTCCTCTCCCTTCTCCTTTCTTCTTCTTCTCGCTGCAGCTGCAGCACTCCCGCCTCTCGCCGAAGTACTGCCGCAGCCCATAGTCGCTGAGCGTATCCTCCTCGCAGCGTCGTTGCTCTGCCGCGGGATCGTGTGTTCGTGGCTGCGCCGCGCCTTCGTTGGGCTCAAGCTCTCATGGCGCGTGACCGGGCCAGCGCCTAGGACGGCTCCAACGTCCATGAGGTTCACCTTGCTTTCCTCCGCCAGACGCGGCTGCTGCCCGGCGAGAACTACGTGCGGGTACGTGTTCCACGCAAAACGGAGATCTCGCTGGCACCGGAGGACGACGAACATGTCGTCTTCCGGTCGCACTTCCTTCGCGGCCTCGGCCTACCGGCAAGCAGCTTCTTTCGCTCCTTTCTCCAATTCTATCGACTCTAGCCGCACCACCTGCTACCTCTTGAGCACTGCGTTGGTTTTCCCTTGAAGAGGAAAGGGTGATGCAGTAAAGTAGCGTAAGTATTTCCCTCAGTTTTTGAGAACCAAGGTATCAATCCAGTAGGAGGCCACACTCAAGTCCCTCGCACCTACACAAACAAATAAAAACCTCACAACCAACGCAATAAAGGGGTTATCAATCCCTTCACGGTCACATACGAAAGTGAGATCTGATAGATATGATAAGATATTATTTTTGGTATTTGTATGATAAAGATTAAAAGTAAAGATTGCAAAATAAACGGTGCCAGAAATAACTTGTTGTAAGGAGATTAATATGATGGAAAATAGACCCGGGGGCCATAGGTTTCACTAGTGGCTTCTCTCAAGAGCATAAGTATTACGGTGGGTGAACAAATTACTGTTGAGCAATTGATAGAATTGAGCATAGTTATGAGAATATCTAGGTATGATCATGTATATAGGCATCATGTCTGAGACAAGTGGACCGACTCATGCCTGCATCTACTACTATTACTCCACACATCGACCATTATCCAGCATGCATCTAGAGTATTAAGTTCAAAAGAACAGAGTAACGCTTTAAGTAAGATGACATGATGTAGAGGGATAAACTCATGCAATATGATATAAACCCCATCTTGTTATCCTCGATGGCAACAATACAATACGTGCCTTGCTGCCCCTCATCACTTTGGGAAAGGACACTGCAAGATTGAACCCAAAGCTAAGCACTTCTCCTATTGCAAGAAAGATCAATCTAGTAGGCCAAACCAAACTGATAATTCGAAGAGACTTGCAAAGATAACCAATCATACATAAAAGAATTCAGAGGAGATTCAAATATTGTTCATAGATAAACTTGATCATAAACCCACAATTCATCGGTCCCAACAAACACACCGCAAAAGAAGATTACATAGAATAGATCTCCACGAGAATCATGGAGAACGTTGTATTGAGATCCAAAAAGAGAGAAGAAGCCATCTAGCTAATAACTATGGACCCGAAGGTCTGAGGTAAACTACTCACACATCATCGGAGAGGCTATGGTGTTGACGTAGAGGCCCTCCGTGATCAATGCCCCCTCTGACAAGACGCTGGAAAAGGCCCCAAGATGGGATCTCACGGGTACAGAAGGTTGCGGTGGTGGAATTAGGTTTTCGTGGATGCTTCTGTTGGTTTGGGGGTACGTATGTATATATAGGAGGAAGAAGTACGTCGATGGAGCAACGTGGGCCCCACGAGGGTGGAGGGCGCGCCTAGGGGGGTAGGCGCGCCCCCCTACCTCGTGCCTTCCTGGTTGATGTCTTGACGTAGGGTCCAAGTCCTCGGATCACGCTCGTTCCAAAATCACGCCCCGAAGGTTTCATTTCGCTTGGACTCCGCTTGATATTCTTTTTTCGCTAAACTCTAAAATAGGCAAAAACAGCAATTCTGGGCTGGGCCTCCGGTTAATAGGTTAGTCCCAAAAATAATATAAAAGTGTATAACAAAGCCCATTAATCATCCAAAATAGAATATGATATAGCGTGAAGCAATCAAAAATTATAGATACGTCGGAGACGTATCAAGCATCCCCAAGCTTAATTCCTGCTCATCCTCGAGTAGGTAAATGATAAAAACGGAATTTTTGATGCGGAATGCTACTTGGCATAATTTTTTTAATGTAACCCTCTTAATTGTGGTATGAATATTCAGATCCGAAAGATTCAAGATAAGAGTTTAATATTGACATAAAAGTAATAATACTTCAAGCATACTAACTAAGCAATTATGTCTTCTCAAAATAACATGGCCAAGGAAAGTTCATCCCTACAAAATCATATAGTTTAGTCATGCTCCATTTTCGTCACACAAGAATACTCTCATCATGCACAACCCCCGATGACAAGCCAAGCAATTGTTTCATACTTTAGTAATCTCAAACTTTTTCAACCTTCATGCAATACATGAGCGTGAGCCATGGATATAGCACTATGGGTGGAATAGAATATAATGATGGGGGTTATGTGGAGAAAACAAAAAATGGAGAAAGTCTCACATCAACGCGGCTAATCAATGGGCTATGGATATGCCCATCGATTGATGTTAATGCAAGGAGTAGGGATTGACATGCAACGGATGCACTAGAGCTATAAATGCATGAAAGCTCAACAAAAGAAACTAAGTGGGTGTGCATCCAACTTGCTTGCTCACGAACACCTAGGGCATTGTCCCTTTTTATTTTCTTTTTTTTGGGCCTTCCTTTTTTTATTCGGCCTTTCTCCCTTTTTTTTGGGACAATGCTCTATGAATGATGATCATCACACTTCTATTTATTTACAACTTAATGATTACAACTCGATACTAGAACAAAGTATGACTCTATATGAATGCCTCCGGCGGTATACCGAGATAGCAATGAATCAAGAGTGACATGTATGAAAAATTATGAACGGTGTCTTTGCCACAAATACGATGTCAACTATATGATCATGCAAAGCAATATGACAATGATGAACGTGTCATGATAAACATAACGGTGGAAAGTTGCATGGCAATATATCTCGGAATGGCTATGGAAATGCCATAATAGGTAGGTATGGTGGCTGTTTTGAGGAAGATATAAGGAGGTTTATGTGAAAGAGCGATCATATCACGGGTTTGATGCACCGCTAAGTTTGCACCAACTCTCAATGTGAGAAAGGGCAATGCACGGCATCAAGAGGCTAGCAATGATGGAAGGGTAAGAGTGCGTATAATCCATGGACTAAACATTAGTCATAAAGAACTCACATACTTATTGCAAAAATCTACAAGTCATCAAAAACCAAGCACTACGCACATGCTCCTAGGGGGATAGATTGGTAGAAAAAGACCATCGCTCGTCCCCGACCGCCACTCATAAGGAAGACAATCAAAGAACACCTCATGTTTCAAAAATTTTACATAACGTTTACCATACGTGCATGCTACGGGACTTGCAAACTTCAACACAAGTATTTCTCAATTTGACAACTACTCAACTAGCACAACTTTAATATTACTACCTCCATATCTCAAAACAATCATCAAGCATCAAACTTCTCTTAGTATTCAGCACACTCATAAGAAAGTTTTTACTAGCCTTGAATACCTAGCATATTAGGATTAATTTCCCAATTTAAGCAAATTAACATGCTGTTTAAGACTCTCAAAATAATATAAGTGAAGCATGAGAGAATAATAGTTTCTATAAAACAAAACCACCGCTGTGCTCTAAAAGATATAAGTGAAGCACTAGAGGAAAAAACTATATAGCTCAAAAGATATAAGTGAAGCACATAGAGTATTCTAATAAATTCCGAATCATGTGTGTTTAGCTCAATAGGTGTGTACAACAAAGATGATTGTGGTAAACTAAAAAGCAAAGACTCAAATCATACAAGACGCTCCAAGCAAAACACATATCACATGGTGAATAAAAATATAGCTCCAAGTAAAGTTACCGATGGAGTAGACGAAAGAGGGGATCCTTCCGGGGCATCCCCAAGCTTTGGATTTTTGGTGTCCTTAGATTATCTTGGGGTTCCATGGGAATCCCCAAGCTTAGGCTTTTGCCACTCCTTGTTCCATAATCCATCAAATCTTTTACCCAAAATTTGAAAACTTCACAACACAAAACTTAACAGAAAATCTCGTGAGCTCCGTTAGCGAAAGAAAACAAAACACCACTTCAAGGTACTGTAATGAACTCATTCTTTATTTATATTGGTGTTTAAACCTACTGTATTCCAACTTATCTATGGTTTATAAACTATTTTACTATCCATAGATTCATCAAAATAAGCAAACAACACACGAAAAACAGAATATGTCAAAAACAGAATAGTTTATAGTAATCTGTAACTAACGCAAATTTCTGGAACTCAAAAATTCAGACAAAATAGGACGACCATGAAAATTTGTTTATTGATCAACAGCAATTGGAATCAATATTTTATCACATTCTGGTGATTTTTAACAGTTATTTTCGTGAACAGAAAGTTTCTGGAATTTTCAGCAAGATCAAATAACTATCACCCAAGAAGATCCTATAGGTTTAAATTGGCACAAACACTACTTAAAACATAAAAACACATCTAACCAGAGGCTAGATAAAATATTTATTCCTAAACACAAGCAAAAATCAAGAAACTAAAAATAAAATTGGGTTGCCTCCCAACAAGCGCTATCGTTTAACGCCCCTAGCTAGGCATAAAAGCAAGGATAGATCTAGGTATCGCCATAATAATAGGATAGATCATAAAAACTCATTTAATATTCTCTACGTTCAGCAGCAAGTTTTCTTTGAGGCAAGAAAAAGTAATAAAAAGAGCTAAATTTAATGGGACAAAAGTCCCCAAGATCTACTTTAGGAGGTATAGGTTCCTCCTTCGGCCCTTCGTAATGCACAACCAATTCATCATTATAAGCATTCTTTTGACAGAACTTTGTGAGCCTATACTCGAGAGAATATCCTAGCTCATTATTTCTAATAGCAAAATCATTATTAAGTTCAGAAATTCTATCAACTAGAACATTGGTAGGAACCTTTTTTCTAAGGCCTTCATTGAAAGCAACATAGTCTATAGATTGAAAACGCATTATTTCCTCTTGGTCAAATAAGATGGTCTCTATGGGAGGAAGGCAAGTAGACCGACTCCTGTCTGCATCTACTACTATTAGTCCACACATCGACTGCTATCCAGCATACATCTACATTATTAAGTTCAAAAGAATAGAGTAACGCATTAAGTAAGATGACATGATGTAGAGGGATAAATTCATGCAATATGACATAAACCCCATCTTGTTATCCTCGATGGCAACAATACAATACGTGCCTTGCTGCCCCTACTATCATTGGGAAAGGACACCACAAGATTGAACCCAAATCTAAGCACTTCTCCCATTGCAAGAAAGATCAATCTAGTAGGCCAAACCAAACTGATAATTCGAAGAGACTTGCAAAGATAACCAATCATACATAGAAGAGTTCAGAGGATATTCAAATATTATTCATAGATAAACTTGATCATAAACCCACAATTCATCGATCTCAACAAACATACCGCAAAAGAAGATTACATCGAATAGATCTCCACGAGAATCATGGAGAACTTTGTATTGAGATCCAAAAATAGAGAAGAAGCCATCTAGCTAATAACTATGGACCCGAAGGTCTGAGGTAAACTACTCACACATCATCGGAGAGGCTATGGTGTTGATGTAGAAGCCCTCCGTGATCAATGCCCCCTCCGCAGACACCTAAAAGGCCCCAAGATGGGATCTCATGGGTGCGAGAAGGTTGCGGCGGTGGAATTAGGTTTTCATGGATGCTTCATTGTTTTGGGGGTACGTAGGTATATATAGGAGGAAGAAGTACGTCGGTGGAGCAATGTGGGCCCCACGAGGGTGGAGGGCGCGCCTGGGGGGGGGGGGTAGGCGCGCCCCCTACCTCGTGCCTTCCTGGTTGATGTCTTGACGTAGGGTCCAAGTCCTCTGGATCACGTGCATTCCTAAAATCACGTTCTCGAAGGTTTCATTCCGTTTGGACTCCGTTTGATATTCTTTTTTTTGCGAAACTTTGAAATAGGCAAAAAACAACAATTCTGGGCTGGGCCTCCGGTTAATAGGTTAGTCCCAAAAATAATATAAAAGTGTATAACAAAGCCCATTAGTCATCCAAAACAGAATATAATATAGCATGAAGCAATAAAAAATTATAGATACGTCGGAGACGTATCACCACCTCACACCGAACATGGTGGTGCGGCTGTGCGCCTTCATTACACTCTGCGAAGGTTACCTCGACGTTCTCCCCACCCTCGAGCTCTGGGGGGAGTTCTTCTACACCAAGCTCAGCACCGCCGCCAAGAAGGAGGCGGCTCAGTGCGGAGCCTTCATCGCGGTGCGACGCCCGGGCGCCGGGAACTGCTTCCCGGCCATCAACTTGTCACAGCCGGTCAAGCTGTGGCAAAAATCTTATTTCTACCTCAAGAATGTCCACCCGACGTAGGACTTCGTCAATCTGCCGGCTTATACAGCCAGCCCGCCGGCTGAGCCCCGCACCAATTGGACTTTCAAACCGAGGACGCTGTCGGCCGCCTCCACTGCCGCCCTTGCCTGACTCAAGGTGATGACGGAGTCGGAGGGCCTCAAGGCCTCGGACCTGCTGACTGCCTTCGCAGTGTGCCGAGTGCTCCCTCTTTAGTTCCGGCCTCACATGATCAGCCGAATGAGCGGGCATCGAGACCCGTGCCGGATGTTCACCAAGAAGATGCCGGACACGGAGGTGGCCCGGCGACACTGATAACCCACAAGTGTAGGGGATCGCAACAGCTTTCGAGGGTAGAGTATTCAACCCAAATTTATTGATTCGACACAAGGGGAGCCAAAGAATATTCTCAAGTATAGCAACTGAGTTGTCAGTTCAGCCACACCTGGATAACTTAATATCTACAACAAGGTATTTAGTAGCAAAGTAATATGATAGTAGCGGTAACGGTAACAAAAGAGTAATGAAAGCAAAAGTAATATTTTTGGTGTTTTTTAATGATTGTAACAGTAACAACGAGAAAGTAAATAAGCGTAAACCAGTATATGGAAAGCTTGTAGGGATTGGATCGGTGATGGATAATTATGCCGGATGCGGTTCATCATGTAACAGTCATAACATAGGGTGACACAGAACTAGCTCCAATTCATCAATGTAATGTAGGCATGTATTCTGAATATAGTCATACGTGCTTATGGAAAAGAAATTACATGACATCTTTTGTGCTACCCTCCCGTGGCAGCGGGGTCCTAATGGAAACTAAGGGATATTAAGGCCTCCCTTTAATAGAGAACCGGAATAAAGCATTAGCACATAGTGAATACATGAACTCCTCAAACTATGGTCATCACCGAGAAGTATCCCGATTATTGTCACTTCGGGGTTGTCAGATCATAACACATAATAGGTGACTATAGAATTGCAAGATAGGATCAAGAACTCACATATATTCATGAAAACATAATAGGTTCAGATATGAAATCATGGCACTCGGGCCCTAGTGACAAGCATTAAGCATAGCAAACTCATAGCAACATCAATCTCAGAACATAGTGGATACTAGGGATCAAACCCTAACAAAACTAACTCGATTACATGATAGATCTCATCCAACCCATCACCGCCCAGCAAGCCTATGATGGAATTACTCACACACGGCGGTGAGCATCATGAAATTGGTGATGGAGGATGGTTGATGATGACAACTGCGATGAATCCCCCTCTCCGGAGCCCCGAACGGACTCCAGATCAGCCCTCCCGAGAGGTTTCAGGGCTTGGCCGCGGCTCCGTATCGTAAAACGCGATGATTTCTTCTCCTTTATTTTTTTCTCTCCGAAAGCAAATATATAGAGTTGGAATTGGCGTCGGAGGAGCTCCAGAGGGCCCATGAGGTAGGGGGCGCGCCCTAGGGGGGGGGGGCGCCCCCCACCCTCGTGGACAGGGTGTGGGCCCCTTGGTCTTCATCTTTGGCAACGATTTTTTATTATTTTTGACTAGATGTTCCGTGGAGTTTCAGGTCATTCCGAGAACTTTTGTTTTCTGCACATAAAACAACATCATGGCAATTCTGCTGAAAACAGCGTCAGTCCGGGTTAGTTCCATTCAAATCATACAAGTTAGAGTCCAAAACAAGGGCAAAAGTGTTTGGAAAAGTAGATACGACGGAGACGTATCAACTCCCCCAAGCTTAAACCTTTGCTTGTCCTCAAGAAATTCAGTTGATAAACTGAAAGAGAAAAAGAAAAACTTTTACAAACTCTGTTTGCTCTTGTTGTTGTTAATATGTAAAGCCAGCATTCATGTTTTCAGCAAAGATTATAACTAACCACATTTGCAATAATTCTCAGGTCTCATGTTTACTCATATCAATGGCATAATCAACTAGCGAGTCATAATAATAAATCTCGGATGACAACACTTTCTCAAAACAATCATAATATGATGTAACAAGATGGTATCTCGCTAGCCCTTTCTGAGACCGCAAAACATAAATGCAGAGCACCTTTAAAGATCAAGGACTAACTAGATATTATAATTCATGGTAAAAGAGATCCAATCATAGTCATACCCAATATAGATTAACAGTAATGGATGCAAATAACAGCTGTGCTCTCCAGCTAGTGCCTTTTAATAAGAGGATGATGACTCAACGTGAAAGTAAATAGATAGGCCCTTCGCAGAGGGAAGCATGGATTTGTAGAGGTGCCAGAGCTCGGTTTTGAAATAGAGATAAATAATATTTTGAGCGGCATACTTTCATTGTCAACATAACAACTAAGAGATGGCGATATCTTCCATGCTACACACATTATAGGCGGTTCCCAAACAGAATGGTAAAGTTTATACTCCCCCTCCACCAACAAGCATCAATCCATGGATTGCTCGAAACAACGAGTGCCTCCAACTAACATCAGGTCCCAGGGGGAGTTTTGTTTGTAATTATTTTGATTTAGTTTGCATAAAGCATGGGACTGGGCATCCCGGTGACCAACCATGTTCTCGTGAGTGAGAAGCGGAGTACACTCCTCTTGAGAATAACCCGCCTAACACGGAAGATAAGGGCAGCCTTAATTGATACATGAGCTATTCGAGCATACAAAACAGAATGTTTATTTGAAGGTTTAGAGTTTGGCACATACAAATTTACTTGGAACGGCAGGTAAATACCGCAGATAGGAAGGTATAGTGGACTCATATGGAATAACTTTGGGGTTTAAGGGATTGGATGCACAAGCAGTATTCCCGCTTAGTACAAGTGAAGGCTAGCAAAAGACTGGGAAGCGACCAACTAGAGAGCGACAACAGTCATGAACATGCATTAAAATTAATAAACATTGGATGCAAGCATGAGTAGGATATAATCCACCATGAACATAAATATCGTGAATGCTATGTTGATTTGTTTCAACTACATGTGTGAACATGTGCCAAGTCAAGTCACTTAAATCATTCAAAGGAGGATACCACCCCATCATACCACATCACAACCAGTTTAATAGCATGTTGGCACGCAAGGTAAACCATTATAACTCATAGCTAATCAAGCATGGCATAAGCAACTATGATCTCTAATTGTCATTGCAAACATGTTTATTCATAATAATCTGAATCAAGAACGATAAACTCATCATATTTACAAAAACAAGAGAGGTTGAGTTCATACTAGCTTCTCTTATCCCAATCAATTCATCATATATCATCATTATTGCCTTTCGCTTGCACGACCGAACGATGTGGATAATAATAAGAGTGCACGTACATTGGACTAAGCTGGAATCTGCGAGCATTTAATAAGTAGGAGAAGACAAGGCAATATGGGCTCTTAGTTAAATCAACAATAATGCATATAAGAGCCACTTCAACAATTTAATTATGGTCTTCTCCTATCGACCCCCAAAGAAAAGAAATAAACCTATTTACACGGGAAAGCTCCCAACAAGCAAAAGGAGAACAGGAAATATTTTTGGGTTTCTTTTAATTATTACTACTACAGCAGGAAAAGTAAACTACTAGAAGCTACACTAATTTTTTTGTTGTTTTCTTAAAGTTTAACAAACACACAAGAAGAAAGCAGGAAAAAGAAAATAAACTATCATGGATATTACAGTGAAAGAGTATGAGCACCGACATTTAGTAATGAGTGTGTGTGAACATAAATGTAATGTCGGTGGGAAACACGTACTCCCCCAAGCTTAG
This sequence comes from Aegilops longissima, assembly GCA_021605205.1. NCBI lineage: Eukaryota > Viridiplantae > Streptophyta > Magnoliopsida > Poales > Poaceae > Aegilops > Aegilops longissima. Next base: position 292,098,389 of record CM038679.1, on the reverse strand, counting down.
GCTTTTGGCCTAAGTTGGTTCATTGCCAGGGATAGCCTGGTGGATACCCGTAGGTGTAGCTAAGGTCGTACTGTGATGAAGAGGACTCTGACTGCCACTGGCTGGCAGCCACCTCCGGATCCCAAGAATAAACAGACTGGCGTGGAGGCTCGTATTGTGGTTCCGGCTCCGGGGTTGGTGCAGGATTCCGATAGGCTTGAACGGCCACCCACGAAACGAGATAAAGACCTTTAGACAAGTTAAACAAAGAAGGGGCAGGCAAAGTAATAGTCTCAGGGTGATGTTTATGTAAGTGCATCTAGTGCCCCTTAGTGATTTTGGTGTATTGAAGACTTATAGGTTAAGAGACTAATGTGTTTATGAGTGTACACGGGTCTATAAGTCTATGAGGAGTTTGATATTTACAGAGAAAGTCGACCCTAAAATGAAGTTCTTCAATCAAGACTTTGATATTTCAAGACTTTCTCAAGACTTTGAAAGTGAAGAAATTGGTGTGACCTTGAAGACTTGGTATTCATTTGAGGAACATGAAGCGTGAAGACTTTTGTTTTCGTAGTTTCGTTTTCTCTTTCTTGAGTCATAGGAAACACCGTCATCGTTAAAGGGGGTCGAGGAAATACTAAGGAAAATTTCCATGTGATGCTCAACTCAAAATCCTACACCTACCAATCCCTTCGAGTGAAGCCTTTGAAATCTCATACAGATTCAGTCAATTTCTTCATGTGATGAGACGAAGTTCTTCAGTCACGAGAATTTGTTCGACCGAGGAGTTAGGAATTCGCCAAAGGCGGATTGCCTACACAAGGAGGAACATGATAGCCCCGAGGAATTTGAGAGTCAAATTTCCGACCGTTCTTTGTCTTCTTGCCACCTGTCCCAAAATATCTTATCCACCTAACGGTCATATCATTGAAGGGCATTTATGTCTTATCATGTCGGGCTGCTCCCTAGGCTATAAATAGCCGCCCCTACAACCACTAGCTGGTTGGCTGCCCGAGAGAAACTTGACACTTGTCATTTGAGAGCAACCCATCCTCCGAGGACTTTGAGCGAAAATCATCGAGTGAGGAAAACCCAAAACCAAACCCCTATAAACCCAAAGTGATTGAGCATCATCAAGAGATTGATCTGCATGGATCCGACGCTTGTTACCTTTGAAGACTGTGCTTCTTCCAGACGGTTAGGCGTCATGGTCTAGAGCATCCAAGAGGAATTGTGGATCGCCGAGTGACCAAGTCTGTGAAGGTTTGGAAGTCACCTGAAGACTTACCACGAGTGATTGGACGAGGTCTGTGTGACCTTAGTTCAAGGAGAATACGGTGAGGACTTGGTGTCCTGAGCTGCGTGCTCAGCCGACTGGGTGTCCGGGACTGTGTGTCCTCGAGTTTAAATACTCGGCCGCTCCAACCAGACGCATAACCGAGACAACAGTTGGAACTGGTCTACCAAATCATTGTCTTCACCAACCTAACTAGTTCTATTTCCTCAACCCTTTCATTTCCTCATTACTGTGTTGAGTGTTCATTCATATCTGTGTTTGAAGACTTTGACTGAAGACTTTCTCTATTTCCTCAGTTGAATTTCTTCAATCTTTTTGTCTTCATCTTGTGTTATCCTGTGATTACGCTTTGTGTACTCTGTGTTTGTCTTCATTTCATCATGATGACCATGCCCGCATTCTCTTATGCTTACTTCTGAGTACTTATTCCGCTGCAAGTAGTTCTTCACTTAGGAATTTCCTCACCGGCAAATTCCTCATTGAAGAATTCATAAAATCGCCTATTCACCCCCTCTAGTCGATGTAACGACTTTCAATTGGTATCGAGCAAGGTACTCCCTTGTTACGTGTGATTTTGGTTTAACCACCGGATTTTTAGTTATGTCGACCGCAGTATGATCAAGGTCTCGGTGGGTGTCCTACCTTTGATGGGACGGACTACCCTCTATGGAAGAACAAGATGCGAATGCATCTTGAGGCAATTGACAACGATCTACGGTATGTTGTGGAAAATGGTGTTCCCTCACCACACCTTCTCTCGAATGCTGCCGATGTGAAGAGATTCAAGCAACTCGATTCTCAAGTTAAGAATATCATATGTGGCCATCCGAGTAAAGGACAATATGGAAGAGTGAGTGCTTTGAAACTGCTAAGCTCATCTGGGACAGGCTGTCCAAAGTAAATGAAGGAGTCTCAACTCAGCGTGACTCTCGAGTTGATGTTCTTCGCAATCTCTTCAACCGCTTCAAAAGACTCGACAACGAAAATGTTCAACAAACCTTCGATCGCCTCACTGACATCTCAAATGAGCTTCAAGCGCTTGGTGCCACTGACATCACCGACCATGAGGTGGTGAAGAAATTGTTGAGATTGCTTGATTCCTCATTTGATACTCCGCACCGATGATACAAGAGCGTCGACTACAAGTCACTTGATCCGGTGATATCCTCGAGAGGCTAAATACTCATGAGTTCCGACTTCTTCAAAAGAGAGATCTCTATGGTTCTAGCTATGGAAAATCACGTGCCTCAAGGCCAAGGCTGTGTGCGAATCTGATTGTGAAGACTCGGTAGTAGCCTTGTAGATCCTGAAGAATTGAGCCAGGAGTTAGCACTGCTCGTGAAAAAATTCCAGAAGTTCTCAAGACATGGTCGCTTTGGAAAATCCTCAAGGAGTAGTGATTCCTCATCCAGTGACTTTAAGAGAAGACTTTGCCACAAATGCAAGAAACCTGGTCACTACATTCAAGATTGTCCTCAAGTGGGAAAAGGAATTAAAGAAGAAGAAATACAAGGATTACAGTTTGGATGACGCTAAGAAGAAGAAATCGTCAAATCTTCATCATCAAAATCCTCAAAGCCTTCTTCTCACAAGAAGAGCAGCTCCAAGAAGGCTCGGGCATTCATTGGCAAGGAAATGGACTCAAGCTGAATCGAGGAACATGAGGAAGAGGAGGCATTAGAAGAATCTGAGTCCGTGTGGCGAAGTCTGCTCGCTCTCGCTTTCGTCGACAAGTCCATCTTCAACTCAAGAAAGTGAACTCACCAACAAAGCTGATGAAGATAGTGATGACTACGCCCCACCTTTTGCTTCATGGCAAAGGGTGCCAAGGTACTCAGATATACCTCCTCCGAATCTAGTGAAAATGAATCGATGAAGATCTAAAGTCCAGCTACTCAAAACTTGCTAAGATTGTGTAAAACAACAAAGGGCTTTTGAAAAGGTTCAAAACATGCTAGATAAAAGTGATGATATGTTAGGTGAAGAAATGGATCGCACTAAAGCCCTGACTGAAAATCTTCAGAGACTTCAGTCTAGGTTTGACAACCTTCAAGGTCATCATAACACTCTCTTGTCTGATCATGAGAAACTTTCTTATGAATTTCTTCAAAGAAAGCAAGATATTGAGAAGCTAAGAGTGAGTTATGAAGATCTTCAGAAGGAGCGCGATTCATTACTTGCTCAACAAATCAGCGCTTCTCAGGAAGAATTTGTTCCTCCATGCTTAAAGTGCATTGAACATGAATCTGCTAATTCTTCACCTAAATGTTCAAATGCTTCAACTATTACAAATTCTTCACCTGCCTCTGCTATCACTAATTCCTCATCTGAGGACATTGCTAGTATCCCGACGATGCAAGGTTGAAGGAATTGTACATGACAGCATGTACAAAAGCCTCAAAGGGCATCGACTCTTTGTGATGTGCTTAAAAGCAGATCCTCAACAGAACCCTAGGAAAGAGGGTATTGCCTTTGAGAGGAAACTCAATGCTGATGGAACATATTGGAAGCCTGAGCAGTACCCCAAAACCTCATGGGTTGCTGCAAAGGGACCTCCATTGATCCATCTAACTTATCTGGCTTTACATGCGAATCTCCTCATTCTTCTGATGAGTCATTTGACTCCAACTATAAACTATTCAAAAATCAGAATGGTGAAGTATTTGCTAGATATGTTGGCACTAACTGCAGGAACGGTTCCCCTATGAAGAAAATCTGGGTTCCCAAGAAGTGCCTTGAAAGTCTTCAGGTGAATGTCCTCATGACACCACCTGTGAAGAAAAGGAACCCCAGATCAAACTCTTCATATGGACCAAATTCTTCATATGGATCCAAGTCCTCATACGGACCCTCACGTGGATCAAATTCCTCAAAAGGATCAAAGTCCTCATATGATTATCATCATGCTAACAACTCTGTTTCGCAGGGTAGAGCTAAGGGCTATGAATATGTGCATTATTCTTCAAACCAATATGTTCATAAGTCCTCGAAGAATTTCTCTGCTTATTCATATGCTTACCCTAACCCCTCTTATGTGAAACGAAATGGATTGGCCTCTATGCCACCATTCTCATATGGAGCTCGCAGAGTGATGAACTCTTTGCTACCCCTTCAGATGTGGGTGGTGAAGGAAAAGAACTAATCTCTTCTGCAGGGTCAGGCCTCCAGACGTGCTTTAATGTCTGAAGAATTTGCTCGGGGCCTGACAAAATTGCCTGAAAGGACGCAGGCTAATCATGATGAAATGAACTTTCATTTCACACGTCCTCATCTTGCTTATACGTTTATCTTGCTGATGAAATTCATCTGATGAACTTGATATCATATTCTTCACTGATGAAGTATATGAGATCGTAAGTTACACTAATTCATCTGCAGGATGTTCAACCCAAAGCCAATGAGTGGGTCCTCCATAGTGGATGTACAAATCACATGACTGGTGACAAGAATCTATTGATGGATGCTCCCTTATCACCATCACATCTAAAGCATATCATCTTTGCTGACAAAGGCAAAAGTCAGGTATTGGGTCTTGGTAAGGTTGCGATCTCTAAGGACATACACATGGACAAAGTCATGCTTGTTGAGTCCTTAGGATACAACCTCATGTCGATCTCAATGCTTTGTGATCTTGATATGGTTGTTGTCTTGGCAAGTATCGTTGTGTTGTGATCATGGAAGTCGACAATTCCAAAGTCTTGAAGGCTTTAGGAGAGGAGACTTGTATATTGTTGATTTCTCTGAGGACCACAACCAGCAGTGTGTCTACTTGCAAAAGCTTGGAAGGCTGGCTATGGCATCGCGACTTGGTCACGCAGGCATGAGGAATTTGCACACGCCATGCGAAGAAGAAGCATGTCATTGGCATTGAGAATGTAAAATTCCTCAAGGATCACTTGTGTGGAGCCCGTGAAGTGGGAAAATGACCAAGGCCAAGCATCCAGTGAAGACTATCATGACCACTACTCGTCCATTGAATTGCTTCACATGGACCTCTTTGGTCCTAATCATTACTCAGCAGTCACTAATGATGCATCTCTATATGGCTTTGTTATTGTTGATGATTACTCTCATTACACATGGGTACACATTGTTACTTACAAAATGAAGTGCGTGAAGTCTTCAAGCGATTTTCCTCGAGGGCTTCAACTAACTTTGGTGTGAAGATCAGACACATCAGGAGTGACAATGGAACTGAGTTCAAGAATTCTGGTCTTGATGCCTATCTTGATGAACTTGGTATTACTCATGAGTTATCTGCTCCCTATACTCCTCAGCAAAATGGCGTCGTGGAGCGCAAGAACAGAACTCTTGTTGAGATGGCTCACACTATGCTTGATGAATACAAAACGCCTCATCGTTTTTGGATTGATGCAATTGATCTTGCATGCCACATCATCAACAGAGTATATCTTCACAAATTCTTCAAGAAGACCGCCTATGAACTCCTCAACGACAAGAAACCCAATGTGAGTTATTTCAAAGTCTTGATTGCTAAATGCTGGATTAGAGATCCTCATCACAATTCTAAATTTGCACCGAAAGCACATGAATGTTTTATGCTTGGTTACGAAAGGACTCGCACACCTCAGAGTCTTCAACATCGCTCTTCACAAGATTGTTGATCTTTGTAGATGTGTGGTTCGATGAAACTAATGGCTCGCAAAGAGAGCACCTACCTTCGTGTTAGATGAACCAGACCGAGGAATCTATCAAGTTCAAGGCAAGCGAGGATGTCATTCCTCTTGAAGAATCTGCTGAAGAATTCATTCTCAGATGCGAAGAACGTCGAGTGATGCACCGAGGATAATCTTTGAAGAAAATGGTGTGAAGAAAATCTGATCAAATTCCTCGACGACAACCAGCTCATCCTCGCGTTGCAAAAGAAGTGCAAGTTGACAAGATCATCGATGACATTGAAGCGCCGGGTCCTCTAACACGCTCAAAAGCTTCACATTTATCTAACTTTTGTGGGCACTATGCTTTTGTCTCTATCACAGAGCCCACTAAGGTAGATGAAGCATTTCGAGCCCGAGTGGATTCAGGCAATGCAAGAAGAATTACATCGATTCGAGCTCAACAATGTCAGGAACTGGTCAAACGTCCAGATCCTCGCAAGCATAATATCATTGGCACAAAGTGGATCTACCACAACAAGCAAGATGAAAATGGCCTTGTGGTGAGGAATAAGGCACGACTTGTAGCTCAAGGCTACACACAGTTGAAGGAATTGATTTCGATGAAACTTTTGCACTGTTGCTAGACTTGAGGCTATTCAGATACTACTTGCTTATGCTAACCATCATAATATCACTTTATATCAAATGGATGTGAAAAGTGCATTCTTCAATGGTAAGCTTGAGGAAGAAGTATATGTTGCTCAACCCCCAGGTTTTGAAGATCCAAAGAATCCCGGCAAAGTCTTCAGACTCAACAAGGCCCTCTATGGTCTCAAACAGGCCCCACGGGCATGGTATGATACATTGAAGGAATTCTTGATGAAGAATGGCTTCACACCCGGTTCACTCGACCCTACTCTTTTTACTAAATCATATGATGGTGAACTGTTTGTGTGCCAAATATATGTTGATGATATTATCTTTGGCTGTACTGACCAACGTTATAGTTATGAATTTGCCTATATGATGAGTGAAGAATATCAAATGTCTATGATGGGAGAATTGAAATTCTTCTTAGGTCTTCAAATTAAATCAACAACACAATGGCATATTCATATCTCAGAGAAATACCTCAAGGATGTCTCAAGAAATTCGGCATGGAAGATTGCAAAGGCGTCAAAATTCCTATGCCCACAAATGTCCATCTATGCAATCGATGAAAATGGTATTGACTTGATCACAAGGTATACCGCTCCATGATTGGTTCTCTATTGTACTTATGTGCATCTAGGCCAGATATAATGCTTAGTGTTTGCATGTGTGCCCGATTTCAAGCTACACCAAGGAATCACACCATAAGGCTGTGAAGCATATTCTTGATATCTAGCTCACACACCAACACTAGGATTATTGTACCCCAATGGCTCTACTTTTGATCTCATTGGATATTCGACTCGACTATGCTGGTGATGGTGTGGACCGCAAGTCAACATCTGGTACTTGTCATTTCCTCGGACGATCTTTGGTCCGTTGGTCCTCGAAGAAACAGAATGCAGATCACCGCTCTCATCACTGAAGCTGAATACATTGCTGCTGGCTCTTGTTGTGCTCAATTCTTTGTGGATGAAGCAAACTCTCAAGGACTACGACATCAACATGAAGAATGTGCCTCTCATCTTGTGACAATGAGAGTGCCATCAAGATTGCTCACAACCTAGTTCAGCACTCAAGACAAAGCACATTCAAATTCATCATCATTTTCTTCGTGATCATGTGTTGAAGGGCGACATCTCCATCGAGCATGTGAAGACGAAGAACAGCTAGCCGATATCTTCACAAAGCCCTTGGATGAGAAGAGATTTAGCAAGTTGCGGTGTGAGCTAAATATCTTAGAATCTTGAATGTTCTTTGAAAAGGACACACATCCCGACACTTATGCAAAATTGATGACTTAGATGTGCAACACATGAAGAAACGTTTTCTTCAATCAATGAAGAATAACACTCTAAATGTGAAGAAATTAATGAAGAATTTGATTCTCGAACCCACGACAATTGTATGCTGTGTCTGAAATCATCATTCTTATACGGTGGGTCACGCCACCACCAAAATTGAAAATCTTCAATTTGAGTTTTTCCTCGATTTTGAAATTCTTGCTTTTTCAAATTCTTCAACTTTGCAAAATCTTCACTGTTTTGATTTTCTTCATTGACTATATATATATATATATATATATATATATATATATATATATATATATATATATATATATATATATATATATATATATATATATATATGGGTTTATGTCCTCTACAACATTCACTTATGGCTATTTCTTCAAGTTGTTTTTCTGCTAAGTGAATGTGATCGACCCTTCCCCTCTATGCTATACTCAACCCAATCTATTCACAAATTCTTCATGTGCGCTCTATTTGAAACTCGCTCAAAATCTTCACTTTGTGTCCTTGTCATTTGAAGAAATTGTGAACGGAACTTTAAAACTGATCTTATCCAAACTTTCGCTTTTGCCGCTCAAACTGTTCCGCATCCCACGATAGATTTATCTATTCACCCACGATCTAACACAATCTCCACTTTTCAAGACGTGGGTGACACATGTCAGTTTAATGAGAAGGGTCGAGGCACGTTCGTCCCAAATCTTGAGGCGAACATTTTTCACCGTGGCTATATATACCCCTCTCCCTTCCTCACTTCCTTTACTCCATTTCGACCGCTCTCTCTCTCTCTCTCTCGAGCTTCTCAAACCCTAGCGCCGCCACTACTCCATAAATCGCCGGTGAGGAAGAGCTTCTTGCCTCGACCTCGTCGCCTGTCAGACTTCGCTACCGATCATGGAAAGCTTCACTCCGCCGCAGTAGCTGTCTTCCTCCGCCAAGTTAGGGCGTGGAAGATCTAACCTGACGAACTTCCCATCTGTTCTTCTCAGTTCGTCGTGTTCTTCACTTCGGGTAATTAAAAGTTACTTTTATTACTCGCTTTGATTCTCAAACCTTCCTGAAAATCCTCAAAGGTGTTTATTCTTCAAATCTTCACACATATGAACACCTCAAACAAAATATGCTCTTGATTCGTTTCTCTAAGCAATGATTTTCTTCAAGATTCCTCAATTGTGTGGATCCTCGATCTATACAACTCTGGGACCTAAGACAAAGATCGCTTAGTGAAATTCTTTAAGGCTCATCTGGTCAAATTCCTCAAACTAGTTTTTTTTGAAAAACCTTCTGAGAACGCATATGAAAGTGCGTTATATCGACTAGAGGGGGGGTGAATAGGCGATTTTTAGAGAATTTTACAAATTCTTCACTGAGGAATTTGCCGGTGAGGAAATTCCTTAGCGAAGAAATACATGCAGCGGAATAAGTACTCGAAGTAAGCATAACAGATTACAGGCATAGTCATCATGATGAAATGAAGACTATCACGAAAGCATGAAAAGCGTAATCACAGGATAACACAAGATGAAGACAAACAGATCAAGAAATTGAAGCGAGGAAATTGAGAAAGTCTTGACCAAAGTCTTCAAACACAGATATGACAAACACTCAACACAAGAATGAGGAAATGAAAGGGTTGAGGAAATAGAACCGATTAGGTTGGTGAAGACAATGATTTGGTAGACCAGTTCCCAACTGCTGTCTCGGTTGTACGTCTGGTTTGAGCGGGTGAGTATTTAAACTCGAGGACACGCAGTCCCGGACACCGATCCTCGAGCATGCAGCTCGGGACACCAAGTCCTCACCGTATTCTCCTTGAACTAAGGTCACGCAGACCTCGCCCAATCACTCGTGGTAAGTCTACAAAGCGACTTCCAAACCTTCACATACTTGGTCACTCGGCGATCCACAATTCCTCTTGGATGCTCTAGACCGTGACGCCTAACCGTCTGGAAGAAGCACAGTCTTCAAAGGTAAAAGCGCGGATCCACGGGATCAATTTCTTGATGATGCTCAATCACTTTGGGTTTGTTGGGGTTTGGTTTTTGGGATTTTCCTCACTTTTTGGGTTTTTCCTCACTTGATGATTTTCGCTCAAATTCCTCAGATGATGGGTTGCTCTCAAATGACAAGTGTCAAGTTCTCTCGGAGCAGCCAACCAACTAGTGGTTGTAGGGGGCGGCTATTTATAGCCTAGGGAGCAGCCCGACATGATAAGACATAAATGCCCTTCAATGATATGACCGTTAGGTGGATAAGATATCTGGGACAGCTGGCGCCAAAGACAAAGAATCTGGATCGGAATTTTGAACATCAAATTCTTGAGGCTATCATGTTCCTCTTTGTGTAGGCAATTCACATTGGCGAATTCCTAACTCCTCGGTCGAGAACAAATTCTCAGTGACCGGAAGAGCTTCGTCTCACATCAAGAAATTGATTGAATCTGTATGAGATTTCCAAAAGCTTCACTCAAGGATTGGTAGGTGTAGGATTTTGAGTTGAGCATCAAATGGAAATTTTCCTTAGTATTTCCTCGACCCCCTTTAACGAGACGGTGTTTCCTATGACTCAAGAAAGAGAAAATGAAACTACGAAAACAAAAGTCTTCACGCTTCATGTTCCTCAGCGATTACCAAGTCTTCGAATCACACCAATTTCTTCACTTTCAAAGTCTTGTAAAGTCTTGAATATCAAATTCTTGATTGAAGAAATTCATTTTAGGGTCGACTTTCTCTGTAAATATCAAACTCCTCATAGACTTATAGACCTGTGTACACTTACAAGCGCATCAGTTACTTAACCTATAAGTCTTCAATACACCAAAATCACTAAGGGCACTAGATGCACTTACAATCTCCCCCTTTTGGTGATTGATGACAATCTGAGTTAAGTTTTCAACGGGATAAACATATGAAGTGTAATTCTTGATAATGAGGATTTTGATTGCAAGATATAGAAGAACTCCCCCTGAAGATGTGCATAGTGAGGAATTTGCATTTGAGGCAATGCACATTTGAAGAATTGAATCATGGAGATCTCCCCCTATATCTTGTAATTCATACACGCATTTAACATATAGAATGAAGAATTTGAAATGCATGATGAAATATGGTGCTTGATGGTATGCAGAGCATGCAAAATAATGCATAAAGAGTATCAGAGCCCAATGCGTATGAGGAATTTGAAACTTTTCATGAGTATCAGATCCCAAATCGATTTGAAGATTTTCAACGAGCTCATGAGGATCGAGCATAACAAATATCGAGCATATCAACACTCATCGTAATCGAGCATAGAGCAAAAGCATAATGCATCAAAAGTATCAAAGCACCATCGGGTTTAAGATTACAACTCGATCCAATAAAAGGTTTCGGAAGAACGAGAGTTGTAACTTAATAAAATACTGTATATAGATAAAACGAGACCCGCTTGAAGACTTGAAAGTTCGTTATATCGACTAGAGGGGGGTGAATAGGCGATTTTATGAATTTTACAAATTCTTCATCGAGGAATTTGCGGTGAGGAAATTCCTTAGCTAAGAAATACATGCAGCGGAATAAGTACTCAGAAGTAAGCATAACAGATTACAAGCATAGTCATCATGATGAAATGAAGACAATCACAGAGTACCGAAAGCGTAATCACAGGATAACTCAAGATGAAGACAAACAGACTGAAGAAATTGAACTGAGGAAATTGAGAAAGTCTTCAGTCAAAGTCTTCAAACACAGATATGAACAAACACTCAACACAAGAATGAGGAAATGAAAGGGTTGAGGAAATAGAACTAGTTAGGTTGGTGAAGACAATGATTTGGTAGACCAGTTCCAAGCTGCTGTCTCGCTTGTACGTCTGGTTGGAGCGGTGAGTATTTAAACTCGAGGACACACAGTCCGGACACCCGATCCATCGAGCACGCAGCTCAGACACCAAGTCCTCACCAGATTCTCCTTGAACTAAGGTCACGCAGACCTCGCCCAATCACTCGTGGTAAGTCTTCAGCGACTTCCAAACCTTCACATACTTGGTCACTCGGCGATCCACAATTCCTCTTGGATGCTCTAGACCGTGACGCCTAACCGTCTGGAAGAAGCACAGTCTTCAAAGGTAAAAGCGCCGGATCCACGCGGGATCAATTTCTTTGATGATGCTCAATCACTTTGGGTTTGTTGGGGTTTGGTTTTTGGGTTTTCCTCACTTTGGGTTTTCCTCACTTGATGATTTTCGCCAAAGTCCTCGGAGGATGGGTTGCTCTCAAATGACAAGTGTCAAGTTCTCTTGGAGCAGCCAACCAACTAGTGGTTGTAGGAGGCTATTTATAGCCTAGGAGCAGCCCGACATGATAAGACATAAATGCCCTTCAATGATATGACCGTTAGGTGGATAAGATATTTGGGACAGGTGGCGGCAAAACAAAGAACGGTCGGAAATTTGAACATCAAATTCCTCGGGGCTATCATGTTCCTCATTGTGTAGGCAATTCAGATGGCGAATTCCTAACTCCTCGATCGAATAAATTCTCGGTGACGTAAGAGCTTCTCTCACATCAAGAAATTGATCGAACTGTATGAGATTTCCAAAGGCTTCACTCAAGGGATTGGTAGGTGAGGATTTTGAGTTGAGCATCAAATGGAAATTTTTCCTTAGTATTTCCTCGACCCCTTTAACAAAGACGGTGTTTCCTATGACTCAAGAAAGAGAAAATGAAACTACGAAAACAAAAGTCTTCACGCTTCATGTTCCTCAAGCGAATACCAAGTCTTGAGGATCACACCAATTTCTTCACTTTCAAAGTCTTCGAAAGTCTTCGAATATCAAATTCTTCATTGAAGAAATTCATTTTAGGGTCGACTTTCTCTGTAAATATCAAACTCCTCATAGACTTATAGACCTGTGTACACTCACAAACGATTAGTTACTTAACCTATAAGTCTTCAATACACCAAAATCACTAAGGGGCACTAGATGCACTTACAATCTCCCCTTTTGGTGATTGATGACAATCTGAGTTAAGTTTTCAACGGGATAAATATTGAAGTGTAAATATCGATAATGAGGATTTTGATTGCAAGATATAGAAGAACTCCCACGAAGATGTGCATAGTGAGTAATTTGCTTTTGAGGCAATGCACATTTGAAGAATTGAATCATGGAGATCTCCCCTATATCTTGTAATTCATACACGATTTGACATATAATATGAGGAATTTGAAATGCATGATGAAATATGGTGCTTGATGATATGCGAGCATGCAAAATAATGCATAAAGAGTATCGAGCCCAATGCGTATGAGGAATTTGAAACTTTTCATGAGTCTCAGATCCCAAATCGATTTGAAGATTTTCACCGAGCTCATGAGGATCAGAGCATAACAAGGATCAACGCATATCAACACTACTTTAATCAGAGCATAGAGCAAAAGCATAATGCATCAAAAGTATCAAAGCACCATCGGGTTTAAGATTACAACTCGATCCAATAAAAGGTTTCAGAAGAACGAGAGTTGTAACTTAATAAAATATTGTATATAGATAAAACGAGACCCGCTTGAAGACTAACTCAAATTTCTCCCCCTTTGTCATCGAATGACCAAAAGGATCGAAACTGAGGACTAACGCTCTTGAAGAATTTCAAGTTGAAGACGGAGCGCCAAAGATTGTCGGGTTGTTCGTTGAAGTAGGACCAGCAGCAGTTGTCTTCCAAATCTTCATTTTCATCGATTGTCGCGAGATGAAGAATAGGAGCTGGCCACTAAGGAAGGAACTTTGACTTTCTTGAATTTCTTGGAGGAGGTGCGATCAGTCAAATTCTTCCTTGAGTCCCATTGATTGCAGTTCTTCTTCATTGTAGACATGTGAAAGAACAGCCCAAAGCGCTTGAAGGTTTCATGAAGATAGTAGTGGTTTTTCTTCACCGCATTGTGAGTTGAGGTCGGGTTGTAAAGAAGAGTACCAAACCGACGTTTGACCCACTTGTGATTGCGATCAACCTTCCGATGAAGACCGAGGAGTAACTCACGATCATCATCACCACAGGTGCGAGAGCTTGAGGACTATGCTTAATCGAGGTATTTTTGCTGAGTCATGTGTGGCGAGTCATCATTGGTGGAGTAAGATGTCGCTTTAAACTGTCCATCCAATGGACGAATGCCTTCATCTATCACAGCAAAGAGCCTTTCCTTTTCATCACCGAGGCAATTGGCCGCTTGAGGACTTCAATCGGGGCAGGTAGCTGCAGTGGTTCAAAGTGTCGACCTTGTAATTCAGTGAAGATCTTGACCGATGAATCTCATAATCCAAGGCGATAAGGCTTCACTCAAAAGGTGACATGGCAATGTTGGCGAGTCCTCATGAAGAAATCATGGAAATTGACGGGAACGCCATGGATGATGTTGAACAACATATTCTTCATGATGCCAACGACTTCTTCATCATTCGAGTCGTGGCCCTTGATAGGACTCATAGTCTTCGTCAAAATTCGATAGACTGTTCGAGGCACATATAATAATTCCTTGACGAGGAATTTGGTCCTTGGAGCTTGCCTTGGTTTCAAAGGCTTCATCAGCACTTGCATATAGTGATTTGAAAGTTCCTTTTCTTCATAGATGCGACGAGCTCCATCAATCGGAGGACCGAGTGGAAGGGCACGAAGCAATTCACTTGCTGGTGCCTTGTAGTGGGTGTTTTCGGTCATCCAATCCAAGACCCATGAAGTCACATCTTCAGCGTCTCCGGTGATGTGAAGGGTTGCATAGAATCAAGAATTAGCTCTTCGTTCCAATCACAAATATCGGTCAGAAGTTTAGAAGACTGCGTCGTGAAGAACACTTAGGACGGGCTCAAAGCTGGCGGCGACTCCATATCCACATGAGGAATATGGGCATGATCAAGATTTTGTCCTTGTTGAAAAGCACCGAGGAATAGAAGTTGGCTTGACCGGCAGTCCGTAAGCGCCTCTTCCTAATCCGAGCAGAATCATAGGGATTATATTCATGAAGAACACGTGCTCAAGAAAGAAATCTTCAGCCTTGAACTTTTGCTTGGTCGAGAACGGATTCTTCTGTTTTGGCGAGAGGGTGTCGATCGGTTGCATCACCACCTCAGAATCGTAAGGTCAGTTCTTCACTTGAGGAATTTCTTGGTCCTCAACTTGTGCGATCGAGGATTTTCAGAAGAAAGTAGTTTCATCAAGACTAGTGGCTGGAATTTCTTCATGCACGTAACCGTGGGTTGATTTTCTTGAGTCTATCTGGACATCTGTGCAGGGAGTGAGGAACTTGTTGAAGCGGGTGAAGAGCGGAGTATTGGGATGTTGATTTTCCCAAAAGTCATCATTGATTACCGGAGTGGTGCATCCAATATCCACATCTTCATTTTCAATTTCCTCAAGACCATCTTGAGGAATTTCATGGTCCGATGAGGAATGGCTGGGGTTGAAGGGATTGCTTCCACTTCAATTTCTTCATCAATTTTCTCCGACGGAGCAGGAGATTGATGTTCTTCATCGATCCGTTGGGATCTCATATTCTTCTCCAAAAGGAACTACTTCCTTTGATGGTATGGAGGAAATTGGAATAGCATCAATTGGGTTTTCAACAGAGCTGGTCATTGGCTTCATTTTCTTCGTGGTAGAAGAATCGACGCGGTGATGCTTTCCTTTTCTTCACAGCAGCTCGTTCGCAGCCTTTGTTTTCTTCACATCGAAGCGGATGGAAGAATTGGAGATGGAGTTAGCGCTGGAGGAGCCGAGGAATTTGGGGCAGATTCTTCAGAGCAAGCGATGCAGTTCCCTGTCTTGAGCAGTTTCTTCAGCGCACCACTAGTGGGTGCCTGGCGATTCTTCGGCGGCTGGAATTTCTTCATCAGCCTCGAATCAGCATTTTCTTCAGAGGTTGAGCTTCAGCGTTCTTGGCATTTTCTTCATTTGGCTGAGCAGAGGCTTCAGCCTGAGGATTTTCATGTTGCACAGGTGCAGCAACACTTGTGAGTTTCTTCGTCAGATCGACGAATCTGGTCTTGACAACTTGCCAATCAGCATAGTATATGTCAAAGTCCTTGCTGAGGTTCTGAATTTCAGTTTGGATTTGAAGGAGTTCCTCAGGTGTCATCTTGACAACATTTTCTTGAGAACCTTCCTTCCTGTATTGAGCCTTCTTGATTTCCCTCGCCTTCTCGAACTTCCATTTTCTTCAGCGATGAAGTGAGTCAACATATGACTTTGACCAGTGTCAAAGGAAGATCAGCAGAGGGGTATTGGGATCATTGTGCCGAGGTCGATGAAATCGAGGACTTTCTTCGGTCCAAAAGCAAAGGTACAGATGTTCCCTTGGCTCTTGCGGCTCTAACTTGGCGGTCTCGATGATTTCTTCAAGTTCTTCATCGATGCCTCATCATCGATGGCACGTGGACTACAAGCTGTTTCTTCCTTGGCTAGGCCGAGGACCACGCCCATTGTTGCTTTTGTCTTCAGCAGAGTCGGGCCGATGAAGAATTGAGAGCAGGTGAGAATTTGCAGAGATGCTCGAGGCAATTGAAAACCAGCAGTCCTTTGACATGTGGCTAGGTGCATGAACCAAGGTTTGGACGGAGCAGTTGAGGACTTTGATGGAACGATAGCGGTGTGAGGAATTTGTGTTGAGGAATTTGCTGGAGGGCTGGCTGATGAACTTGGCCGTGAGGGCGCAGATGATGAAGCACTTGGCTTATTAGCAGACTTCTTTTGCATCGATTTCCTTGGTTTGACCGACACCTCGATGGCAGCAGCATGCAGAATCCTCATTGAATTTCTTCACCGCTTCCTTTGCTTGCTTAGCCAACTTTGCTTGGCGTTTAGCCCACTCATCGGAAAGTCCTCACCCGTTTGACGCTAGTGGGATCAGCTATTTGGCCCGGTGCCAAAGGATCTCTTGGGCATGGAGGATTTAACGCGAATTTCTTCATGTACTTAGGTGTCACATATCGGTATTCCTTCCATTCCGTGCCCATCTCCGTTCAATCTTCAGATACGCACCTTGCGTTGATTTTTGCTTTCCTCATCGGTGTGCAAAGAGTCAGCATATATTTCTTCGAGGATTTGAATCTCTGTCATGACCTCAGGTTTCTTTCCTCCTTCTGCGACTTCTTACCATCGCCATTTTCTTCGTTGAGGAAATTGAACAATTGAGTTCTCTCAAGAAGCTCTCGAGTTGATGTTCTTCGCAATCTCTTCAACCGCTTCAAAAGACTCGACAACTAAAATGTTCAACAAACCTTCGATCGCTTTCATCGACATCTCAAATGAGCTTCAAGCGCTTGGTGCCATTGACATCACCGACCATGAGGTGGTGAAGAAATTGTTGAGATTGCTTGATTCCTCATTTGATACTCCGCATCGATGATACAAGAGCGCACGACTACAAGTCACTTGATCCAATTGATATCCTCGAGAGGCTAAATACTCATGAGTTCCAAATTATTCAAAAGAGAGATCTCTATGGTTCTAGCTATGGAAAATCACGTGCCTCAAGGCCAAGGCTGTGTCTCAATCTGATTGTGAAGACTCGTAGTAGCCTTGTAGATCCTCAAGAATTGAGCCAGAGTTAGCACCGCTCGGAAAAATTCCGTAAGTTCTCAAGACATGGTCGCTGGAAAATCCTCAAGGAGTAGTGATTCCTCATCCAAGGACTTTAAGAGAAGACTTTGCCACAAATGCAAGAAACCTGGTCACTACATTCAAGATTGTCCTCAGTGGGAAAAGGAATTAAAGAAGAAGAAATACAAGGATTACAGCCTGATGACGCTTAAGAAGAAGAAATCGTCAAATCTTCATCATCAAAATCCTCAAAGCCTTCTTCTCACAAGAAGAGCAGCTCCAAGAAGGCTCTGCATTCATTGGCAAGGAAATGGACTCAAGCTGAATCTGAGGAACATGAGGAAGAGGAGGCATTAGAAGAACCGAGTCCGTGTGGCGAAGTCCTGTTTCGCCATCGCTTTCACAAGAAGTCCATCTTCAACTCAAGAAAGTGAACTCACCAACAAAGTCGATGAAGATAGTGATGACTACGCCCCACCTTTTGCTTCATGGCAAAGGGTGCCAAGGTACTGAGATATACCTCCTCCTCAATCTAGTGAAAATGAATCTGATGAAGATCTAAAGTCCAGCTACTCAAAACTTGCTAAGATTGTCAGAAACAACAAAGGGCTTTTGAAAAGGTTCAAAACATGCTAGATAAAAGTGATGATATGTTAGGTGAAGAAATGGATCGACTAAAGCCCCGATCGAAAATCTTCAGAGACTTCAGCCTAGGTTTGACAACCTTCAAGGTCATCATAACACTCTCTTGTCTCGATCATGAGAAACTTTCTTATGAATTTCTTCAAAGAAAGCAAGATATTGAGAAGCTAAGAGTGAGTTATGAAGATCTTCGTAAGGAGCGCGATTCATTACTTGCTCAACAAATCAGCGCTTCTCGTGAAGAATTTGTTCCTCCATGCTTAAAGTGCATTGAACATGAATCGCTAATTCTTCACCTAAATGTTCAAATGCTTCAACTATTACAAATTCTTCACCGCCTCGCTATCACTAATTCTCATCCGAGGACATTGCTAGTATCACCGACGATGCAAGGTTGAAGGAATTGTACATGACAGTATGTACAAAAGCCTCAAAGGGCATCGACTTTTGTGATGTGCTTAAAAGCAGATCCTCAACAGAACCCTAGGAAAGAGGGTATTGCCTTTGAGAGGAAACTCAATGCCGATGGAACATATTGAAGCCCGAGCAAGACTCCCAAAACCTCATGGGTTGCTGCAAAGGACCTCCATTGATCCATCTAACTTATCCGCTTTACATGCTAATCTCCTCATTCTTCCGATGAGTCATTTGACTCAACTATAAACTATTCAAAATCAGAATGGTGAAGTATTTGCTAGATATGTTGGCACTAATCATAGAACGGTTCCCTATGAAGAAAATCGGGTTCCCAAGAAGTGCCTTGAAAGTCTTCAGTGAATGTCCTCATGACACCACCCGTGAAGAAAAGGAACCCCAGATCAAACTCTTCATATGGACCAAATTCTTCATATGGATCCAAGTCCTCATAACGGACCTCACGTGGATCAAATTCTCAAAAGGATCAAAGTCCTCATATGATTATCATCATGCTAACAACTCGCTTTCGCAGGTAGAGCTAAGGGCTATGAATATGTGCATTATTCTTCAAACCAATATGTTCATAAGTCCTCAAGAATTTCTCCGCTTATTCATATGCTTACCCTAACCCTCTTATGTGAAACGAAATGGATTGGCCTCTATGCCACCATTCTCATATGGAGCTCGCAGAGTGATGAACTCTTTGCTACCCCTTCAGATGTGGGTGGTGAAGGAAAAGAACTAATCTCTTCTCGCAGGGTCAGCCTGCATTTGCTTTAATGTCCAAGAATTTGCTCGGGCCCCACAAAATTGCTCGAAGGACGCAGTTAATCATGATGAAATGAACTTTCATTTCACACGCCCTCATATCGCTTATCTGTTATATCGCCTCGATGAAATTCATCTCGATGAACTTGATATCATATTCTTCACCGATGAAGTATATGAGATCGTAAGTTACACTAATTCATCCGCAGGATGTTCAACCCAAAGCCAATGAGTGGGTCCTCCATAGTGGATGTACAAATCACATGACCGTGACAAGAATCTATTGATGGATGCCCTTATCACCATCACATCTAAAGCATATCATCTTTTGCCGACAAAGGCAAAAGTCGTATTGGTCTTGGTAAGGTTGCGATCTCTAAGGACATACACATGGACAAAGTCATGCTTGTTGAGTCCTTAGGATACAACCTCATGTCAGCCTCAATGCTTTGTGATCTTGATATGGTTGTTGTCTTCGGCAAGTATCGCTGTGTTGTGATCATGGAAGTTCGATAATTCCAAAGTCTTCAAGGCTTTAGGAGAGGAGACTTGTATATTGTTGATTTCTACAGACCACAACCAAAGCAGTGTCTACTTGCAAAAGCTTCGTATGGCTATGGCATCGCGATTTGGTCACGCAGGCATGAGGAATTTGCACACGCCATGGAAGAAGAAGCATGTCATTGGCATTGAGAATGTCAAATTCTCAAGGATCACTTGTGTGGAGCCCGTGAAGTCGAAAATGACCAAGGCCAAGCATCCAAATAAGACTATCATGACCACTACTCGTCCATTCAATTGCTTCACATGGACCTCTTTGGTCCTAATCATTACTCAAAGAAATACTAATGATGCATCTCTATATGGCTTTGTTATTGTTGATGATTACTCTCATTACACATGGGTACACATTGTTACTTACAAAATGAAGTGCGTGAAGTCTTCAAACGATTTTCCTCGAGGGCTTCAACTAACTTTGGTGTGAAGATCGTATACATCAGAGTGACAATGGAACTGAGTTCAAGAATTCTGGTCTTGATGCCTATCTTGATGAACTTGGTATTACTCATGAGTTATCTCGCCCCTATACTCCTCAAAGAAATGGCGCTGTGGAGCGCAAGAATGTAACTCTTGTTGAGATGGCTCACTATGCTTGATGAATACAAAACGCCTCATCGCTTTTTGGATTGATGCAATTGATACCGCATGCCACATCATCAACAGAGTATATCTTCACAAATTCTTCAAGAAGACTCGCCTATGAACTCCTCACCGACAAGAAACCCAATGTGAGTTATTTCAAAGTCTTCGTGCTAAATGCTGGATTAGAGATCCTCATCACAATTCTAAATTTGCAACCAAAGCACATGAATGTTTTATGCTTGGTTACGAAAGGACTCGCGACACCTACAGTAGTCTTCAACATCGCCTTCACAAGATTGTTGATATCAGAGATGTGTGGTTCGATGAAACTAATGGCTCGCAAAGAGAGCACCTACCTTCCGTGTTAGATGAACCAAAGACCGAGGAATCTATCAAGTTCAAGGCAACCGAGGATGTCATTCCTATCAAGAATCACTAAGAATTCATTCTCAGATGCGAAGAACGCCGAGTGATGCACCGAGGATAATGTCAAGAAAATGGTGTCAAGAAAAAATGATCAAATTCCTCGACGACAACCAGCTCATCCTCGCTGCAAAAGAAGTGCAAGTTGACAAGATCATCGATGACATTGAAGCGCCAGTCCTCTAACACGCCAAAAGCTTCACATTTATCTAACTTTTGTGGGCACTATGCTTTTGTCTCTATCACAGAGCCCACTAAGGTAGATGAAGCATTTCGAGCCCGAGTGGATTCGTGCAATGCAAGAAGAATTACATCACTCGAGCTCAACAATGTCTCGAACCGTCAAACGCCCGATCCTCGCAAGCATAATATCATTGGCACAAAGTGGATCTACCACAACAAGCAAGATGAAAATGGCCTTGTGGTGAGGAATAAGGCACGACTTGTAGCTCAAGGCTACACACAAGTTGAAGGAATTGATTTCATGAAACTTTTGCACTGCTTAGACTTGAGGCTATTCAGATACTACTTGCTTATGCTAACCATCATAATATCACTTTATATCAAATGGATGTGAAAAGTGCATTCTTCAATGGTAAGCTTGAGGAAGAAGTATATGTTGCTCAACCCCTGTGTTTTGAAGATCCAAAGAATCCCCGCAAAGTCTTCAGACTCAACAAGGCCCTCTATGGTCTCAAACAGCCCCACGGGCATGGTATGATACATTGAAGGAATTCTTGATGAAGAATGGCTTCACACCCGGTTCACTCGACCCTACTCTTTTACTAAATCATATGATGGTGAACTGTTGTGTGCCAAATATATGTTGATGATATTATCTTTGGTCAGATCGACCAACGTTATAGTTATGAATTTGCCTATATGATGAGTGAAGAATATCAAATGTCTATGATGGGAGAATTGAAATTTTCTTAGGTCTTCAAATTCGCCAACAACACAATGGCATATTCATATCTCAGAGAAATACCTCAAGGATGTCCTCAAGAAATTCGCATGGAAGATTGCAAAGGCCAAAATTCCTATGCCCACAAATGTCCATCTATGCAATCGATGAAAATGGTATTGACTTCGATCACAAGGTATACCGCCCATGATTGGTTCTCTATTGTACTTATGTGCATCTAGGCCAGATATAATGCTTAGTGTTTGCATGTGTGCCCGATTTCAAGCTACACCAAGGAATCACACCATAAGGCCGTGGAAGCATATTCTTCGATATCTAGCTCACACACCAACACTAGGATTATTGTACCCCAATGGCTCTACTTTTGATCTCATTGATATTCTCGACTGACTATGCTGGTGATGGTGTGGACCGCAAGTCAACATCCGGTACTTGTCATTTCTGACGATCTTTGGTCCGTTGGTCCTCGAAGAAACAGAATCGCAGATCACCGCTTCATCACTGAAGCTGAATACATTGTCTGCCGGCTCTTGTTGTGCTCAATTGCTGTGGATGAAGCAAACCTCAAGGACTACGACATCAACATGAAGAATGTGCCTCTCATCAGGACAATGAGAGTGCCATCAAGATTGCTCACAACCTAGTTCAAGACTCAAGACAAAGCACATTCAAATTCATCATCATTTTCTTCGTGATCATGTGTTGAAGGGCTTACATCTCCATCGAGCATGTGAAGACCAAGAACAGCTAGCCGATATCTTCACAAAGCCCTTGGATGAGAAGAGATTTAGCAAGTTTGTGTGAGCTAAATATCTTAGAATCTTCGAATGTTCTTTGAAAAGGACACACATCCCGACACTTATGCAAAATTGATGACTTAGATGTGCAACACATGAAGAAACGCTTTTCTTCAATCAATGAAGAATAACACTCTAAATGTGAAGAAATTAATGAAGAATTTGATTCTCGTAACCTCACGACAATTGTACGCGCGTGTCTGAAATCATCATTCTTATACTGGTGGGTCACGCCACCACCAAAATTGAAAATCTTCAATTTGAGTTTTTCCTCGCTTTTGAAATTCTTCGCTTTTTCAAATTCTTCAACTTTGCAAAATCTTCACTGCTTTTGATTTTCTTCATTGACTATATATATATATATATATATATATATATATATATATATATATATATATATATATATATATATATATATATATATATATATATATGGGTTTATGTCCTCTACAACATTCACTTATGGCTATTTCTTCAAGTTGTTTTTCCCGCTAAGTGAATGTGATCGACCTTCCCCTCTATGCTATACTCAACCCAATCTATTCACAAATTCTTCATGTGCTGCTCTATTTGAAACTCGCTCAAAATCTTCACTGTCCTTGTCACCAAGAAATTCAGAACGGAACTTTAAAACTGATCTTATCCAAACTTTCGCTTTTGCCGCCAAACTGCTCCGC
This sequence comes from Aegilops longissima, assembly GCA_021605205.1. Classification (NCBI taxonomy): domain Eukaryota; kingdom Viridiplantae; phylum Streptophyta; class Magnoliopsida; order Poales; family Poaceae; genus Aegilops; species Aegilops longissima. The sequence goes on along the minus strand of CM038679.1, from coordinate 292,075,170 downwards.
ATCCCACGATAGATTTATCTATTCACCCACGATCTAACACAATCTCCACTTTTCAAGACGTAAGTGACACATGTCAAGTTTAATGAGAAGGGTCAGGCACGCTCGTTCCAAATCTTCGCTAACATTTTTCACCGTGGCTATATATACCCCTCTCCCTTCCTCACTTCCTTTACTCCGCCGATCGCCTCTTCTCTCTCTCTCGCCGAGCTTCAAACCCTAGCGCCGCCACTACTCCATCGTCACGGTGAGGAAGAGCTTCATCGCCGACTCGTCATTGTCAGATTGCTACCGATCATGGAAAGCTTCACTCCGCCGCCAGAGTGTCTTCCTCCGCCAAGTTAGGGCGGAAGATCTAACCCGATTTAACTTCCCATCTGCTCTTCTCGGCCACGTGTTCTTCACTTCGGTAATTAAAAGTTACTTTTATTACTCGCTTGATTCTCAAACCTTCCCGAAAATCCTCAAAGGTGTTTATTCTTCAAATCTTCACACATATGAACACCTCAAACAAAATATGCTCTTGATTCGCTTTCTAAGCAATGATTTTCTTCAAGATTCTCAATTGTGTGGATCCTCGATCTATACAACTCGGGACCTAAGACAAAGATCGCTAGTGAAATTCTTTAAGGCTCATCTCGTCAAATTCCTCAAACTAGTTTTTTTGAAAACCTTCCGAGAACGATATGAAAAGTGCTATATCGACTAGAGGGGGTGAATAGGCGTATTTTAGAGAATTTTAAATTCTTCATCGAGGAATTTGCCGTGAGGAAATTCCTTAGCTAAGAAATACATGCAAATGAATAAGTACTCGAAGTAAGCATAACAGACAGTGCATAGTCATCATGATGAAATGAAGACTATCACAGAAAGCATGTAAAGCGAATCACAGGATAACACAAGATGAAGACAAACAGATCAAGAAATTGAACTGAGGAAATTGAGAAAGTCTTCACCAAAGTCTTCAAACACAGATATGACAAACACTCAACACAAAGAATGAGGAAATGAAAGGGTTGAGGAAATAGAACCAGTTAGGTTGGTGAAGACAATGATTTGGTAGACCAGCCCAACCGCTGCCTCAGCTTGTACGCCCTGTTGAGCGGCCGAGTATTTAAACTCGAGGACACGCAGTCCCGGACACCAACACGAAAGCATGCAGCTCAGACACCAAGTCCTCACCAGATTCTCCTTGAACTAAGGTCACGCAGACTCGCCCAATCACTGTGGTAAGTCTACAAAGCCACTTCCAAACCTTCACATACTTGGTCACTGCGATCCACAATTCCTCTTGATGTTTCTAGACCGTGACGCCTAACCGTCTCGAAGAAGCACAGTCTTCAAAGGTAAAAGCGCCGGATCCACGCTGGATCAATTTCTTCAAGTGATGCTCAATCACTTTGGGTTTGTTGGGGTTGGTTTTTGGATTTTCTCACTTTTTGGGTTTTTCCTCACTTGATGATTTTCGCCAAATTCCTCGATGATGGGTTGCTCTCAAATGACAAGTGTCAAGTTCTTCGAGCAGCCAACCAACTAGTGGTTGTAGGGGTGCTATTTATAGCCTAGGAGCAGCCCGACATGATAAGACATAAATGCCCTTCAATGATATGACCGTTAGGTGGATAAGATATTCGGACAGTCAAGCGCCAAAGACAAAGAACGGCCGGAATTTTGAACATCAAATTCTTCGTATTATCATGTTCTCATCTGTAGGCAATTCACACCGGCGAATTTTAACTCCTCGCCGAATGAATTCTCAAAGGACTGTAAGAGCTTGCCTCTCACATCAAGAAATTGATCGAATGTATGAGATTTCCAAAAGCTTCACTCAAGGGATTGGTAGGTGTAGGATTTTGAGTTGAGCATCAAATGGAAATTTTTCCTTAGTATTTCTCTAACCCCTTTAACAAAGACGGTGTTTCCTATGACTCAAGAAAGAGAAAATGAAACTACGAAAACAAAAGTCTTCACGCTTCATGTTCCTCAAGCGATTACCAAGTCTTCGTAATCACACCAATTTCTTCACTTTCAAAGTCTTCGTAAAGTCTTCGAATATCAAATTCTTCATTGAAGAAATTCATTTTAGGGGTCGATTTTCTCAGAAATATCAAACTCCTCATAGACTTATAGACCTGTGTACACTTACAACGATCGCCATTTAACCTATAAGTCTTCAATACACCAAAATCACTAAGGGCACTAGATGCACTTACAATCTCCCCTTTTTGGTGATTGATGACAATACAAAAGTTAAGTTTTCAACGGGATAAACATATGAAGTGTAATTATCGATAATGAGGATTTTGATTGCAAGATATAGAAGAACCCCTCAAGATGTGCATAGTGAGGAATTTGCATTTGAGGCAATGCACATTTGAAGAATTGAATCATGGAGATCTCCCCTATATCTTGTAATTCATACACGATTTAATATATAGAATGAAGAATTTGAAATGCATGATGAAATATGGTGCTTGATGGTATGCGAGTATGCAAAATAATGCATAAAGAGTATCGTGAGCCCAATGCGATGAGGAATTTGAAACTTTTCATGAGTATCGATCCCAAATCGATTTGAAGATTTTCAACGAGCTCATGAGGATCAGAGCATAACAAATATCGAGCATATCAACACTATCGTAATCGTAGCATAGAGCAAAAGCATAATGCATCAAAAGTATCAAAGCACTATCGGGTTTAAGATTACAACTCGATCCAATAAAAGGTTTCGGAAGAACGAGAGTTGTAACTTAATAAAATATCTGATATAGATAAAACGAGACCCGCTTGAAGACTTGAAAGTTCGTTATATCGACTAGAGGGGGGTGAATAGGCGATTTTATGATTTTACAAATTCTTCATCGAGGAATTTGCCGTGAGGAAATTCCTTAGCTAAGAAATACATGCAATGAATAAGTACTCGTAAGTAAGCATAACAGACACAAGCATAGTCATCATGATGAAATGAAGACAATCACAGAGTACGTAAAGCGAATCACAGGATAACACAAGATGAAGACAAACAGATCAAGAAATTGAACTGAGGAAATTGAGAAAGTCTTCACCAAAGTCTTCAAACACAGATATGAACAAACACTCAACACAAAGAATGAGGAAATGAAAGGGTTGAGGAAATAGAACCAGTTAGGTTGGTGAAGACAATGATTTGTAGACCAGTTCCAACTGCTGTCTCAGCTTGTACGTCTGTTGGAGCGGCCGAGTATTTAAACTCGAGGACACACAGTCCCGGACACCCAACATCGAAAGCACGCAGCTCAGACACCAAGTCCTCACCAGATTCTCCTTGAACTAAGGTCACGCAGACTGGCCCAATCACTGTGGTAAGTCTTCAGCGACTTCCAAACCTTCACATACTTGGTCACCGCATCCACAATTCCTCTTGATGTTTCTAGACCGTGACGCCTAACCGTCTGGAAGAAGCACAGTCTTCAAAGGTAAAAGGCCGGATCCACGCTGGATCAATTTCTTCAAGGATGCTCAATCACTTTGGGTTTGTTGGGGTTTGGTTTTGGGTTTTTCCTCACTTTTGGTTTTTCCTCACTTGATGATTTTCACCAAAGTCCTCAGAGGATGGGTTGCTCTCAAATGACAAGTGTCAAGTTCTTCTTGGAGCAGCCAACCAACTAGTGGTTGTAGGGGCGGCTATTTATAGCCTAGGAGCAGCCCGACATGATAAGACATAAATGCCCTTCAATGATATGACCGTTAGGTGGATAAGATATTTGGGACAGCCAAGCAAAGACAAAGAACGGTCGGAAATTTGAACATCAAATTCTCGTGGCTATCATGTTCTCATCGTAGGCAATTCAGACCGGCGAATTTTAACTCCTCGCCGAATAAATTCTCAAGACTGTAAGAGCTTCGCTCTCACATCAAGAAATTGACGAATCGTATGAGATTTCCAAAGGCTTCACTCAAGGGATTGGTAGGTGAGGATTTTGAGTTGAGCATCAAATGGAAATTTTTCCTTAGTATTTCCTCTAACCCTTTAACAAAGACGGTGTTTTATGACTCAAGAAAGAGAAAATGAAACTACGAAACAAAAGTCTTCACGCTCATGTTCCTCAATGAATACCAAGTCTTCAGATCACACCAATTTCTTCACTTTCAAAGTCTTCGTAAAGTCTTCGTAATATCAAATTCTTCAGCTTGAAGAAATTCATTTTAGGGTCGATTTTCTCTCAGAAATATCAAACCTCATAGACTTATAGACCTGTGTACACTCACAAACGATTAGTTACTTAACCTATAAGTCTTCAATACACCAAAATCACTAAGGGCACTAGATGCACTTACAATCTCCCCCTTTGGTGATTGATGACAATACAAGGTTAAGTTTTCAACGGGATAAATATATGAAGTGTAAATATCGATAATGAGGATTTTGATTGCAAGATATAGAAGAACTCCCTCAAGATGTGCATAGTGAGGAATTTGCTTTTGAGGCAATGCACATTTGAAGAATTGAATCATGGAGATCTCCCCTATATCTTGTAATTCATACACGATTTGACATATAATATGAGGAATTTGAAATGCATGATGAAATATGGTGCTTGATGATATGCGAGCATGCAAAATAATGCATAAAGAGTATCGAGCCCAATGCGATGAGGAATTTGAAACTTTTCATGAGTATCGATCCCAAATCGATTTGAAGATTTTCACCGAGCTCATGAGGATCGAGCATAACAAGGATCAACGATATCAACACTACTTTAATCGAGCATAGAGCAAAAGCATAATGCATCAAAAGTATCAAAGCACCATCGGGTTTAAGATTACAACTCGATCCAATAAAAGGTTTCAAGAACGAGAGTTGTAACTTAATAAAATATTGTATATAGACAAAACGAGACCCGCTTGAAGACTAACTCAAATTTCTCCCCTTTGTCATCGAATGACCAAAAGGATCAAACCGAGGACTAACGCCTTGAAGAATTTCAAGTTGAAGACGGAGCGCCAAAGATTGTCGGGTTGTTCGCTGAAGTAGGACCAGCAGAAGTGTCTTCCAAATCTTCATTTTCATCGTTGTCGCGAGATGAAGAATAGGAGCTGGCCACCAAGGAAGGAACTTTGACTTTCTTGAATTTCTTCGAGGAGGTGCATCACCAAATTCTTCCTTGAGTCCCATTGATTGCAGTTCTTCTTCATTGTAGACATGTGAAAGAACAGCCCAAAGCGCTTGAAGGTTTCATGAAGATAGTAGTGGTTTTTCTTCACCGCATTGTGAGTTGAGGTCGTTGTAAAGAAGAGTACCAAACCGACGCTTGACCCACTTGTGATTGCGATCAACCTTCCGATGAAGACCGAGGAGTAACTCACGATCACCATCACCCCGGTGCAGAGCTTGAGGACTATGCTTAATCGAGGTATTTGTGCCGAGTCATGTGTGGCGAGTCATCATTGGTGGAGTAAGATGTCGCTTTAAACCTGTCCATCCAATGGACGAATGCCTTCATCTATCACAGCAGAGCCTTTTCCTTTTCATCACCGAGGCAATTGGCCGCTTGAGGACTTCAATCGGGGTGTAGCTGCAGTGGTTCAAAGTGTCAGCCTTGTAATTCAAGTGAAGATCTTGACCGATGAATCTCATAATCCAAGGCGATAAGGCTTCACCAAAAGGTGACATGGCAATGTTAGCTGAGTCCTCATGAAGAAATCATGGAAATTGACGGAACGCCATGGATGATGTTGAAAACATATTCTTCATGATGCCAACGACTTCTTCATCATTCGAGTCGTGGGTCTTTGATAGGACTCATAGTCTTCGCCAAAATTGATAGACTGCTCGAGGCACATATAATAATTCCTTGACGAGGAATTTGGTCCTTGAGCTTGCCTTGGTTTCAAAGGCTTCATCAAGACTTGCATATAGTGATTTGAAAGTTCCTTTTCTTCATAGATGCGATTTAGCACCATCAATCGGAGGATCGAGTGGAAGGGCACAAGCAATTCACTTGCCGGTGCCTTGTAGTGGTGTTTTCGTCATCCAATCCAAGACCCATGAAGTCACATCTTCAAAGCCTCCGTGATGTGAAGGGTTGCATAGAATCAAGAATTAGCTCTTCATTCCAATCACAAATATCAAGCAGAAGTTTAGAAGACCTGCATCGTGAAGAACACTTAGGACGGGCTCAAAGCTCCGGCAGCGACTCCATATCCACATGAGGAATATGAGCATGATCAAGATTTTGTCCTTGTTGAAAAGCACCGAGGAATAGAAGTTGGCTTGACCGGCAGTCCGTAAGCGCCTCTTCCTAATCCGAGCAGTAATCATAGGATTATATTCAAGAAGAACACATGCTCAAGAAAGAAATCTTCAGCCTTGAACTTTGCTTGGTCGAGAACGGATTCTTCTGCTTTGGCAGAGGGGTGTCGCCAGTTGCATCACCACCTCAGAATCGTAAGTTCGTGTTCTTCACTTGAGGAATTTCTTGGTCCTCAACTTGTGTACCGAGGATTTTCAAGAAGAAGCAGCTTCATCAAGACTAGTGGCTGGAATTTCTTCATGCACGTAACTGGGTTGATTTTCTTCAGAGTCTATCCGACAATTGCAGGGAGTGAGGAACTTGTTGAAGGGTGAAGAGCGGAGTATTGGGATGTTGATTTTCCCAAAAGTCATCATTGATTCACCGGAGTGGTGCATCCAATATCCACATCTTCATTTTCAATTTCCTCAGACCATCTTGAGGAATTTCATGGTCCGATGAGGAATGACCGGGTTGAAGGGATTGCTTCCACTTCAATTTCTTCATCAATTTTCTCCGACGAGCAGAGATTGATGTTCTTCATCGATCCGTTGGGATCTCATATTCTCTCCAAAAGGAACTACTTCCTTTGATGGTATGGAGGAAATTGAATAGCATCAATTGGGTTTTCAACAGAGCTGGTCATTGGCTTCATTTTCTTCGCAGTCAAGAATCGACGCAGCTGATGCTTTTTTTTTCACAGCAGCTCGCTCAAGAGTTTTTGTTTTCTTCACATCGAAGCGATGGAAGAATTGAGATGGAGTTGGCGCAGGAGGAGCCGAGGAATTTGGGGCAGTTTCTTCAGAGCAATCGATGCAGCTCTCTGCCTTGAATATTTTTCAGCGCACCACTAGTGGGTGCCCCGCAGCTTTCTTCAATCGCCGCTGGAATTTCTTCATCAGCCTCGAATCAGCATTTTCTTCAAAGAAGTCGAGCTTCAGCTGTCGGCATTTTCTTCATTAGGCTGAGCAGAGGCTTCACCGAGGATTTTCATGTTGCACAGCAAAGAACACTTGTGAGTTTCTTCGCCGATCGATTTAATCTGGTCTTGACAACTTGCCAATCAGCATAGTATATGTCAAAGTCCTTGCCGAGGTTCTGAATTTCAGTTTGATTTGAAGGAGTTCCTCGTGTCATCTTGACAACATTTTTCTTCGTGAACCTTCCTTCCTGTATTGAGCCTTCTTGATTTCCCTCGCCTTCTCGAACTTCCATTTTTCTTCAATGATGAAGTGAGTCAATATATGACTTTGACCAGTGTCAAAGGAAGATCAGCAGTAGGGGTATTGGGATCATTGTGCCGAGGTCGATGAAATCGAGGACTTTCTTCGGTCCAAAAGCAAAGGGCACAGATGTTCCTTGGCTCTTGCGGCTCTAACTTGGCGTCTCTCGATGATTTCTTCAAGTTCTTCATCGATGCCTCATCATCGATGGCACGTGGACTACAAGTCTGTTTCTTCCTTGGCTAGGCCGAGGACCACGCCCAATTGTTGCTTTTGTCTTCAGCAGAGTCGGGCCGATGAAGAATTGAGAGCAGCCGAGAATTTGCAGAGATGCTCGAGGCAATTGAAAACCAGCAGTCCTTTGACATGTGGCTAGGTGCACAGAACCAAGGTTTGGACGGAGCAATTGAGGACTTTGATGGAACAAGAGAGTGTGAGGAATTTGTCGTTGAGGAATTTGCCCGAGGAGCTGTCGATGAACTTGGCCGTGAGGGCTAGATGATGAAGCACTTGGCTTATTAGCGACTTCTTTGCATCGATTTCTTGGTTTGACCGAGACTCAGCAAGCAGCAGCAGCAGTAATCCTCATTGAATTTCTTCACCGCTTCCTTTGCTTGCTTAGCCAACTTTGCTTGGCGCTTAGCCCACTCATCGTGAAAGTCCTCACCGCTTGACGCTAGTGGGATCAGCTATTTGGCCCGGTGCCAAAGGAGCTCTTGGGCATGGAGGATTTAACGCTAATTTCTTCATGTACTTAGGTGTTACATATCGGTATTCCTTCCATTCCCGCGCCCATCTCCGCTCAATCTTTCAGATACGCACCTTATGCTGATTTTTGCTTTCCTCATCCGTGTACAAGAGTCAGATATATTTCCTCGTGGATTTCAATGTGTCATGACCTCGTGTTTCTTTTTCCTCCTTCGCGGCTTTTTACCATCGCCATTTTCTTCAGTTGAGGAAATTGAACAATTGAGTTCTCTCAAGAAGTGTGCAGTTTTTCTTCGAGGAACGCTGCAAATGAGTTAAGTTGATGAGAACCTAGGGATTCAAAGCAGACATTTGTACCGTGAATGAGTATAGGTGCGAGGAATTTGAAGAGGTCATATGCTTCGAGAGGGTTTTTCAAAAGAACAAGTTTGAGGATTTTGACCAGATGAGCCTTGAAGAATTTCAATAAGCTGCTTTTGTCTTAGGTTCCAGAGTTGTATAGATCAAGATCCACACAATTGAGGAATCTTGAAGAAAATCATTGCTTAGAGAAATGAGTCAAGAGATTTGAGGTGTTCATATGTGAGGAATTTGAAATAAACACCTTTGAAGAATTTGAAGAAGATTTGAGAATCAAAGTGAGTAATAAAAGTAACTTTAATTTACTCAAGTGAAGAACACGATTTAACCGAGATGAACAGTTGAGAAGTTCGTCTGCTCAGATCTTCTCCGCCTCTAACTTGGCAGAGGAAATCAGCTACGGCGACGGCGGAGTGAAGAAATTCCACTGTCGGCGCGAGTACGCCGGGCGAAGAGGTCAAGGCAAGGAAGCTTTTCCTCACCGGCGATTTATGGAGAAGGGCGGCGCTTAGGGTTTTGAGGAGCTCGAGCGGAGAGAGAGGTCGAGCGAGGTAAAAGAGTGAGGAAGGGAGAGAGGGTATTTATAGCCACGGTGAAAAACGGCTCGTCCAAGATTTAGGACTAACGTGCCCTGACCGCTTTCTTCTCACGACATGTGTCACCCACGCATAGGTAGTGGAGATCGTAAAGCATCGCGGGTGGATATAATAATGCATCGTGGGATGCGGAACGGTTTGAGCGGTAAAATCAAGTTTGATAAGATTTGTTTTAAAGTTTCGCTCGCAATTTCTTCACCTGTCAAGGACACAAAGGAAGAATTTGAACGAAGTTTCAAAGTAGAACGCATATGAAGAATTTGTGAATGGATTGGGTTGAGTATAGCATAGAGGGAAGGGTCCCATCACATTCACTTAGCGTAAAAAGCGACTTGAAGAAATAGCCATAAGTGAATGTCAGAGGACATAAATCCATATATATATATAGCCAATGAAGAAAGACGACGGAAATAAAAGTGAAGAATTTGCAAAGTTGAAGAATTTGAAAACTGAAGAATTTCAAAACTCAAGAAAACTCAAATTGAAGATTTTCAACTTTGGTGGTGGCGTGACCCATCAGATAAGAATGATGATTTCGCACACCACGCATAATTGTCGAGGGTTCTCGAGAATCAAATTCTTCATTAATTTCTTCACATTTAGAGTGTTATTCTTCATTGATTGAAGAAAACGCTTCTTCATGTGTTGCACATCTAAGTCATCAATTTTGCATAAGTGTTAGGATGTGCCTTTTCAAAGAACGCTCAAGATTCTAAGATATTTAGCTCACACCGCAACTTGCTAAATCTCTTCTCATCCAAGGGCTTAGTGAAGATATCAGCTAGCTGTTCTTCGCCTTCACGTGCTCGATGGAGATGTCGCCTTCAACACATGATCACGAAGAAAATGATGACGAATTTGAATGTGCTTTGTCTTCGAAAGTGCTGAACTGGTTGTGAGCAATCTTGATGGCACTCTCATTGTCACAAGAGAGAGGCACATTCTTCACGTTGATGCCGTAGTCCTTGAGGGTTTGCTTCATCCATAGTAATTGAGCACAACACGAGCCAAGAGAATGTATTCAGCTTCCGCAAGGGATGGATACGCAATTTGCTTTCTTCGAGGACCAATGCATCAAAGATCGTCCGAGGAAATGACAAGTACCAGATGTTGACTTATGCATCCACACGATCACCAAAGATAGTCGAGTCGTAATATCCAATGAGATCAAAAGTAGAGCCCTTGGGGTACCATAATCCTAGTGTTGGTGTGTGAGCTAGATATCAAGAATATGCTTCACAGCCTTTATGGTGTGATTCCTTCTGTAGCTTGAAATCGGGCACACATGCAAACACTAAGCATTATATCCGCCTAGATGCACATAAGTACAATAAAGAACCAATCATGGAGCGTATACCTTGTGATCAAGTCAATACCATTTTCATCAAGGCATAGATGGCCATTTGTGGGCATAGGAATTTTGACACCTTTGCAATCTTGCATGCCAATTTCTTCAGACATCTTTGAGGTATTTCTCCGAGATATGAATATGCCATTGTGTTGTTGATTTAATTTGAAGACCTAAGAAGAATTTCAACTCTCCCATCATAGACATTTGATATTCTTCACTCATCATATAGGCAAATTCATCACTATAACGCTGGTCAAGACAACCAAAGATAATATCATCAACATATATTTGGCACACAAACAGTTCACCATCATAAGATTTAGTAAAGAGAGTAGGGTCGAGTGAACTGGTGTGAAGCCATTCTTCACTAAGAATTCTTCAATGTATCATACCACGCCCGAGGGCTTGCTTGAGGCCATAGAGGGCCTTATTTAGTCTCAAGACTTTGTCGATTCTTGGATCTTCAAAACCCGGGGTTGAGCAACATATACTTCTTCCTCAAGCTTACCATTGAGGAATGCACTTTTCACATCCATTTGATATAAAGTGATATTGTGATGGTTAGCATAGGCGTAGTAATATGCTAATAGACTCAAGTCTAGCAACAGTGCAAAAGTTTCATCAAATCAATTCCTTCAACTCTGTAGCCTTGAGCTACTAGTCGTGCTTTTATTCCTCACCACAAGACCATTTTCATCTTGCTTGTTGCGGTAGATCCACTTTGTGCCAATGATATTATGCTTATGAGGATCTCGGACGCTTGACCAGTTCCTACACGCTGTTGAGCTCGAATCGATGTAATTCTTCTTGCATGGCCTGAATCCACTCTGCCCAGTAAATGCTTCATCTACCTTAGTGGGCTCGTGATAGAGACAAAAGCATAGTGCCCACAAAAGTTAGATAATGTGAAGCTTTTGAGCGAGTGAGAGGACTCGCGCTCAATGTCATCGATGATCTTGTCAACTTGCACTTCTTTTGCAACGCGAGGATGAGCTGGTTGTCTTCGAGGAATTTGATCATTTTCCTCAAGACCATTTTCTTCAAAGATTATCTTCAGTGCATCACCGACGCTCTTCACAGATGTGAATGAATTCTTCAGCAGCTTCTTCAAGAGGAATGACATCCTCGCTGCCTTGAACCTGATAGAATCCTCGTGTGCTGGTTCGCCTAACATGAAGGTAGGTGCCTTTGCAGCCATTAGTTTCATCGAACCGACATCTACAAAGGTCAACAATCTTGTGAAGTGCGATGTTGAAGACTCAGAGGTGTGCTAGTCCTTTCCGTAACCAAGCATAAACCTTCATGTGCTTTCGTGCAAATTTAGAGGTGTGGTGAGGATCTCTAATCCAGCATTTAGCAATCAAGACTTTGAAATAACTTACATTGGGTTTCTTGTCGTGAGGAGTTCATAGGCGTCTTTTTGAAGAATTTGTGAAGATATACTGTTGATGATGTGGCACGCAGGTCAATTGCTTCAATCCGTAAACGACTAGGCGCTTTTGTATTCATCAAGCATAGTGCAGCCATCTCAACAAGAGTTCTGTTTTGCGCCCACGACGCCATTTTGCCGAGGAGTATAGGGAGCAGATAACTCATGAGTAATACCAAGTTCATCAAGATAGTCATCAAGACCGAATTTTGAACTCAGGCCCATTGTCACTCCCGATGTGCTTGATCTTCACACCAAAGTTGGTTGAAGCCTCGAGGAAAATCGCTTGAAGATTTCCTGCACTTGATTTTGTAAGTAACAATGTGTACCCATGTGTAACGAGAGTAATCATCAACAATAACAAAGCCATAAAGTGATGCTTCATTAGTGACGGCTGAGTAATGATTGGGACCAAAGAGGTCCATGTGAAGCAATTCAAGGACGAGTAGTGGTCATGATAGTCTTCGCCGGATGCTTGGCCTTGGTCATTTTTCCAGCTTCACAGTTCGATAAGTGATCCTTGAGGAATTTGACATTCTCAATGCCAATGACATGCTTCTTCTTCGCAAGCGCAGTAAATTCCTCATGCCCGCATGACCAAGTCGCCGATGCCATAGCCAGCCTTCAAGCTTTTGCAAGTAGACACACGGCTGGTTGTGGTCCTGTGGAAAAATCAACAATATACAAGTCTCCTCTCCTAAAGCCTTCAAGACTTTGGAATTGTCACTTCCATAATCACAACACAACGATATTTGCCAAAGATAACAACCATATCAAGATCACAAAGCATTGAGACCGACATGAGGTTATATCCTAAAGACTCAACAAGCATGACTTTGTCCATGTGCATGTCCTTAGAGATAGCAACCTTACCAAGTCCCAATACCGACTTTTGCCTTTGTCAAGAAGATGATATGCTTCAGATGTGACGTGATAAGGGAGCATCCATCAATAGATTCTTGTCACCACCATGTGATTTGTACATCCACTATCGAGAACCCACTCGCTGGTTTTGGGTTGATCATCCCGCAGATGAATTAGTATAACTTACGCATCTCATATACTTCATCGAAGAATATGATATCAAGTTCATCGATGAATTTCATCACCAAGATCAATAGATAAGCAAGAGGAGGACGGTGAAATGAAAGTTCATTTCATCATGATTAGCCAAGGCCCTTTCAGCAATTTTGTCGTGCCCCCAAGAAATTCTTCAGACGCTTAAGGCACGCCCGAGACCTGACCCTGCAGAAGAGATTAGTTCTTTTCTTCACCACCCACATCCAAGGGGTGGCAAAGAGTTCATCACTCATGAAAGCACCATATGAGAATGGTGGCATAGAGGCCAAACCATTTCGCTTCACATAAGAGGGGTTAGGTAAGCATATGAATAAGGTAGAAATTCTTCGAGGACTTATGAACATATTGGTTTGAAGAATAATGCACATATTCATAGCCCTTAGCTCTACCCTCAAAACAGAAAGTTGTTAGCACGATGATAATCATATGAGGACTTTGATCCTTTGAGGAATTTGATCCACGGAGGAATTTGGTCCGATGAGGACTTGGATCCATATGAAGAATTTTGTCCATATGAAGAATTTGATCTGGGGTTCCTTTTCTTCACTGTGGTGTCATGAGGACATTCACCAAGACTTTCAAGGCACTTCTTGGGAACCCAGATTTTCTTCATAGGGGACCGCTCGCAGCTTAGTGCCAACATATCTAGCAAATACTTCACCATTCTGATTTTTGAACAGTTTATAGTTTGAGTCAAATGACTCATCATCGTAATGAGGAAATTCACATGTAAAGCCAGATAAGGTAGATGGATCAATCGAGGTCCCTTTGCAGAACCCATGAGGTTTTGGGATACCGCCAAAGCTTCCAAAGACGCTCCATCAAGATTGAGTTTCCTCTCAAAGGCAATACCTCTTTCCTAGGGTTTCGCTGAGGATCTGCTTTTAAGCACATCACAAAGAGTCTGATGCCCTTTGAGGCTTTTGTACATGCTCGTCATGTACAATTCCTTCACCCTCGATCGTCAAGGATACTAGCAATGTCCTCGTGTGAGGAATTAGTGATAGCAGAGGCAGGTGAAGAATTTGTAAGCTTGAAGCATTTGAACATTCAGTGAAGAATTAGTGATTCACGCTCAATGCATTTTAAGCATGGAGGAACAAATTCTTCTTGAGAAGCGCTGATTTGTTGAGCAAGTAATGAATCGCGCCTTCTTCAAGATCTTCATAACTCGCCTTAGCTTCTCAAGATCTTGCTTTTGAAGAAATTCATAAGAAAGTTTTCATGATCGATAAGAGAGTGTTATGATGACCTTGAAGGCTGTCAAGCCTAGACCGAACTCTCTCAAGATTTTCACCGTGGCTTGAGTGCGATCCATTTCTTCACCTAACATATCATCACTCTTATCTAGCATGTTTTGAACCTTTTCAAAAGCCCTTTGTTGTTTTATAGCAATCTTAGCAAGTTTAGAGTAGTGGGCTTGAGATCCTCATCGATTCATTTTCACTAGATTCAGAGGAGGTGTAATTGAGTACCTTGGCACCTTTTGCCATGAAGCAATAGGTGGAGCGAGTCATCATTTTCCTCATCGTTTGTCATGGAGTCAGCTTTCTTCAAGGTTGAAGATGGACTTGCTAACATAAAAAGAGCAAGAGCCGACTAGCCACACCAGATTCGGATTCTTCGCATTCTCCTCTTCCTCATTTTCCTCGATTCAGCTTCAGAGTCCATTTCCTTGCCAATGAATGCCCGAGCCTTTTTGGAGCTTCTTCTTGTGAGAAGAAGGCTTTGAGGATTTTGATGATGAAGATTTTGATGATTTTTCTTCTTCTTCACGCCATCGTAACCGTAATCCTTGTGTTTCTTCTTTCTTAATTCCTTTTCCCATCGAGGACAATCTTGGATATAGTGACCAGGTTTCTTGCATTTGTGGCAAAGTCTTCGCTTATAGTCACTAGATGAGGAATCACCGCTTGAGGATTTTCCAAAACGACCACGCCTTGTGAATTTCTGAATTTCTTCACGAGAAAGGTTAGCTTCTCGCCAAATTCTTCAGATCTCCAAGGCTACTACCAGATTCTTCACTCGATTCAGATTCAGCCTTGGCCTTCGTGGCACGGTTTTTCCATAGCCGTAACCATAGAGATCTCTTTCAAAGAAGTCGAACTCGTGAGTATTTAGCCTTCGAGGATATCGCAGGATCAAGAGACTTGTAGTCAGCTCGTCTTGTATCATCAGCATGAGTGTCAAATGAGGAATCGTTTATCTTAGTAATTTCTTCACCACCTCATGGTCGGTGATGTCATGGCACCCAAAGGCTTGAAGCTCATTTGAGATGTCAAGGAGGCGATCAAGGTTTGTTGAACATTTTCGCTGTTAGTCTTTTGAAGCGTTGAAGAGATTCAAGAACATCAACTCGAGAGTCACGCTGAGTTGAAACACCTTCATTTACTTTGGACAGCCCGTCCCTGTATGAGTTTGGCAGATTCCAAAGCACTCACTCTTCCATATTGACCTTTGCTCGATGGCTACATATGATATTCTTCGCTTGAGAATCGAGTTGCTTGAATCTCTTCACATCAAGATCATTCGTAGAGGTGTGACCGAGGAAACACCTTTGTCACAACATACCGTAGATCGTTGTCAATTGCTTCAAGATGCATTCGCATTTTGTTCTTCAAGAGGGGTAGTCCGTCCCATCAAGGTAGGACACCCCGCCGAGACCTTGATCATACCGCGGCCCATATAACTAAAACCCTGTGGTTAAACTAAAATCACACGTAACAAGGAGTACCTTGCTCGATACCAATTGAAAGTGCTATATCGACTAGAGGGGGGTGAATAGGCGATTTTATGAATTTACAAATTCTTCACCGAGGAATTTGCGGTGAGGAAATTCCTTAGCTAAGAAATACATGCAGCGGAATAAGTACTCGAAGTAAGCATAACAGACACAAGCATAGTCATCATGATGAAATGAAGACAATCACAGAGTACGAAAGCGAATCACAGGATAACACAAGATGAAGACAAACAGATCAAGAAATTGAACTGAGGAAATTGAGAAAGTCTTCACCAAAGTCTTCAAACACAGATATGAACAAACACTCAACACAAGAATGAGGAAATGAAAGGGTTGAGGAAATAGAACCAGCTTAGGTTGGTGAAGACAATGATTTGTAGACCAGTTCCAACCGCTGCCTCGCTTGTACGCCCTGTTGAGCGGCCGAGTATTTAAACTCGAGGACACACAGTCCCTGGACACCCAACATCGAAAGCACGCAGCTCAGACACCAAGTCCTCACAGATTCTCCTTGAACTAAGGTCACGCAGACTGGCCCAATCACTGTGGTAAGTCTTCAGCGACTTCCAAACCTTCACATACTTGGTCACCGCGATCCACAATTCCTCTTGATGTTTCTAGACCGTGACGCCTAACCGTCTGGAAGAAGCACAGTCTTCAAAGGTAAAAGCGCCGGATCCACGCTGGATCAATTTCTTCAGTGATGCTCAATCACTTTGGGTTTGTTGGGGTTTGGTTTTGGGTTTTCCTCACTTTGGGTTTTTCCTCACTTGATGATTTTCGCCAAAGTCCTCAGAGGATGGGTTGCTCTCAAATGACAAGTGTCAAGTTCTTCGAGCAGCCAACCAACTAGTGGTTGTAGGGGCGGCTATTTATAGCCTAGGAGCAGCCCGACATGATAAGACATAAATGCCCTTCAATGATATGACCGTTAGGTGGATAAGATATTTGGGACAGTCAAGCCAAGAAGACAAAGAACGGTCGGAAATTTGAACATCAAATTCTCGTGGCTATCATGTTCTCATCGTAGGCAATTCAAGACCGGCGAATTTTAACTCCTCGCCGAATAAATTCTCAAAGGACTGTAAGAGCTTCTCTCTCCATCAAGAAATTGATCGAATCTGTATGAGATTTCCAAAGGCTTCACTCAAGGGATTGGTAGGTGAGGATTTTGAGTTGAGCATCAAATGGAAATTTTTCCTTAGTATTTCTAACCCCTTTAATAAAGACGGTGTTTTATGACTCAAGAAAGAGAAAATGAAACTACGAAAACAAAAGTCTTCACGCTTCATGTTCCTCAAATTAATACCAAGTCTTCAAGGATCACACCAATTTCTTCACTTTCAAAGTCTTCGTAAAGTCTTCGAATATCAAATTCTTCATTGAAGAAATTCATTTTAGGGTCGACTTTCTCTCAGAATTATCAAACTCCTCATAGACTTATAGACCTGTGTACACACACAAACGCATTAGTTACTTAACCTATAAGTCTTCAATACACCAAAATCACTAAGGGCACTAGATGCACTTACAAGATTAACTCAAATTTCTCCCCTTTGTCATCGAATGACCAAAAGGATCGAACCGAGGACTAACGCTTCTTGAAGAATTTCGTTGAAGACGGAGCGCCAAAGATTGTTGGGGTCGGTTGTCAAGTAGGACCAGCAGCAGTTGTCTTCCAAATCTTCATTTTCATCAAGATCGCGAGATGAAGAATAGGAGTCGCCACCAAGGAAGGAACTTTGACCTTCTTGAATTTCTTCGGAGGAGGTGCGACTCACCAAATTCTTCCTTGAGTCCCATTGATTGCGTTCTTCTTCATTATAGACATGTGAAAGAATAGCCCAGAGCGCTTGAAGGTTTCTATGAAGATAGTAGTGGTTTTTCTTCACCGCATTGTGAGTTGAGGTCGATTGTAAAGAAGAGTTCCAAACCGACGCTTGACCCACTTATGATTGCGATCAACCTTCTCGATGAAGATCGAGGAGTAACTCATGATCACCATCACCCTCGGTGCGAGCTTGAGGACTATGCTTAACCGAGGTATTTGTGCCGAAGTCATGTGTGGTAGAGTCATCACCGTGGAGTAAGATGTCGCTTTGCTAAACTGTCCATCCAATGGACTTAATGCCTTCATCTATCACAACAAGAGCCTTTCCCTTTTCATCACCGAGGCAATTGGCCGCTTGAGGACTTGAATCAAAGGTGTAGCTGCAAGTGGGTTCAAAGTATCAGCCTTTGTAATTCAGTGAAGATCTTGACCGATGAATCTCATAATCCAAGGTGCATAAGGCTTCAGCCAAAAGGTGACATGGCAATGTTAGCCAGAGTCCTCATGAAGAAATCATGGAAATTGACAGAACGCCATGGATGATGTTGAAAAGCATATTCTTCATGATGCCAACGACCTCTTCATCATTCGAGTCGGGCCCTTGATAGGACTCATAGTCTTCGCAAAATTCGATAGACGGTCCGAGGCATATAATAATTCCTTGACGAGGAATTTGGTCCTTGAGCTTGCCTTGGTTTCAAAGGCTTCATCAAGACTTGCATATAGTGATTTGAAAGTTCCTTTTTTCATAGATGCGCGCGGCACCATCAAGCGGAGGATCGAGTGGTAGGGCACGAAGCAATTCACTTGTCGGAGCCTTGTAGTGAGTATTTTCTGGTCATCCAATCTAAGACCCATGAATTCACATCTTCAAAGATCTCCGTGATGTGCAAAGGTTGCATAGAATCAAGAATTAGCTCTTCGCTCCAATCACAAATATCAAGCAGTAAGTTTAGGAGACTCAAGGCCGTGAAGAACACGAGGACGGCTCAAAGCTCCGGCAAATACTCCATATCCACATGAGGAATATGAGCATGATCAAGATTTTGTCCTTGTTGAAAAGCACCGAGGAATAGAAGTTGGCTTGACCGGCAGTCCGTAAGCTTCTTCCTAATTCGAGCGTAATCATAAGGATTATATTCAATGAAGAACACGTGCTCGCAAAGAAATCTTCAGCCTTGAACTTTTGTTTGGTTGAGAACGGATTCTTTCGCTTAAGCAGGGGTGTCGTGAGTTGCATCACCACCTCAGAATCGTAAGTTCAGTTCTTCACTCGAGGAATTTCTTGGTCCTCAACTTGTGTAGTCTCGAGGATTTTCAAAGAAGAGAGCTTCATCAAAGACTAGTGGCTGGAATTTCTTCATGCATGTAACCTGGGTTGATTTTCTTCAGAGTCTATCCGGACAAATTCGGTGGGAGTGAGGAACTTGTTGAAGGGTGAAGAGCGGAGTATTGGGATGTTGATTTTCCCAAAAGTCATCATTGATTACCGGAGTGGTGCATCCAATATCCACATCTTCATTTTCAATTTCCTCAAAGACCATCTTGAGGAATTTCATGGTCCGATGAGGGAATGACTGGGGTGAAGGGATTGCTTCCACTTCAATTTCTTCATCGATTTTCTCCGACGAGAGCAGAGATTGATGTTCTTCATCGATCCGTTGGGATCTCATATTCTTCTCCAAAAGGAACTACTTCCTTTGATGGTATGGAGGAAATTGAATAGCATCAATTGGGTTTTCAACAGAGCTGGTCATTGGCTTCATTTTCTTCGCAATCAAGAATCGACGCAATTGATGCTTTTCTTTTCTTCACAAGAGAACTCGCTCAAGAGCCTTTTGTTTTCTTCACATCGAAGGCAGATGGAAGAATTGGAGATGGAGTTGGCGCTGGAGGAGCCGAGGAATTTGGGGCAGATTCTTCAGAGCAATCGATGCGCCTCTGTTTTGAATATAGGGCTTCAGCGCACTACTAGTGGGTGCCCCGCGCTTCTTCTGGCCGCTGGAATTTCTTCATCAGCCCTGAATCAGCATTTTCTTCAAGAAGTTGAGCTTCAGCAAGGCTGCATTTTTTTCATTTGGCTGAAAGAGGCTTCAGCCTGAGGATTTTCATGTTGCACAGCAAAAGAACACTTAGAGTTTCTTCACGATCGATTAATCTGGTCTTGACAACTTGCCAATCAAAGATAGTATATGTCAAAGTCCTTGCCGAGGTTCTGAATTTCAGTTTGATTTGAAGGAGTTCCTCAGTGTCATCTTGACAACATTTTTCTTCGTGAACCTTTCCTTCCTCTGTATTGAGCCTTCTTGATTTCCCTCGCTTTCTCGAACTTCCATTTTTCTTCAAGCAATGAAGTGAGTCAATATATGACTTTGACCAGGTGTCAAAGGAAGATCAGCAGAGGGGTATTGGGATCATTGTGCGCGAGGTCGATGAAATCGAGGACTTTCTTCGGTCCAAAAGCAAAGGCACGATGTTCCCTTGGCTCTGCGGCTCTAACTTGGCTCTCGATGATTTCTTCAAGTTCTTCATCGATGCCTCATCATCGATGGCACGTGGACTATAAGTCGCTTCTTCCTTGGCTAGGCCGAGGACCACGCCCAAATTGCTGCTTTTGTCTTCGTGAGAGTCGGGCCGATGAAGAATTGGGGCAGCCGAGAACTTGCAGAGATGCTCGAGGCAATTGAAAACCAGCAGTCCTTTGACATGTAGCTAGGTGCACAGAACCAAGGTTTGGACGAGCAGCTTGAGGACTTTGATGGAACAAAAAAGCAGGAGGAATTTGTCACGAGG